>VXBL01006904.1:4017-81491 GCA_013400195.1 Aramus guarauna | reverse complement strand
GAGGGAAAAAAAAAAAAAAAAAAAAGCCTGGAACTAAATTTGCCAGCTGTGCCCAGAGCCCGTCGCTCGCACAGTGGAGCCGTCCCATCTCTGCCCGGTGAGATGGGAACCACCGCCGGAGCTCACCGCTCCCCGTGCGCCGTAACCCCTCCAACTGACCCGAAACGGCGGCTGCGGGGTCAGGCTGACATCTGGCACGCTACCGGCACCGCTGCCAGGAGGGGAGGGAGCTGGAAACACCGGCTGGAAGGGAAGGAGCTGGAGGAGGTCGGGAAGGGAGGGGGAAGGACAGCCGGGAGCTCCTGAAGCTGCGGGGTAAGACGCTAAACTGGAGAAGGGGCAGAATGTAATGCTCGGTGATTTTTGCAAGCGGCTGGCTGCTTCCACAGGATGTCTTGGGGCTAAGGGCAGTGCTTGTTTTCGAGCAAGACATGACAAATAATAAAAATAACGGTTGCAGTTAATTGCCGTGTATCCATCACGCCTTGGTTTTCATTTGTCTTAAGGCAGGATGCGTTTGCAGATGAATTTTGAAAATAGCTGAGGATCAAATGTTGTTTTTTGTTCTTTGGCACTGAATATTTTGCTGGCTGTTCGTGCTCGGTGATGCAGATCTGCGTGTGTATTCAAAGTCTGTAGCTAATGTTACAGTTTCCTTCCTGCTATGAGCTTCTGTTTTCTGTGCTCACACCTTTCTGGAAGCCTCCTTTGGGGCTACGATATTCCTTACTTGGCTTTGTATTAAAGGAATCTTTTTCTTCTGTAAGAGTTGAGAAAGATCTTTTCCTTTCAGCTTTGGGTACGTAAAGGAATAATACTCTTTTCACCTGTTAAAAAAGCAGACTTGCATTTCAGAAGGCTGAGCCTGCTACGGTGCGTTGCAAAAAAGCATTTGCTGCTGAAGTGGAGGTTAAGGGTCAATGGTGCCAAAATCCCGTTCCCCTGCTCCCGACTCCTGTCCCACAGCACCCAGCCCACGGGGTTTGGGAATGGGGTGCGTTCCTGGCGTTGCGCTGCAGGGATGGGGGCTGGCCTGCCCCGGAGCCCGGGGGGGTGAGGGGGGGGTCGGTGCCGGGGATGTGGCCTCATCCAGCACGCCCTGAGTCCCGCTGTGCCACGTGAGACGGGGAGGAAGACCTCGGCGGCGCCTGGTTGTTTACGAGATCGCCCGTTTCTGTGCTGAGATTGCCACAAACCAGCTTCCTTTTCTCGGGTGCTCTGAGCGCGTCACGTCTGCAAATGGGGGCTGATGCTCGTGCACCCTCCTAAAGATCTTAATTTGTTCAGATGGGAATTTACTATTTTAAAATGGCTTTGATTATCGTACGGAAGAATTGTTTACTGGCTGTACATATGCTATGCTGTCTCCGTCCCGTGCTTTGCTAAGAATAGAAACCAAAGCATTACTCTGCGCGTCTTACAGCTGCGGCTCTTGAAAAACTGACTTGCCCGAATGTTTTGTACGTTTGTGGCTGAGTAGGCAACAGAGCTGAGGTTCAAAACTGCCACTTCTCTGCTCAAACCGCTAATCAGCATTGCTTCTGAAAGGACTATAGATAGCGTGTGCAAGCTGATATTACGAAAATAAACTTCTCATAACCTCCCTTTGTTTTCTGTAAATCCCCAGACTTGCAGGTCTGCGCCGTTATCTACGGGCACTCACGAGGCCGTCCTCACCACGATGTTCCCACCACTCGGTTTAATTGCAAAGGAGCCTTTTGGAGTAGCCTTTAAAAATCCCTATCACCCTTGCGCTATCTTCATTACGTGAATGGGGCTGTTGTACATCTGACAGCTGCCATTTTAATGCTGCGGTATTGTATTTCCTTGCAGGAGGCTCAACCTCATGAGGCAGATTAGGACTGAGAAAATCCAGGTTCCATTAGAAACCATTGGAAATGAGTTCTCAAGTTGTTCTAAGGTAAATCAATAATGCATATAATCTCCCAGGCTGGACTTAGTGACCGAGCCAACAGTTCATTTAACCATCTTTATTTATTTTTTTTTTAAAGCGCTTTCAAAATCATTCCTATTGAGACTTACTTCTCACTCTGTTATGAAATTCGCGGGCAGCATTTGTTTTCAAGTGCTGCCAAAACTTTGGTAATTTACTCATCCCCGTGCTGCGATGCCGAGCCTTGCGTCGGTGCCGTGGTAGCCACCAGATTCCTGTGAGTTTGGGAGCAGAGGATGCTGCTCCGCTCCCGGACGGGCTGCTCAGACCCCGCATCTGGGTCCTGCTGTGAGAGCCCAGTGCTTGGCGTGTCCCCGTCCCCCAGTCTGTGTAACTGGGAGCAGGCTCCTTGCTGGAGGCAGAACCATCTTCCTTCCTTTATGAACGATCCCGAGTGCTCTGTCGTGCCTCCGCTGCTGTTTTGCAGACTGATCCTGGAAGGAAACAGGAATTTGGTTACAAAATAATCAAATCGAGAAAGATGAATACTTTTCAGTGTTGCAGTAACGGGTTTTGCTAATTTTTAATTTATTTGAAATTAGCTTTAATAAGCAAATTGCCCTTTCTCAGAGCAGATATCCCAAACTCATGAATCTTTCAAGCTAAATATGATAAAGAACCTCTGAGTTTTTCTTCTTCTGTTTAAACTAATGCTTGAGCGAAGTGAGGAAGACGATTACCTTGTAAACGAGCGCACGAATGCAGCCGACTCCAGTGGCTTTCCTCACTGGGTCACTTGGCACTACGGGTCTGATCGGCGTGAGGAGGCTACGAGTTGTGTCCGTGGAATTAGCCAGCGTGTGCAAGCCCTGCCTTGGGCTGGCGGTGAGCAGGCGAGCGATACCTGGTGCTACACAAAGCTTGGAAGGGCAGAATTGCAAATTATGTGCTTTTTTTTGGTACAAATTTGAGGCGATTTGATGAATTTTTGTACTGGGTAACTGCTTCGTGTCATATGATAGTCATCTTTTTGATTGTGTAGTAGGTGCCTTGCAACGAAGTTTATCATCTCATGGAAACTCAGCCTTATTTAACAGTACTTGAACTGTCAGATATTAAAATAATGTCTCTTAAACCACTTGAATGGGATAAGACTTGGCTTGATACAGGGCTGTGGTCTTAGAAAACCTGTAATTCCCCTTCTTCCCTCCCCTGCATTGATATTACTATCAGATTTTTCTTTTTAGCTGTGGCAAAGAGAAGATGGAGTTGCTAGAACATGATCTATTTTGATTACTAAAAATCTCAGCGCTGCTAATTTAGTCAGCGAGTATGTTACGAACGTAGGGTCTGTGTGTTCAAACTGTTCTTGGTGGGGTTTGTTTTTTATTTTTTTTATTTTTTTTTTTAACTTAATAAGTTCTCCAGATAGTTGCCATGGAAATAATCCTGGATTCGGAGAGGATCTAAAGGCCCCGCAGATGCCGGTGTGTTGGGAGCAGCGTATGGTCTGCACGCTCCACGCTCAGCTCCTGGTCAAAACCCGGTTTTCCGTGGTGGTGCCGGCTCTGGGACGGGAACCGGCTTGTTCCTCCCGCGGCTGCCTCGCTTCCCCCTCCTTTGGAGTTTTGGGCAGAATTCTCCCGGTTTTTGTAGTGCAGAAAAGTTGCAGAAAATGCTCGCTGCTGGTTTTCACTGATTGAAGGCTAATTACCTGTGGCTGGCCTCGGGGTCTGTGCCGAATTTGAGGAAAAATCCCCCGCTCAGCTCCCAGCGCGTCGGGTGCTGCCGGAGATGCTGAGCCTGCCGCGCCAGCGGTGCCACAGCAGGAGCCTCTCCCAGGTCCCTGTTTGTGCCGCAGAAGAACAAACCTGCTTCCTCTGGGTTGCATTTTCTTTTTCAACAACTTCCTTTTTGTGCAAATGTGTTTTTCGTGAAATTGCCGTGTGTTGTTTTCAAACGTGATCGTCGGAGTTGTTTTGTAGGTCTAAACCAAACCTGGGCGGTACTTCTTGCTTGAAATAAGACAGCCAGTCCGAATTGCAGGAAAATTCAGGCGGTTTTCCTGGCTTCGCAAGACTTGAAAAACATCTTGTTATTTAATCTGGAATTGACAGCCCATCTTCACGTACCTGATTTATGCCGGAGCGATTTCCTAGGGAAGCTTCTCGTGCAGCAGCAGTGACCCTGCAGCAGCTAATGGTGAAAGCGAGTTGCTTCACTATAGACACTGGCCCAAACGACCAGTGTGTTTTAAGAGCACGTTTCCAACGCCTGAAAAGGGGTCACCGTAGATTTAATTTTGTGGGCAATCAGTGAAAGAGGTGTGCTGGTGAGTTGTAGGGCCAAAGCTCTGAGAGCCGCTTTTCTGCCTCGTGGGCCGGTACCGCGGGACGCCGTCCCTTCCTTGCTGCGGCGGTGAAACACGGGTGAATCAGACCTTGGCTGAACCAAAAACCTATGAGAGATTTCCCCTTTTCTTTTAATATTTTATTTTCTTTTTTTTCTGGAGAGCTGAAGTGAGCTTCCTCCTTCCCCTCACGTTTACATACATTATTGAATAGCTCCTGCTGCGACACGTAGGAGAACGTGCACCGCGGCCAGCCCTTCGTGTGGCGCGGTGAGGGACGCGGCGAACCCCGTCGCACTGCTGACATCCCACCTTTCACCCCCCCGACGCACGCCACGCGCTTGCACTGAAACCCTCTGTATTTCGGTCATCCCAGCGACCAGGGGCGGCTCAAAGGCAGATTTTAAACAGCCAAGTCAGCGCTTCAGCGGAGGTTATTGAGACCCCACCAGCTCGCAGTGAGACCCCACCGTCCGATTCCGAGTCGGGGAGAGCCAAACCCAACCAAGAGTCCGGCGTCCTTTTATGCCGCGCTGGGTGCATGGAATTAGCCAGCGGAGTGACAGCTGGGCAGGAGGCTGGGAACAATGAAGATAAAGTTAGCTTTCAGCGATGTGACCCTCTCCAGGCTGCGCGCCAGAAGACTATAAATAATTGATAGGAGCAACCACCCTCGCCAGCACGCTAATGTACAGCGCGGTTCATACGGCGAGCGGAGCTGCATTACCCATTACATCACCGCTGCTCTCAGCCCGGGCTCTCCTATCAGCAATGTAATTTTACTGCTTTTAAATAATAAATTGCACCGGGAGTTGAAATACTCCTTCGCCCCATTCAAGACTACTAGGGTGTGCAACTGCACAAATGAATTTTACGTCTGGTAAAATCAATTTTGTATCAAGCTAAAGAAGATTTCTTGCGGGAGGCGTTTAGCCCCACGGTCTGGCCCAGGATCGGTAACGGGTTTAGGGTATCAAAGGCAGGCGGTTCCTGCGCGTGCTTTTGATCTGGCTCGGTATCTGGAATGATTTTTAAGCTTGACTTGGGGTCATCGGCCCAAGTTCACGGGTGGTTTCAGGGGGTAAAGTTCTCCAGTGTTGCAAGTCAGAAAAATCCCCTTGGCTGCGGCTGTTTCCGTGAGCGGAAGGCGTGTGAGCAGCGTGCACGAGCTCTTCGGTCCTGCAGAGCGGGAGCTTTCACTTTCAATGCCTGTAGTTTTTGAGCAGTGAAAAAAGCTTGCTGTAACCCAAAACTGGATTTCTTTCCCCTAAATCTTTAGATAAGTTCCATAACTGCTGCTTACTTGCGTATTTGTGCGGAAAAGCTAAAATGTGCTTTGATTATTTCAGGCTATGGGGAGGGACGGGGGGATCTTGGTGCATGGGGACACTTTTTTGGTGGACCCTTGCAGCATTTTACACTCATTTGTGGGGGTCTCCAAGTATTTTGAAAATACAATTTAAAAAAAAAATAAAAAAAAAATCAGGTAACTGCTACGCTAGAATCCACCAGCATCAAAAACCGTCCTGAAATCGGGCAGATCGTGGTGCCTTGTTCCTGTTAAATTAATGGTGAGTAAATGCAGAAATCAAACTGGAGAGCGCTCGGCTGTTAGTAGGGAAGAAAGGAGTGAGACTGCGGGAAAGCACGGAGCAAGGACATGGGGTCCGTGACCAGAGCGGGCTGGCAGCGGCGGGACACAAAGGTGAAGGATGCTGAGGATGACGCAACTTCGCCTGACGGGGCATGGTGCGAGGCCGAAGGTGCTGCGTGCGGTGGGAGTGGGTGCTCGGCTGGCTCCTGTTCGCTTCCAGCACCGCGGAGGTGGGTGCTGATCCAGTCGCGGGGGCGGGTTACGGTGAAATACAAAGTACGAGGGCGTGCGGTGTCGTGCAGCGAGGGAGGAGAGCTGCCGGCCGGTGCTCCCAGGAGCTGTGCTGGCAGGTGGGCTCTCGGACGTGGTGGTTTAAGTACAACCGGCCTTGTTTATTGGAGAAATAAAATGCTGCAGTGTAGGAGATGACTTCATTTGTTGAAAGAAGATAAGGAACAGATTTTGGCTGAGGGTACAATTCGGGGTAAGATTAGAAACACGTTTTGACATTACAGGGCCCCGGCACCAAGGGCTGGCATCTGGATGTAACGTTTCTTCTGTGATCCTTCACAAAAAATCCTCAGCTTGGCTCGGCACTGAGGATGGAGATGATGTTTGGGACCCTCTTCCAGGAGACATCTGTCCCGCGTGTGCATCTCACAAGTCTCACAATCTGCACAGGGTTACTGTTTTCACACCTTCTGGAGCAAGACTTAAAGAGTTATTATTTCCAAATCAGGAAGTGAGCAATGTCGCAGAGCTACATAAGAAAGCATAAGCTGCTTACGGTGGATTAAAATGACTGACCGTTTAGCTATGCAATTAGATGGGGAGATGCTGTGATAAATCATGAGTAACTAGCTTACCTGTCCCATGATGTTGTTTGTCTCCAGGCACGTGTGCACCAGTTTCCACAGGGTGTTTGAGAGTTTGCTTTTAAAGACATAGGTCCCTGAAAAGAGGGTGAATGTATGGATATTTTGTACAGTTTTCTGAGGTCTCTTAGCTGTCCTTGAGCATCACGTTTTCCCTACAGTTAAGCTGTGGCTCTGTCCAGAAGAGCCCGGCTGGGTGCGTGTCACCGAATTGGGTGGGCAGCTGTGCCGCTGCGGGGGAGCGCGTCCTGCTCGGAGGCAAGGCGACTTGCATTTCCCGGGGGGTCCTGGGCTCCTGCGGTGCGAGGCCTGCGAGGATGCCGGCACCGGCCGCCTTGTGCCCTTCTTAAAGCGAGACAGCCGGTCTCTCGTCCACCTCCTACCAACACCGTACGAGAACACGGCACTCAGGAGTTGCCCTGCAGTGGGACCCGGCGCAGGCTGTAGGAAAGCAAGGTGTTTTCCAGGGGTGCTGAGCTGCGTCAGCATCTCAGCATTGCACGTGCTTGTGACAGGACCTTGTGGTTAGATGGCGAGGTGACGCCCGTCCCCTCCAGCTGCCGAGCGTGTGCATCCCTGCAAAGGTTTGAGGTGTCATCAACTTAGATTTGCAAACGCCCCGGACATAGGAGAGCTTTTACAGGGCAGTAGCATGTAAAAGGTTTGGAGCTGTCCGTTGGTCCTGCCGGACGGTCGGGCTCCGGCTGGTCTGGCTACGTGGCAGCTCTGTGGTCGGTCGGTCCCTGCTGAGGCAGCTGTCTGTCCGGTGCATCGCTGCTCTGAGGCCCCGAGTCCCAGGACCAGCAACGCAGCGATGCCGGGTTTGCTTCTTCCCATCCCGAGAACTCTGCCTTACCTTCCCCCGGCTCAGCACCGTCTCCTTTACCTCTCACAGACGTCCAGCTTAGCAAAAACATTCAAAATGCTTTAAGGTTTTGGCCAGCTGCGGTTTGGAGAGCTGGCTGATTGGAGATGTGGTGCTCGCGTGGGAAACCCATGCGAGATCGCGTGCGGTGTGTCTCTCTGATAACGATGTGACCGTTTGAATCGGTGGTTTTCTTGGGTGATGGTGACAGGTCGCTCCATGGCCAGACAGGACCCTGGCCCCACAGGTGTGCTGGCTGTACCGGGGGGGGCGGCGGTTCTCATGCTGACATAGCGATACAGAATTTTAGGGTCTTTCTGAAGATTTGACTCCAAAAACTCTGAGATACACGAAGTGTGATGCAAGCTACGGAGAGGGACTTTGGAAGAACTGAAATCGATGATAAAGACATCATAGAGACATCCTGGAGATGTGCCGAGGGCAGGCTGCTAGCCGAAACCTCCGCTCAGGCAAGAAGAAAGGCAGAAAGTAGGAGAAAGTGGGACGTGGTCCCACACCGCCCGACCCCTGCCCGCACGGTCGGTCCCCTTCTCCCCCCGCGGTTCTCGGAAACTTCATCCTTCCCCTGCATCTCCCCTTACCGAGCGCTCGGGAAAAGGGGCTTTGCTATTCTTAGCATCTGGCAGAAGTGCTGCCGCTCCAGCGAGACGCACGCAGGAGCCTTTGATAAAAGGAGCAGAGGAGTAACCATGGCAGTCGCGCTGAAACTGGTAACCATGGATTACAGAAATTAAAGGCATAAAGCAAATAGCAGGATTATCTTTGGCATAGTGGTTTGCTAGTGAACAGAAGGCACTACCCGACTTCCACATTTAGGTGAGGCACTGTAAATTACCTGTAGTTAAAAAATAATGCTAATTAAATTCAAATGCAATAACGATTAACACTGCTGATCTCAATTCACTGAATTTCCTTGCAACTCTAATTGACAGAGAAAAAAACGCCAACCCTACACAGCAGAAAGGAGGGGGAATTTCTTGCTTCTGTCTCCGTGCTGCATCCTCCTTCTGATGCAGCTGTCAAGTTTGCATTTTCCGTTTCCCTAGCCTTATTGTTATTTTTAATGCAGAGCGCTTCGCAAATAAGACGAGCTTGATTTGCCGGTCCCTTCGCAGGGCAGGGTCCCTCGCGGGCCCGGCCGGTATCCGAGGAGCTGGCCCAAAGCATCGCCCGTGCTGCACCGATGCCAAGCCCCCCCCCCCCAACCCAGCACCCCAACCCCCCAGCACCTTCCTCGCCCTGATGTAGAAGGCACCCTGCGTTTCTCTTCTCTCCGGAGGCGAGGGTGAAGGAGCCGGGTGGCTTTGTGCTGCAGGAGCAGCGTTTCCTTGGGTCCGCTTAGCATGCAAGCTGTGTTCTTTGCACAGCAAATTTTGCTTTCAAGTTCAGCGAGTGCTAAGACTCTGTGTAAATGGGCCTGCTAAAGATATTTTTTGACATTTGAAAATCCTATTAAGCCCATTTCTCCCCTCTCCTCTCTCTCCCTCCCAGTGTGCCAGCTTAACATGGAGGCACTGCAAAGGTTTCTTTAGCCGGCCGGGTCACATCCTGCACAACAGACCTCAGGAATATGGGTCACAACGAAACAAGGAAAACAAAAAGTATATTGTCCTCGTGTCTTACGCTGATGGCTGATTGAGGGACTCCCTAAACGGACAGTTTAAGATCTTAATGAGGTTCCAAACATGAGGTAATTCAGAATATGCCCCTTTCAGGCTGTCTGCTCACCAGAAATGGGCTGCTCCTGCCTGGCCCCGCTGTAACTCTTCTTTACCACGGGCACGGGTCGGGCAGCACATCCTCAAAGCGGAGTTGGCCATGGTTCCTCCTCACAGTTCCCGCATGAGTCAGTGATAAAGCCCCTGAGCACCTTGTTGATTTTCTTATGTACAAATAATTCTCCTAAGTTGAGGTTATTGGCTTTCAAGACAGGGCTGTAGGTTGGAGCAGGTCTCCTTTAACCTTTCTTCATGCTGGGGGGGGTTTGATCTGCAGATTGTTTTCTCTCCGGGCTTTTTAAAATTAAATTTGAAGAAGGATTTCTATTAAATTCTTGTTTCTGGGAAATTTCTGAAACTGAGAGTAGCCTGCAGTGGGACAATCACCAGTTGTGCTGGTAGGTGTGTAATTACACAGGTTTTGGGGAGCGGGGATGCAAACAAGTTTGCATACATTGAATTACAGGCGGTGTTTTAATAGTATGTTTTTTAGGTCTTGGCTTTAATCCAGAATTTTTTCGTGCTATTATCCTCTATTTACAGCTTTCAGAAATCAGCTGATGTCACTGCACATATGTTTAGAGCCGTTGCTAAGGTGATTAGCTCCAGAATTCAACGCCTACGCAGTCCTGATGAAAGGCTGAGAAACTGCTCGGCAGCGTCTGTTCAGAGCGGTGCATTGTCAGTTTGAACTATAAAGAACCATAAAACAATATTACCCAATTTTAGGGTAAATACGTTGGCCTTGACTGATAATCATGCATCAGGTTTTACAGGAACAGAGGCTTTATCTGGCACGTTTAACTAAGCCTGAGAACATTTTTCATTGAGGAAGCGTTTAAAATTACCCAGTTCCTAATTTCCATGAGCCTGGGCAGTGTTGGTGCGTTCAGGGTTTCCTCTCCCCGCCGGCTCGGGAGGCAGAAGGTGGCAATCCGGGGCAGCGCTGCTGTCTCGTAGGTGTCCGCCGTCTGTCCCATCGCTCGCTAAGGCTTGTCGAGTGCACGGAGCAAAACCCACGGACTGCAGCCCGAGCGCGGTTGCTTCGCAGTTGCCCAATCTCCCGTTCGGTGGTCGGCCGCTCACGTTAAACTGGGAACCGTCTTGAGACCATCGCGGTGACTGGGACGCGCAAGACCGTACGTTTTCCAGCGTTGCCTGCTTCTGGGCCGGACAGAAATCCCCACTGAGAGGAGACGGCCGCCCGGCACCTCAGTTGCCCCATTTTCCGTTTCCGGCATCCAGCTCGCGAGGCGTGACGTGCTCCAGCAGACAGACCCTATCTCTAGTGGGAGTCTGTCCTCTCTGATAGAAATGAAAGCAATTTGCCTTCCTCTCCCCTTGCAGAGAATTGTATCGAGTTGCCTTTACCGGCAGGGCTGGGATCCTCTTACCTGCCAGGCTCCTGCTGTCAGTGCCGCAGAAGAAAAGCTTTTATTCATGGCGGAGAAGCCAAGAAATGCAATAAAGTTGCCCACGGCCTATACCAAGAACAGGCTACCAGATCACATTTTAAGAGTATTATGGGTGAAAACTCCTTTTTGGTTGAAATCAGGGCATGAAATGTTTATGAAACATCTTCTTTCCAGTCCAAAGTGCTTTGGTGTCCTTTAAAAAAAGAACCCTTTAAACTGTGAAAAGATGTGGATATATATATATGTATTTTTTTCCCCAGTCATCTAATGCATAGTAAGTATCTTAGATGATAACAAACATTTTCTTTCCTGGGAGCTCACTGTTCTCCCACTGATTATGGTTTTTTCTTTCCCTTTTTTTAAAGGATACTGGCTAAGGCTTGACCTAGTTTGGCTTTCATCGCGCCGTGAAACAGTGCAAACGCTCACCTAACATAGCTACCTATATTTTTGTTCTATAGGCCGTGCAAAAATAGCCACGCACAGTAAACAGCTGTGCGCGAATAGCAGCGCAGGCTGTGGTTTTGCAAGGACCAGGGTTGAAAAGATGGTTTTCCTTGTTCCCTTCCGTGGTCTCGGTGCTGGGGACTCTCTCCGGGTGCGGGCAGAGGTTGGACTTGGTCAGTGGGAGAGGAGGTTTCGTCTACAGAAGTAAAACCTGGTTTACAGCTCCTGTCTCCCACTGAAACGAGGAGGTTCGGCTGATGGAACGGGTGTGCCGGCACCGCTGTGGGAAGCACGTCCTTGGGTAGCTAATTTTAGCACAAAATATAAATCGTGTTAATTACTGACTGTGGGAGAAACTCTTAGGTCAGGGCTGTGCGAAGGCGCTTGCACCATCTCTTCCACCAAATCATCCCAGACGCGTTTTGTGCGTTGCAGGGTGAACCGGGGTCTGTTGTATTCGCCGTAGGGCGGCACGCCGGCACCCCCCTACTCCCACCCAGGCTGGGTGCTGCTGCTGTCCCCGGGAATCGCTCCCCGGCCAGGGTCCGGAGCACGTGCGTGCCCGGGGACCTTCCCTGGGGGTGTCTCTGCTTGGATTCCCGCACGCACGGTCTGTACCGATCCCCTTGGAAGTTTCCGATGGAGGAGGAGAGCACCTGAAGATGCGGCGCATCATCCTTCCACTGAGCCTGCCTCCCGAACTGCCTTTGGGCCCCTTCCCTGCTCCTCCTCCTCCTCCTCCTCCCCCAGCTTTCCTGTCCTGGGCTACAAAGATGTTCCCAGGGCTGAGGAGGGTGAATAGAGGTTGCATAACCCGGCTCCCACTCCATGGGGCCGGGAACAAAACCCAGATTACGGCCTTTCTCTGCAGAGTTGAAGGGTCCGGGGGGACATTGATATGCAGATCCTGTGTGTCGGGGCACCGCGGCGGCTTTGTTTTGAAATGTCCACATGTAGGGTTCATGAGGAGATAGAGAAAAGAAACTAAGTGAAATATTCTGTGCTGGAGCACGGTACGGGAAACGCTGCGGTGATGTAGCAATTTTCTAATACAACCGTATTTCCAGGAGGCCTTGACTACTAAATTGCACTGTTTATATAAAATTTTCACACTTTCCCAACCTTCTAATTTTCTAGGGTTCGTTTCAAGTGGATTTTTTTTTTTTTTCTTTTTGCTAGGCTCTCCTTTTGCAAGAATGACATTAAAAATTTAAAAGCGATCTTTGGGTGATTTTTGTTCTGCTGTCCTGGGTCCAGGCTGACCTGCACAAAAGCAGCGGGAGGGTTGGTCGTTATCCAATGCCTTCTAAACAAGATGCTTGTGCTTTGCCCTCTCTCCCGAGCAGCACAGCACCCTTCGAGTGTGCCCAGCTCCTCCTGCACGCCTCAGCTTCTGGCAGAGCAAGTGCCTTCCCAAGGGGCTGCCCGTACTGAGCAGCTCGGATGAGTTTCTGTCCGCGACCCGCCGGTCCCATAATGCTGTAAAACGTAGAGGTGAGCCCTTTGCTTCGTTGTGACCTAGGAATGGCAGCGTGCGTACGGTATACGGCAGGAAAACACTTTCTAGACCAAAACTTGGTGTGAGCTACAGGATCTGCAGCCCACCTCATACCTCTCCAGAGGGAAAAAAAATGCTCTAAACCAGAAGGGAAGTTGGCGGGCATGGTCGGGCCGGCCCGTCTGCTCTCAGAACTTACTCGCTTGGAGTTTGCTCCTTTGATGTTCTCGTTTCTTCGCACAATGAGCCCCTGCTAACAAAGTGCTGGAGAAACCTTGCCACCGTACCGCAGCCGGCTGGCTGGGAGGACGGGCAGAGCATCGTGCCCACCTAAGCTGCTCTTTGATCTGCGTGCCTGCGGCCGGGCGCTGCTGGGGCTGCCTGCCAGCCGCGGGCTGACACCGAAGGTGAGAGCTTGAAGGCTTAGTAAAATTAGCAAAGAGCTTTTTATTTCTTTTTTAATGGTGCATTGAGAGGTGTTATTATAGTGCGAGTAGCTGACCTGTCTCCTGCTCTTCTGAGTGTGGCCTGGGCAGGTACATGGGAGCGCGTTGTGCTTCGTCCCCGTAGCAGTCCTGGGCTCAGCGATGAGCTGAGGGGTACAAAGGGAATTGAAGCAGCGAGCGTCCCGGAGGAGGATGGCATAGAGCCCCAGGTACACGTGCCATGTGAGTTAACCTCCAACTCCTCTGAGAGAAGGAGACGGCAGCTGGGCTGTAGGTTGCAGACATGGAGCTGAGTTGGTTTTGAAACCCCGGAGGTGGGTTTTGTGGGTTGGCTTTGGGAGCAAGGGGCCTGGGCAGGGGAACCACCGTCCTGTCCCTTTGCTTTGGTTCAGCCGCTTCCGAGCGCAGGAGCGGCCGGCTGCGGCAGAGCTGAGAGAGCCACATCCAGGGTCGGCTCCTTGCTCGTCTGGCTGGCAGAGTCCAGGGCCGCTGCACGGACACTCCTGGGGCTGCGGCTGGTCTGCAGCGGCCATGGAAAAGCTAAAGAGGCAACAACTAGCTGAGGTTTTGTCTTCGTATGTAAGAGTTTTAGGAATTGTACCTTGAAAAAACAAACTGGGAAACCACCTCGTAACTCCAAACTGGCATTGTGTGTTCTGCTGTGGTGGAGAAATCTGTGGTTTCTCCCCTGCTTTGAAGGAGCACAGGCATTCCTTGAATGGAAAGATCTGCCCTTATCACTGCGGCTGTGCCGGTCACGTTCCCAACATCTGCAGAAAGAGGGAAATGTTGCACTTCTTTTGCCATTTCTAGAAAAATCTTCAGTCTCACTTTCAGCCCGGCTTTTTTGAAGAGTGCTGGGCTCTCTTCTGTCATGGTGTTAGACCTCCTCCTGCTTTGGGGCAATTAATAACTCCTGCGGTTCCCAGCCTACGGGCGTGCATTACGGGCGTGCATTACGGGCGTGCAAGTGGGGATTTGCATGCGTGGGGAGTGCGCAGCCATGCACACCCTCCTGAAGGTTTGAGCTTTTGTTCTGGAAATCCAAATATAGTTCCATGTGATCAAGTGCTCACGAAGAAATCGAGTAATCCATGCTTGGGACAAGTCCAGGGCTTAAAATTCTTAATAGCCTTGTTCCCCGGCTCTGCAGCATGTGCTGCGCTGGATACGTTTTGAGAGTCAAGGTCTTTGCTTCTGATGGTTTAATTTGGACAATGAGTATCACTTAATAGTAGCGTTTTATTACATTCGTTTCACTCTTACTTTTCAAAGAATTCTTCTGATGCATTCAAGCTCCTGCCCTTTGGATGCTAATGGACTTCTGCTGAGATTTTGTTTTTCTTATTACGTAGCACCAGGGCTCCCATTTGCAGGGGCTGGGTACGAAGAATGCCGTGCCCTGAGACAATGCCTCCATTCACCGGCCCTGATACAATGGGGGTGGAACAGTTCTAATGTAAATTAGTATGCAAAGCCCCATCCTAATCAATGCGTTTTTCGCGGTGTCTGTGCACTGCGCGTACCACTCCTGCAAAGTGCTGAGTTGTTCCTTCTGCACAGCCAGACCGTCCTGCACATTTCAGTGCTAAAATAAATGTGTTCCTGAATCAGTTTTTAGAAAGCAAGAAAAAAATTCTCAGTTCACATCTTATCAAGAGTGGAGCATCTGCAAAAATCGTGGTAGATGGAGACCAGCTCTATGTGATGTCCACGGCTATTTTTGCCCGTCCTTTTTGCAAGTAAAACCCACTGCAAGTAAGGGTTGGTCCTTGCCTCCTCCCGCGGCACGGACTGCGCAGTGCCGGCTGATGGGGACAGCAAAAGGCTCTTCCCTGAGACCAGCCCGGCTCACCGCCCCGGCACCGCACAGTGCCGGTGTCTTTATGTACATATTGCTCATCTTCCTCAGAGCTGCAGGTAAGCGTTGACCTGCAGCAGATTATTTTTGCAGCCTTTCATATATTCTTCTAGTCCATGCGTGTTGTCCCTTAGTACTGACCCGCACGAACATCTTGGCGGCTACAGGGCAGATATTTTGTTTGATGGAGGGATAACGGCACTGGTTTGTCCTCGCCTGAAGTTACGAATGGCTTTGAAATGCACTTCTGGCCGTACAGTTGTGCAGTTTAAAATACGAGAAAATAAGGAGTTCTTTGGACAAATCCAGCAGGCTGAAACTTTGACTTTCCGAGTCTATAGTCAATGAAGTAATCGAGCCTGGGCAGGAGAAAGCCCGGAGGAGGATCTGCAGGTGTTTGGTGGCGATGAGTGAGGAGAGGGAATCATCCCGAGGTCCAGACTGATGCGGCTCGGGGAGAAGCAGAAAGGTCGGGATCCTTCAGCGTCCGCACCCACGCGTGTGCTCCCTGTGGTTTTCTGAGTGTCGTGGTGCTCTCATCGCCCCCAGCCAGCTCCCAGACCTGCCAGCGTAACAAATCCTTGCTGTTCAACGATAGCCAGGCCTTGAGAGAGTGCTTTGGCTGGTGTTTCTGCGTTGCTGTAGCAGGATAACGTTGCACGTTAGAGGAATTTGCAGAAGCTTGTACCAGAGGAGCTGTAAGTAGAGGCTGTGCATGAAGTAAGCATAAAATCCCAGAATTTATAGCAACCTTTGCAAAGTGTCATCATTGAGAGCCTGGAACAAAGCTCTGATGCACTGGGAAATATCTGTATCTTTTATGAAAGCAGCGTATGATTCTCCATTTGTTCCTTTGATAACACCTTTTGATCTAATGCCAGAGTAAATTAATCCATCGCAAAGTGGGGAACAGAGACTGAGATAAATCCTTGCAGAAACAGGGAAAAATGGCTAATGGGGGAGCGGAGCATCTTCTCCTTGGCTCTGGCCAGGCAGAATTGGTTTGTTCATCCAAAGGTTAAACCTGCGATCCAGAGGAGGATACCAGATTCACGGAATTCACTGTCATTCATCCTAGCAGAGGGCCACGTTTTACTGTAACTCCAATACCGAAATATCCCGTATATCCCAACACCATGGGATGTGCTGGGTGCATGGCGTAGGCGCAGCCTGGGAGTCCTGCCTGGGTGCTCCCCCTCTTACCGGGCTCAGTTCTGGCACAGCGTGGCAACTCCGATCTCACGCAGCGTCCCTGTGCGGTGGGAGCTGCCGGCGTGTCCGTTGGCCGTGCTGCCGGCTCCCGCAGCGTGGGCACGACATGCAGCAGCTCCGGTCCTGCGGGATGTATTTGTTGAGGCTGAGCACAATGTGGAAACGGCTCTCCTGTTTCTGTGTCAGAACCGGCTCGGGAGCAGCCGCGACCGCACCGGTGCAGCGCTGCACCCCGGCTGACGGCCCTGAGCTGGCTCGCCTCTGCATCGTGGATAATCGCAGCCGGGATGGTTGGCTGTGGAGAGCCGGGAGCCGGTGGCATTAGTGAACTTCTGGGCCCAGAAAAGCGTGAAGCTTGTGGGAATGGTCCGGTGATGCCCAGAGCATCTGCTGGAGGTGGCTGGGGGGGTGAAGCCAAGGGTGCCGGAGGTGGCCGAGATGCACCGTTGCTTGCGAAAAAATACTGAGCTCAAAAAGCGTGCGGTTTGTCCTCACACCCTCTGGTTGGTACCTAAAGTAAACAATTCTGCTTTGTGTTGCAAAAGCCATTTTTAATCTCTCTCAATCTCGGTCACGAGGTTTTAAGGTGAAAGGGTTTACAGAGACCGAAATGAATCGGACCCGTCCCCTTCGGCACCGGGAGGCGGCCGCAGAGCGATGCGGTCCTGGAATAGCCGGACCGTGGGATCCAATGTGCAGGGAGGTGCAGGAGGCTGCTCCACTGCGCGGGAAGGGGCTGAAACGCAGCGGGGCCGTGGTGGGACCGGAGGTCCATCTGGAGGTGGCTCCAGAGGTCCATCTCTGGTGGCCCCAGTACAGCGCAGCAGCCAGCTGTGGAGCACCACTGGACGGGTTTGTTAGCGAGTGGCATTTAAGCCAGTTATAGCTGATGTCTGGCCTTAAGGAGTCTTGTCACTCGTGCTGTTTTCTGTGAAGGCTTGTTTGACCTCTGTCAAGTGACAAATTAGCCGGGCAGCGTGGGTTGGAGACCTGGCCCTGAGCTGCCTTGCTGAGCTGCGGCTCTTGTGAGCATCAGTACCTCGGTGGTGTCCGTGCACTGGGGCTGCGAGTTCGAGAGGGTCTCAGAGCAGCGTCGAGGGGGTGCTGGCACGCACCGTCACCATCCTGCCTCTCCAGCCACTGAGAAAAACAAGCCCAGGAGCTGACACAGTTCACAGGAACTCCACTGCAGAAGGATTTTCAACCCAGGCAGGCTCCGCGATTCAGCTTACAGCATGGTCCCGAAAATGATTGCACTCGATGGAGTGAGATGGCGAGTGGCAGGGGAAGCAAAGGCGGCTTCAGCCAGCGGTTCGGACAAAAGCAACGCTTGGCAAGTGACGCCATGAGCGCCCGCTGCGGCACGGGGCTGCGTCGATCAGAGGCAGGCAGCGGTGATTTCGGTCACCCAAATGCCTATTGATCCGGTGTTAATTCAGGATGCGGTTTGGGGAGCTGCTGCTGGACGTTGGTGGTGGCTTTCTGTTCCGGCTGCGGCGCGGGCAGCTGCCCTTCATTGCTGCCCGCTGCACCATGGTGCACAGGATTGTCAGAGGGAAACGGGCTGGCAGCAGAACTGGACATAAAAAATTGCAAAAATATTTTAAAGCCAGATAAATTCCTTGATCTACTTGTAGGGAGCAGTTACGTTGCCATGGCCGATGGAAAGCAGGAAGAAGCCATAGCGATGTTTCATGAAAGCCAGTGTAAACCGCTGTTTCACGGGATAATTGTTAGGAAAATAGGATGGGGAGTCATTGGAAAGGCTGAAAAGCGTAGTGAAAACTTGCAGCGTTTGTAGGAATTGAGTATCACAGCGAGGTCCCCGGGCAGGGACTCTGGTGGAAGTGCAGAGCTGGGGACAGGAGGCTGGAGGAGGCACGTGCGGTTGAAAGNAGTACCTCATCTATCCTTCTTTTAAATACCTCCAGGGACGGGGACTCAACCCCCTCCCTGGGCAGCCCATTCCAGAGCCTGACAACCCTTTCTGTGAAGAAGTTTTTCCTAATGTCTAACCTAAACCTGCCCTGGCGCAACTTTAGACCATTCCCCCTGGTCCTATCGCTTGTTACCAGGGATGATGAGAGATGGCTTGGGTCGTGTCCTTGGCTCAGATGAGTAAGTAAATAAGGTGGGTCTGACTTCTCCAGGGTGCCGTGGTACCGCTTGCAGCCTGTACTCTTGTGAATGGCCCGCTCACCTTGCTCAGCAAACTTAACGCTGCCGGAAGATTATTTTTTTTAAGGCTTCTTAATGGACATAGATTTACAGGGTAGCCGTCAGAGGTGAGCTGCAGAGAAAGCATGACAACTTCCCCCCCCCCTTCATCGTATGGGAAACGGGAGCACTGAAAGAAATGGAAAGCCTATGGAAGTCAGAACCAGAAAATTTCAGAGTAGCAAAGAGTTTTAGCGTTTACTAAATTGAATAAATAATACCACCTTTTATAAAACATCGCCAGGTGTAATTTCTACAGCTCTCCTGCCAAACCTGGGCCTGCCCTGACCACTTGGGAAGGGAACTGCCTTTCCGAGCACGGTGGGGGTAGGTGCCCTTAGAGCTTTCCTTGCTCTTGGTGTCTCGGTCCCCGCGGGAGCGTTTCCCTCGCCGTCGTTGCGCAGAAGGTGGGTTGGGGGGCACACGGGCAGGGCTGGAGATGCTTCCCAGCTCCGGCAGTTCGGTCTCTTGGCTCAGAGCAGAGGCGATTAGCTGCTGCAACGCAGAAATTTGGCGTGATGGGGTAGATACACAATCCGTACGGTATTTTACCCGTACCGTGCTGAGGTGTTAACGTTTTTCCTTGAATTTTAAATAAATTGCTTCATATGCAGGCTCGGTTGTGACTCACACCCTTAGGTTGATGGCAGCAGCACAGTGTTTAACTTGCACTAAAATAAGGATAAAACTCAGCTTAAGCCTTGAGTCACGTGCTAAAGCTGCAAAAGAATAAGAATGGGAGAGAAAACCCGGGCGAAGTGCCCCGAGCCAGCGACTCCCGTCCATCCTTGGCTGTGGCACGTTGGCTGGGAGGTCGGGGAGCCAGCTCCAGCTCCAGCTCCGCAGGGCTCCCTGTGCGCGCACGTGCTTATGGACGTTGTATTATGGCCCATCCAAACTAGAAACAAGTGCTTAAAAACGTCAGAAAGTCAGAGAATTGCCCTCTTCGCGGTGTACGCGTCTTGCTTCTGCGCTCTGTGAGATGTTTGGTGTGCCTTTAAAATGGAAGAGAGGGGAAATGGTATTGTGGGTGATCTCTGATTCCACAGTGACTTAGACTATGGAAAACTGTACTGCTGATTTAAAAAAAAAAAAAAAAAGGCAAACTGGATTAAATGTGCTGGTTTAAGCTGTTCTTGTAAAACTATGTGGCCGCTTCTGGGTCTGGCGGGGTGGGGAGGTGCAGAGCAGTAATGGGAAATGTGTTTTGGGAGGTCTGAGGGAAAATAAAACACAAACTCAGAAGACTGGTGCCAAAAGAATGGATGCCTTGGCTTCCAATCCTTGCGCTTTTGCTTAACTTAGTGAAAATAGGTTGTGACAGTGTATGGGTCGTACAGAAACAGCTTGGAAATGGAGAGGGACATGAAAATACCTTTGGATTCAGTTGGTGGAGACCTCAACCTATATAGATATGGTGATGTGATAGAACGGAGCATGTAGGTCCCGTGTTGAGTCGCTGGTTCTCCTCGCTCATCAGTGGTCTCCGGTGGGGCGGGAGGAGGAGGAAGGCTGGGGAAACCCTTGAAGGTCACCGTGCTCCCGAGCTGTTTGGGATAATCTGACTTGCAGAGCAGCACGCCAAGCCCGTTAGCCTTTAGAGAAACATGAAAGAATTGCTGTGCGGATCTATTTATATTGATATTCTCAAAAACATGGCGAGTAAAAAGCTTTTGGAACCTCTGGAGAGTTCATTTCAAGTATTACAGATATGCAGCCTGCGCTTTTCCTTCCAAAAATAATGCAAGGGAAGGGAGGACCGGAGCGTACGGACTGACGTGCTTTGGTGAACGACCTCTCTGGCGGCACCGAGCAGCCGGGGCCGAAGAGCCCGTTTTGGGCTTACGGCTGCAGCGTGTATCTGCGCTCCCAGGGTCGGGCTGTGTCTGCAGGGAGCTGAACGTTCCTGCAGGAGCAGGTTTGTACAGGAACCGTGTCCAAACCGGGCTCTGACTAATTCAGTTCGAAACCCGGTGCGTGCAGGCGCTTTGTGCCGATGCCAGGCAGGGTTTTAAAACGTGGCTGCGTTAGCTACCTCGAAAAACATCTCGGCTTATTACTGTGAGGTCCCTTACAAAACAGTGCTCACACAACAGTCTTTTTAGAGTGAAAATTGAGCTGCCGCAGCACCCAGTGCATCCTGAAATCCCTGACAACTGCCTTGTAAAGCAATCTTAAAGCCTATCTGTCTTGACAGTGCCTCTTAATGGCTTACTAATAATGCTCTAAGATGTGCTGGAGCTCTGCCACAGCCCCGCTGTAGGTTCGTGGTGGTCTGCTGTGTTCTCCTCCAAGCTGAGGTCCCCTCAGTTTTCCAGGATGAAGCTAAATGCCCCCAAACCGGGCACCTCGGAAGGTGGTTTCCCAGTGCCCCGTTGCAGGGAGGCAGCCGGGAAGGGATCTGGGCTCCTGGCAAAGGAGCTGCGGTGGTCAGGAGTACTTTCTGTTGTGGTAGAGCCGTGGGTTCGTTATCGTCTGTAGTCATTTTATCACGGTGACGTTGGAGCTACTAGGATTTTCCAGAATGAAGGTAATTGCATGAATTCCACAGGCAAAAATCCCAGCTCCGTAAATACGTATTTTGCTACAACATGGGCTTTGTGCCTGTCGGCGTGGGGAAGGGGTCGCGCAATCCAGACATACTGCTCTGGATTAAATTTTTGGGTGCCGCTGGGTATTCAATCTCAGGTTTTTCTCTCCTGCGTGTGTGTGGGAGGAGGATTACTGGTACAGACTAAGCATCGCTCCTAAACTGAAGGATGTGTTTAATCTGAAGTAAAATAGCAACTGGAACGCTCGGTGCGTACCTGGGCTTTAGTCATGGCCAAAGAAGGTTTTGTGGACGATCCTGACAGCTCTGCCGAAGGGGCGGGTGCCTCCAGGGCGTTTCGGGGGGGGGGAAAAGAGATGTCAAAGTAAAAGCAAATGGAAGGGAAGAGCTTTGCCGGTGAAATATTTGAATGGTCAGTTTTACTTGGTAAACGTTTGGGAGAATGTGTAGGTTCAGCCAAGCGAATGAAGAATCCTTGGGCTAAACAGGGAACAAAATGCAGGATAAGGCTGGATTTTGTATTTAAAAAGTACTGACGTGCTGTATGCTCTAGCGACCAGGCGAGTGCCAGGCTCTCCTCTCTGGCCGGTCTTTCCTCCCACTCCCCTGGGGTTAACTTATGCCGTGTTAATAATTACTAGAATGTACTTTCAGGCAGGTTATTTGTTTTCCCTCCTCATGATGTGCAAGAGCGGATAATGAAATTAATTTGCACACTTTGTGAGTTTGCAAAGCTGGCTTCAGCCACGTTGCCACGATACTGCGCGGGTGCCGGCGGCTCCCAGGGCCGGTGTTTGCACAGCCGGGGCAGCGGGCTGCTATCGTGGGTAAACAGAGCTCGGAGGGGAGATGGGATGTACCCAGCCATGAGAAATGCTCTCTCCAAAGCCAGCACGGAGCGTGCAGGCTGTAAAAGCCCTTTCCGACGTAGAGCAGAGGTTTAACTCCGTTGATGCCAATCAGTTAAGCAGGTAAACAGCCAAACGAAGCCCTGACATTCCAGCGTTGCTCCTGCGGATTGTGGAGCTCACGGTACCGCTGGCCAAGGAGTCTGCTGGTGAATTCGGATGTCACGTTATACCCTTGTCTTTAATGAGTCCTGTATCCTCCGGCTCGAGTTTTGTGGTACACAAACCACGGTGTTTCCTGGGAGCGCTGGGCAGTGATGCTCAGAGCTGGCCGGGCTCTGCGGGCGGTTTTTGGTTAGGAGCTTGCCGGTAAGGCTGCGAGGTCCACGGGAAGCTCCGGGGAGGTGGCAGAGCTTCACCGTGCAGAGGGTAGGAACTGCAGCTCTTGGGGTGTTTTCCATCTCCCTTCCCATTGCGCTTGGCTGGGGGGGTAAAACCAGTTTGCGGGCGTAGACCCGGTTGAGCCATTTTCTGTGCCCTGATTCACCGCACAGTTACAGGGGGTAAAGGACCGAGCTGAGAGCACGAAGCACCGAGACTGTCAAAGCCTGACGCTCCTGTCCTGCTCTTGAGGCCCCCGGGGCGCTCAGCTGGCACCCTGTCAGGCATCTCCCCCCCGGCATGGGTGGGCACGGGCTCGGCGTGGTGTGTGCCGAGCTGGGTACCGCCACGCAGCTTGGGGTTAGGTCCCGGCTTGTTAGAGGGTTTAGTCCTCGGATCACGGAGACGGAAGCTGGTTGAGCTCCCCTCTCGAGACTGTGGTTCGCAGGTGGTGTGGTGCTTGGTGCAGTGTTACCGGGAGGACCTAAACCATCTCCTTTGCCTGCTGCGATCCTGCTGAGAGCACGTGTGCTGTCTGCCAGGTGCTGGCCACGTCAGACTGGTGCAGACCTCGGGGACCTGGTATAAATAGTACCGCTCCGGTTGTACCATTCCTACCTGTATCCTAAGGCTTGGCTCCACAGGTCCCTTAACGTGTTATTTTGCTCTGTCTGCAGACTGGCTTTGGGCTGCTCTTGAGGCAGGGACTACCTTTCGCTTGTGGCTTCTGGTTTTCCCCCCTGGGGTCAGTAAGCCTGACTTTGATCCCTCTCTCCTCCAAATTTTGCTACCGAGCGCCGTGTTGTCACGTTGGGCTCCTCAGCCTGGGGGAGGAAGGTGAATCCAGCACGCAGCTGGGAGACAGACCTTTCTTTTTTAAGGAAGACAAGGAGGCGGCAGAGAATCTGGTTTGGGTTTGTTTTTTTTTCCCCCAACTTGCCACGCATATGTTTTGTCTGAATGTTGCTTTTTCGAAGATGCTCGGGCTCCTGGGTGAGCCGCGGTGGGGATGTGCTGGGGAGACCTGCAGAGCCTCATGCAGCCCCAGGTAATCTTGACTTGGCTCGGGTTTTGGCCAGTGTTTAAGCAGTAGCTTTATAACAATTTGTCTTACAAGAGGCCTCGTAAACGTGTAACTTAATTAGGTCCAAAGTCAGGAGGGGCTCTCAGGTTGTTTTTTGAAGGGCCCGTGTCCTTATGGAAACCATCCGTTAAAGCAGACCCGTTTTTAACCTTTTTCCATTACTCCCGCTCTGATGATATGTTCAACCATGGCTTTGTAGAGAGAATTGAATTTTCCCTATACAGGAATATACTCGTTTTGGTAAATGCATTCCTATGTCTGTGTACAAGAGATCACCTTCAAAAGGACTGTAATGTGAGAGGTGGAGGAAGAAGAGAGGAGGGCTGCAAATTTGTGGAGAATTAACCTTGATTTGGTTCTTGGCAAACCGGCAGCAGGGTTGTGTTGTGCCCAAACCTTTCCCGCCGTCCCCTGGAAGAGGATGGCCGCTTTGTTCTTACGTATTTACGGCCGGGGTCCTTGGCAGTGTGCTGAGCCAGGCGTGAGCCTCCTGGCATCGGCACAGCCGCGGGCAGGGACCCTGCCGGCACCCGTGTCGGTGGAGGCATCGCGTGCTGGACCAGGAGCGGGCAAACCGGATGGGGAATTTGGCTTCCGAAACGAGACGAGCAGAAGTGATGAAGGTAACGGGCAGGGTGCTTCTCCCCGTACGCCTGGCAGCCGGCGATGGACGGCGTGTGGTTTGCTTGGAGAAACCCAGGCTTCGGGTTTTTTTGCCGCGTTGGCTGCAGCACGCAGAGCCCCACAGAAGCCACAGCAAGCGTTTTTCCTGTCGTACAGCTTGTTAAATAGCAGCGTGGCGGTGGTCTGTCGTCAGCAGCCGCGTAGCTCCAGACGGAGCTCTGCTTCCAGCTCGGGCTGAAATAATCTGGGAAATCCGCTGTTCTTAGCAGCGTGTCGGGGCCTGGGGAGTCGCGGCGTCTTTTTTAAGTAGTACAAAAATTGTGGTGATGGTTTTGCTGGGAGGGGGGGGGCTGCGGTGGCTGGGAGGAAGCATGAGCAGTGCCAGCCTGAGCGTGGAGCCAGCTCCGAGAGCGGCCCCGTGCGTGTGCCCACCCTGCAGCCCCGAAATCTGGGCAGCACTCGCTCCCCTTCCCTCCCTGCCCGTGCCCCCGCACAGACCTCTGTAACCGGCAGAAGCCTTTCCCCCTCCGTAGCCCGGTGGTTGCCCGGCGTTGGCTTCGTGCCGTGCTTGTTCCGCGATGCGTGGTGTGTTTGTGAGAAAGGTTTCCCTGCCCGAGTGCCGTCCTGGCAGAAAACTGAAACTTTACGTGGCCTAGTTCCCCCCCCTCCAAGTTCCTTTCACGCTTACAGACTTCCCGGTTTAACGTGAGCTATGAATCAATCTTTTCCGTATCTTGAGGGAGAATATCACATGAGGTTGGTATTTTTCTGGGAGCGCAACGGGTTTGCAGCTGCGATGCGGTGCCCTACGCCGGGTTTTGGCGCTGGATTTGGCTGCTGCACCGCGAGGCCGACAGTGACGCCTGCAAGTTCTGAAGGTGAGAGATGTGTCTGGAGAAGGAAAATCCTTCGGAGCGGGAGCTAAAGGCAGGTTCTTGCCGTCATTCCGTGTGGTGGTTATCCTTCCTGTGAGTTTCCAGCATTGGGGGGGGGTGAATCAAACTTTGAGGGATGTGTTCATAGAAGGTTTGGAAGGCAAATGTGGCATTTCTAACGTGAGCCCTGTGTAACTGAAGTCTTCTGGTTAGTTTGGAAAATAAGAGCATCCGAGCTTTCGCCGTCTTCCCTTCTCTGCTGGAATGATACTGAGTGGTTCGGGCTTTTTCTGGGTTTGTGGATTATTTTTTTTTTCATGTCTGTCTCTATTCAGTTCTTGCCCTGTCGTTTAAAAGTTGGCGTTAGTATGGCAAACAAATACCAGTTGTGCTGCAAAGTGGTTTGTATATAGGTAAAGCATCGGTCTCGAACCCACTGGCCTTCGATTGAAAGGGAGAAAGAGGCAGATGGCCAGAATGAAACTCCTGGGTTTGCAGACCCCAAAGGTTGTTAAATCAGTGAAGTTCTGTGTTTGCTTTTCCCCCAAAGCCTGATGCCCTCGGGGCCCCTGCCCGCAAAGTGGTGATGTGTGAGATTTGTTCTGTCGCCTAGTACTTGCTCCTAAATTCACCACGATATTCCTGAGGTTCCCACGCTCGGAGGAAGCTTTGCATGTTTGCAGTGGGCACGAGGATGCTGAGACAGGGAGAGGGAAACCGGGAAGAATTGTGCAACACCGGGGAGGAAGAGAAATGTTTTGCTGAGATTACCACAGCCTTTCATGCTCGCATCTGGGAGATGATGTTACTTGGCTGTTGCGACATCGGGGACTGAACACGAGTTGAAACGTGGATATCCTGAAGTATTTGTCCAAATCCGCCAAGGCTGGAGCAGGACTTTCATTAGGGTGCAGCCTGCGCTGCGGGAGGCTGGTCCTAGCAGACCTCTGACCTGAAGGTCTCCGGGGTTTGAAGGATCCTGTTGCAATGGCTGTGGCACCTTTTGCAACATGTTTTTGGTTTTTTCTCATGTGATTAACATGCTTGGTCATGGTCTCCTCTTGGGTTTAAGGGCTTGTTTAAGTCACATAGGTTTCTTTGGAGTAAAAGCTGGTTTTTGTCTCACGCTTTTACATATTGAAGCATGTAAGGTAGAAAATTGGACAAGACTGGAGCAAAAGTCTCGTTTGGGCTGTTATCGCAGTGTGTATGTGCATTATATATGCGTGTGTGTTTGTGCATGCGTGTGCATGTACGTATCTATACACAGAGCTATACTCTAGGAATATGTAGTATTTATTTAATTAAAGCAGCCCAAACTCACAGGACTGGGTCTCGGTTTGCTGGTGAAATCTGCTGCGAACAAGCCCAAAGTCGTTGGTGATTTAGCCACGTAACGGAGTGCCTGTGCTAATTAAATGGCCGAAAATAAGCCCAAATGCATTCTGCTTTCTGTTACCTTCCCGAGCCTTCCCTTTCTGCAGTAGGCAGCAGACGGGGCTTGCCGGAGCTGACGGGAGCTTTCGGCAGGAATGGTGTTCGCCCCGCAGCCTCCTCTTGGGACGAGTCCCTCGTGCCAGGAGCAGGAAGATGGAAGGTGGGGAGCGCGGAGCAGCCTCAGCCCGGCCGAGGACGGAGCAGACCGTGCCAGCAGACCCTGCCAGCCCCTCGTGCCCGGGTCCTCGGGCTGCCGGGGCAGCGGCGTGGGCAATGCATCTCGCCGCCGGGGCACCGTCGGTCGCTGCTGCTTCGTCTGTTGGCATTTCGTTCGCCGGGATTTAGGCGGCATCAAATCAAGGGCAGCGACAGTCCGGGATTATCTGTGCTGACATGTTTCTTCGTGTTGAAAATCGGGCCTGGCTCGTTTTTGGGGCTTGGCTCGTGAACCCCTTGAGCTGCACTTCAGCAGAGAGAACCACAGCGAGCCGCAGCCGTAGCTCCCTGTCGGGCACGGGGCGGGCAGAGCCCGGCTCCCCAAACCGTCCTGGGAACGGAGTGGATTGTGGAGATTTGTGTTGGTTAAATTTTGCCAGAGTAAAGCAGTCCTGGGGAATCCCCGTCTTTCCCCGCTGGTGGGACCTTTGGGACAGGCTCTCACGCGTTGCGTGAACCCCGTGTGCCGTGGAGGCTCACTCCGCTCGTGTCGCAGTGAGCTGCGGGTAAAGGGTTTGCACCCTCGTACCTCTCAGCACGTGCCTTTCTGCCTGCAGGATCGCTTGGGCTGGTGTTTCCCTCTTAAATACACGGGACGTGCAATACCCCGTGCAGTCTGCTTCTAGTTAGCGTTGCCAGTCGCTCTGGAGGTGCACAGTATTGCCCTGTAAGTCCTTGGGATGTACTTAATTAGGGAAATATTCCGCCCCCCCCCATGTGCATCAGCAGTGGGAATGTCTGAGTGGAGTTCATCGCTGTTTTAAGGAGGCTGACGTGCAAGAAGTCCGGTGGATGATTGTGTTGGCAGATGCGGTTACAGCTTTTCCCCAGTTGGGTTTCTGTGCCAGGCGGGGAGATGGGTGAAGCCTGGAATCCTCCCTCTCCATCAGGTTTTGGTCCGAGCCGGCGATCCGGAGCCATCCTGCAATTGCACCGGGAGGACAACAGTGTCGTAATCGTCTCTTCTCCTCTGCCTGATGGTGTGGCAGGGCCCTGCGCTGCTCCAAAGGTTTCCTCATCGCAGCTGATCCTGCTCCCAGACCGCAGCTCGGAGAACCGACTGAAACAACAGTTTTGTAACCTTGGCCAGAAACCAGATAATCAGCGGCATCCAGAAATGTAGCAATATCAAGAGGCAGCTGCATACAGATAATTGAGGGAAGGGTTTGTGGGAAAAACTGCTCCCGGAGAAACCACACAGGCAGAGTGGTTGCTCGTGGTTGCAGGATACTGTCAGGGCTCGCTTTTATTTCAGCCTTATCCCAAGAAACGGTCCCAGCTGGAATATTCTGAATCACAGGGTAGTTGGGCAGAAATTTCCCAATATAATCTTGTTAAAAAGTGTGATAGAAAAACTAGAGTTGTCATCATAATTTGAGACCATTGCCTGGTCTTCAGATGCTGGGGCGCAGGAAATGACACTCGCAGGTTACGTGTGTAGGGGGCTGCGGGTGAAATTTAACTCGTTAGCTGGGATGGTTTTGTGTCATCAGGACCGTTGAGGAGTTGGATGTTCGCGGTGCCTGGCGAGGTCTTGAGCATCATCTTGGCCGGGGTACTTGAAGACGTGGGTGCGCATCCCCGTGCACAAACCGCTCGGCAGGCTGAGCTTCTCCCTTGCGTTATTTTCTGCAGGTCCTCAGAAACGCTGGGAAGGTGCATCTGCCTCACAAATGATTGAAATACTACGAGCTGCTTTAATTCACGTGACTAAGTCTACTTGGCCGGCGCCTGTTGGAGAAAGCAAGCGAACCTTGCCTGAGCCCCATGCAAATACATCCAGATGTGAGCGGTTACAGGCGTATCAGGAGGTCAGGAAACACTGTGGGTTAAGGCGAAATAAATATTTGAGAAAGGCGGAAGAAAGGACGGTTGTTGTGGGGACTAGGCACTAATTTTGAGAGCAGGCGAGAAGGAGCCGTGCAAAGAGGTGAAGAAAGATGTTTCATCCGTTACAACTCCTGATGACGAGCGACGTCCCCCTTCAAAAGTCAAGAACAAAGAGATAGCAGGTTCCCCAGGGGAAGGAAAGAGAGAAAGATGGATGTTGAGTTGAAGGTGAGGGTGTGACGGAGCTGTGAAACCGGGCTAACCCCAGATGCGACAGCAGGCGAGCGTGCCTTCCGACCGGCTGCGTTCAGAACAGGGAAAGGCAGAAACCTCTCCTCGTTTTGGTAATGGCCGTCAGATTTAGCGCCTCGTGCTGAGCTATCTTATTAATAGGTAATCTTTGGGATTGCCCATTGTAAGGCTGCGGAATGAAACAACGCACCTGTGTTTGCGCTTGGCTTGCAGGCCTCCTGCTGCTCTTGGGCTTATGTACCCGTGGTGGAAAAAAGATGGACTTTACTCTTCCGGAACGGAGCTGGAGCACAAAGAACAATTGTTCCTTGTTCCCCAAAGTTGCACGTCCTGCCAGTGTGCACAGGCAATTTTAGGTACTAATCACGAGTTGCGTAGCCCTAACAGGGAAGGGAAAGGCTGGTGAAGAGCAGGTCTTTGCTGGGAGCGGGTCGGTAAACCAGCACTACGCGGGCGGTGCTGGGTCGGAGGTGGGACGGCGGCTGGTGGGGACGTGCAGCCTGGTAGTGACACACGCCGGGGCTTCAGCGCGGACTCGGCAGGTGCCACCGCGGTGCCCGGCTCGGAGGTGGCCTTTGCTGGGGTGACACACACCTCAGCGAGGGTGTCAGCAGGGTGATGGAGTTCGGCACGTTGAAAAACCTCAACTTGTTTTCCTCCCCGTGCTTTCCAGCGCCGGGGAGTGCGTGTCAAATTTTGGATGCGATCTATTTGAGCTGTTATTTTAAGGCAATTTTCAAAGATTTGAGGACACCTGTTTTTCTGGGACAGAGTCCTCAAACGGAGCCTGAGGTTTTAAAATTTTCATGTTTCGATGGGGCTTGTTCATATTCCAACCTTTTCAGACCAAACAAATGTGTTGGATTTGTGCAAATAACGTCTGCGCCTCTAATTGCCATCCTCGCATCAGAGTTTTTTGTAACGGGTAAGAGCCTCCAGCCAGCTTTTTTTCTTATTGTCTGGCATTTAAAGAAGTCTGCGCAATCTTTTTTACTCCAAGCTGGCAGGGTACGGGCAGGCTTCAGTGCACAGATCTTGGGCATGAGCTAATTTGTTGTGGCTTCAGATAAGAGATGGCAGGAACCTGGCTGGTCTGCGCGCAGCAGGGCGAGGGAGGCTGTGCGGGCAGGGGAGCGGGTGGTCTGCGGGAGGGCAGGGTTGGAGGGGCAGGACGGGCAGCCTGCGGTGCAGGCAGAGCCAGGGAAAGCTGTCGCTCCGCCTTGGATATAAATCTGAAAGCGTTTGAGGACTTGAGCGTTGTTTGCGTTTTCTCTTGCTTGTCGCAGCTGCGGACGTCGCTCGCTGTGCCCGTGGGCAGGAGGGGTGGGGGGGTTAAACCTACACCGGGTCCTTTGGGTTCCTTAGCGAGGAAATCTCCTCTTCCGCCGGGCACGGTGTTGGCTGGCCGGGGGCTGCGAGGGGGCTCTGCCCGTGCGCGTCTGGGCCCATCCCGATTTGCAGGAGCCCAGTCCTAGCTGAGGGCTGCCACTGGTCCCAGTTAGCAGCTGGCAGCACTGTCCTCCTCCTCCTCCAGCTCAGAGGGACAGATGACCTCCCCTTCCCTTCCCATCCCTTTTGGGACCATTGCTTGTGAGGTCCTCCACAGAAGCGTTTGGTCTCAGTGTGTGGCTTTGGCTTGCCATGGCATGCCCTGGGTGAAATAAAACCCATTTTTGACTGTTTCCTCGCCCCGGCAAGCGGAGAGGAGCGGATCAGGCATGTGTGTGTGCGTGGCCGGGGTGGCTCTGCAGAGCCCTGCCGTTCCCAGCCAGCCTTGCTAGGCACGACTCCAGCCCCGCTCCCGGTCCTGCTCCCGGTCCTGCTCCCGACAGTCCTGTTTTTCCACCCCCTGGGAGGGTGCTCGGGAGGGGGGGGAGGCAGCGGCCAGGAGGGCCCCCAGCCCAGGCAGGAGCAGGGAAGGGCTGCAGGGCTGCCCTTCTCCCCACCACGCACGGTGACCGGACTGGGTGTCACCTCCGCTTTTCCAGCCTTCGCCCTACAGGTAAAGCCGTGTGTGCGATACTCCGGGAGCCGGCACCATCGCCGGCCGTCCCGAACCGGCGGGAGCTGCCACGTCCAGGCTGGCCAAGTCCCAGGGCAGACTCCCCCCTTCTCCATCACCGCTTTCCCGGGAGGGGTGCAGGGCACCCACACCTCGCCGGTTTTGGGGGCTGCTGCCGGCCAGGCCGAGGGGCTGGCGTGCCCGGGGACGGCGGCGTGCGCAGCCGGGGCTGGCTGCCGGCCAGAGGTAAACAGCTCCTTTGTTTTCCCGGAGAAATGCGAGGGATTATATTCTGTTGAGCTCACTCGGTCTCCCACTTCTTATTGTGCGGCAGACATGTAATCATCTAGTTCAAGGAGCTTAGTTAATTGTTTACAAAATAGGACGGGTGATGATTGTCTCCTGGTAGGGAGGTGAAGTTGAGAGGGGTGTCGTGGAGAGGGGGGTGGCCTGTCCGGCTCCCAGATTAGGAGGGATTGAAGCCAAATTGTAATTCTGCAGCCCTAGATTTGCGACTTTGAAACACTCGGCCGTGGCTCCCACGAGCTGGGGATAACTCTTCCAAACCGGGAATTTGTACCTCCCCTCTGACTCTTATTAAACGTGCTTAAAAATGAAACGAAGACTCCGAGCGTTGTTGGTAATTGTTGTGCAAATGTAATACTCCCTCCAAGCTGTTAAACAGGCCAGTGCTCTGTTTACATGGAGAGGCAGCCAGCTTTCCAAGTGTAATGAGTCAGCGAGATGAACAGAAGGGGTGCAGAATTAATCTGGCATCCGTCTGGCCTTTTCTCAGTTAAACAGGTTTTCGAAGCTCCACGTGAATAGGTACCTACCCCGGTTACAAACAGCCACAAAGACATCGGGAGCGGGCAGAATTTTTTCGAGAATAAATTTGAACAGCGTGCGGGCCATGCAACGGTTTTAGCGAGGCGCCGGGAACGACGCGGTTTGAGTTTTTGGCTGGGTGGGGAGCAGAGCGTGCCCCGGTCCCAGCCGTGCTGATCCCTCTGCTCACAACCGGCATAAGTGAAGTTGCTTGTTTTTAATGTCCTTTGCAAAGCGGAAATAGGTTTCCCTCGCCCAGCACGTCATCTGGATTTGCACGTCTTAAGATTTGCAGTGAATATTGAAGTGAATCTCTTCAGGCGGCCGACTCTGTCCCCTCTGCACCGACCCGGTGCTCCTGCCGGCTCCTGCCTCCTCCCAGGCACATGCCCAGGCACTCGCTCCTTTCTCCTTTATCTGCACCTTAATGAGCACCAGTAGGAGAAACTGAGGGGTAAAAAAAACCCCAAAACCCTTAAACTTTACAAATTGGTTAATGATGGCTGACAGAGTGAGATTCTTGAGGCTGTAAATGGCGGAAGCTGTGGCAGCGCCTGGGACCCCACTGACGTGGAACATGGAGGGGACGCTGCGGAGCAGTGCCGTTGGAGCATCACGGGCGCCCGGAGAGCCACGCTGCTGTAAAACGTGACGTCTTGCTAGCCGGTGATCCCCTGGCTGGGTGGGCAGGAGCACTGAGGCCGGGGCTGATCGCTCTTGGCTTCAGGTTTTGCAAGCTCCAGGCTCTGTGCCGCTGCCGAGCGTGCCCGAGGACGGCCGAGCTGCCTTTTTAAGGTGCTGTTTTCAGTCAGCCCTTGTGGTGCTTGAACTTTGGCACTTGTGCTGGGCTGCAGGCGCTTCAAATGATGAAGAGCAGAAATTTGGAGATGCAGATTTCTGCAGTCGCTCCCTCGCTCTAAGAGAAGATTTTCTTTTTCCATTTTCTCTTTATGGACGTGCAGGGTTGGTAGACTGAATTTTCTGCACTTCCCCCCCTATTTTTGCTTCCCGTCTGCAGCGATGAGGAGAGCTGATCAGCCTGCTCCTGCCTTTGCCGGTTCGGATCCTTTCCTGCTCTCCCATCCAAAAGGAAAGGGCTGGGGGGGTCCCAAAACTCAGCACCACAGCTCTCCCTGCGTCGAGCGGGGGGACACAAAGAGGCCACAGTCCCCGAGGCCTCCGTCCCTAAACGCGGGTAACCGCCTCCCGTAGCTCAGGCGAAGGAGCTGGGACGGAGGATTAGCTGCCTTGGAAAGCAGAGTCTCGGGATGTCTTGGAGCTGTCTGTGCCTGGTGCTTTGGTCTGGGAATGCGTGCTGCAGGGCTGGGCTGGGGACTCTGAATCACTTTTTTTTTGTTTTGTTTTTTTTTTTTTAAATAAAAAACCCACAAAGCAACCCAAAAGGCCCTAAAGCCTCTGAAGCGTAAATGAAACATTTAAATGACGAAGGGTTTTCCAGGCAACTTCTGAAATACAAGGCTGGTGAAAGCACCGCACTAGTGTTCCTCCAGCCTTTAACCCCCCGTCCTGCCCCGGCCACCTCTGGTGCGGGGACCCAGCACCCAGCGAGATGGTGCTGGGCTGCCCCGGTGCTGCCCGGGACGCGGTGCAAGGTCCACGCTGCTTCGTCCCCCGGCCCCGAGCGGGCGGGAGGGTTTGGCTCCTCTCCTCTCCTCTCTGTTTTCTTTCTTTCTTCCCCGCCCACAGAATTCCCATCTTGTGATGGAGCGCTGCATGACTTTGTTCCTGGACAATTTCCTGCAATTGTAGCTCTGCAGAAACCCAGCCGCTATTATAAGAAGTTAATGGGTGCAATGTGTAGTGTTGTCAGGTGGCAATTAGCTGGGGAAAGAGTTTTCAAATGGTGCCTGTTTATGCCGTTTCAGCGTAAGTACGAGGAGACCTTTGCCGTGGGGATTGATGTGGGTCACTTCTCGGAGATATACTGTTGCACGGATGCTTTTTAGCCTCTGGTCTCGGGAGAGGAGATATTTTTGTTCACCTAAAAAGGCCTCGCCTGCCTTGGCTTCAGCCGGTATTTCTGATCCGTGTTGCAGCTCATGCTTCGCTGTATTTCAGATGTCAGTTGTCTTTTCAGCCCTGTAACCAGGCAACACGTGGCAGGAGCAGGGAGCGCTTTGTTATTCTCCAAATTGTCTTACCTAGGCCAAGGCGCCGTGGCAGCGCCGGTGCCGGGGTGAGGAGCCCGGGGCAAACTGCTCCGGGAACGCTGTGCCCCCGGGGCGGTTTCTGGTCGCGTCTCATAATGGTGACCACGTGTTCAAAAAGTACGTTTTAGAAGTAGGTTTTGTAATTCAGCGATGCGTGTGTCGGTCCTGCGAGCGTCTGGGAATTCAACGTGACAAACTGGGGGAGCAGGGCTGTCCTTGCCCCAGACACGTGCCGGGGGGGTCCATCCCCGCGTCCCTGCGCTCCGGACAGAGCTGTACCTGCAAGAAGCTTTACGTAGGCTTGCCGTGATGCTGTAGATGAAGGGTGGGAGGGATATTGCTCTCTGTCTGGGCGCGATCCATTTTAGACTATCCCTTGCACGTGGAACAAGTCGCGTTCGCAGGTGCAGGCCCCAGCTTGCTTCCCGTGCGGAAGGTGGCGGAAGCCAGCAGCGGTTTTCCTGCTCCGGGCTGCAGCGTGCGGCATGTGGAGGTGCTCTGCCGTCCTGGTGTTCCCGTTGAAGGGTTCGGGGCGGGGGGTTATCCCCATGGCAAGTGTCTTGCCTTTTTCCCCCCCGGTGGAAAGATCCTTTGGAGATGCCTAACTTCTCTTTTTCCTCTCTCTAAACAGACGGTTGATGATGAGGCGATGGCAGCATAAATGAAGATCAAGTAAGGAAGGCAGAACGATGCCCAAGGGTGGGTGTTCTAAAACACCACAGCCAGAAGATTTCTCTCTCAGCAACGACATGGTGGAGAAACAAACGGGGAAAAAGGTAGCGTGTTTTGGTTCAGTTGCCTTCCTTGAGGGATGCTGCCCCTTGTGCCCAATCTCTTCAAGCCGCGGCAGGATTGCATGTGCAGGAGGATGCTGCGGGCTGTTGTCGCTGGAATCAAACCCGTGTATTGGTACTCTGCCAGCTGATGAGGTCCACTCTATTTCTCGGTGGCTGCAGTACCTGACGGGAGGTGCTGCGGCCACGTCGACCCTACTCAGCCGAGCAATGGGGGGGATGCTTTGGAAGAGTCTCTTCTGCAAGTATTGTGCTTTTTTTAAGGCTTTCTACGCTACGCCGTGGAAGGACCAAGTAATGCAGCGATCACGCAAGCGCGTGCTGTGCGAGGGAGGAGTTTCTCCTCCTCCTCTGGCTGTAAATGCCGCCTCTGTCTCAGACTCCGCTGGTCTTGCTTCACCCCGAAGTGTGGGCTCTGAGCGTGGCCTGAGCAGGAACTCGGCGTGTGAGCTGCTCTGCTGAAATTACTATGTCTGGTTTTATTTGAAGTGTTTAGGTTTCGACTGGGCTTGAGGTGAAGTTACTAAGATGAAACCTGAGTTTAAAGCTAAAGAAGTTCATACTTCTCTCCTTCGTTCCCACATTTCTCATTTTGCTCCAGCCTTAAGCTCTGCCTCCTCTCATTCAGCTTTTTTCGTTCTTCTCAGTATGGGTAGTTTCCAGTAACTAGCTGTGCAGTAAGCTGTGTACAAATATTACCTTTAAATAAAAATTAAAACCTATATCTACTGTATTCTGCTATGGAAACAAATATCATCTGCGTTCTTTCACCTCCTTGCTCCAGTTTCTCACATTCCCCCAGGAGTTTCTGGAGCTGAAGCTGAGCTTTGCCGTGCCTCTTGCTCTGTCACTTCCCCTGCAATCCCCTGTTGATTATCCCTCTTACGATTGAGGTCATATTATTAACAAAATGAGGAAAATGACAAATAACCAATAGGAATATCCTAGGCAGAAATGTGCTTATCGAGCAGGCCGGTAGCATCTGCCCCGTTCCCCTTTCTGCGTCTCCCTGCGTGCAGGAGGCTGGTTGAGGAGCCGCACCGAGAGCCGGAGTTTTCCCTGCACGGGCACTTTGCTGGGGCTTGTAGGAGGGGGGCCGGAACCGGGAGCAGGGGTGTTGGAGGTGAAACAGCTGCCCCGTTCCGTCGGGAAGATACCTGGCAAATGAGGCTGAGCCTGGCAGCGCAGGATACGTAAATACGGGGTTTTGTCTGCGCTGTGAAAGAAGCTTAGTGTTGGCGCGGGTGCTTCGGGAGGGAGAGGATCGGTTCTAGTATGAATCAGCTCCCATTTTATTTCATCCACTCGCGGCAGTTTAAAGGCTGCCTGTTATTTACAGAGCAGGTTTGTTGAGCGGCGCGAGGGACGCCGGGAACTGGAGTTATCTCCTGCTGGCTAAATAACTAGGACACAAATAATTTTATGCTTCCCATTCAGAGGCATCGGCGCAGACCTGCGGAGAGTGGTATTGAGTAAGGACGGGGAAGAGCCTTTCTGCTCACTTAATTCTCGTCTTCTCAATGGAGAGGAAGCTTGCAGGCTCCTGTCCTCCGGGGACTGAGCTGAGATCCAGCCTTAAGTGGCCGAAGAACAGTGTGCAGCAAATCGCCCCGTTTCTAGTTAACTCTGGAGCGGTGACTCAGGGTAAAAGCACTCGGTTGTTAGACCTCCTCCTTCCAGACGCTGTTGTACCTGCCTGTCAAGCAAGCCGCTGCTTTTAATTTATCTTGCCTTTGTCAACGCTTTCAAAGGCCCGAGCCTGCGACTTGGCCCGCGCTTGCTGGCAGAGGCTCGCGAGGGATGGCAGCGCGCGGCTGCGGCACAGCCGGAGGGACCCGCGCCCGCCGGGGCTGCCTGCGACGGTGCGCAGGGCGAGCGTGGTGAAGCATTAGCTGCCTTGCAACTTAAGTATTTTCCTCTAAACGCGACCTTAATATCGGCACTTGTTTTGGCATTAGACAGGCTTCATAGGTTTGGGCTCTGAAGCTCCAGCACTGAAGGCGAGTCACGGTGCAGGATGCTCAGCGGTCCTGGTGTTGCGGTGGGCTGAGCGTTGCAGGAAACGTGCGAGTTCTGCGCCTGAACACGTTAGCGCTGGGCTCCCCGGGCGGCTGCCCTTTCTGCCGGGGGCTCGTGCTTTGGGGAAAGAGGATGTGAGCCGCTGCCTTTCAGTTGTCGAGCTCATTATAAGAGGGAACTCCGAACTCCCCTCTCCCTGCCCTTCCATGGGAGGGACGTATTCACTGGTGAGCTGTCGCTTGTGCTGGCGCAGCCACGAGAGCGAAATGATTTCAACGCCATGCCTCTTGCTCTCCGTGGCCGACGGCGTTAGATGCTTCGTTTGCTTTGCTGCCGTTGAGCGAGGAGCCGTTTCTCCCGGGGTGAGCAGAGGCAGCGGGGCGGCCGGTCGGGCCCTGCCAGCCTTATATGGCTGCGCACAGCCTGCCCGGGGCGGGCGTTGCGGGGGCTCCTTCTGCTTGAGTTCAGTCCGAAGGGTTTTGTAAAAATATGCATGCCATATATGAATAATTCTCCTTTCTGGTGTAGATCCGCAGATCCCCATACCAGAAGCAGATTACTCACGACTTAGGCTGAGCACAACACCGCAGCAAGAATTACAGCAGTCGTCAAAACCATTTCCTGATGTGCCTGGGACCGCTCGCTGCGTGGTTACACGGTGTGCTCAGAGGCTGCGGTGGAGGATTTGTCTCTTTATGGGGAAATGTTCCCACTTGCATAGTCTGAGTTGCATTTTTGCTGCGGCGGTTGAACACCGAGCAGAACAGAACTTGACCCTTGGTTTTGGACGTGCTCGTAGGAGCTAGCAGAGGTTAACTGAGCAAACCGGGCAGAGGCAGCGTTAGGAAAGCTGCGGAAGGTGTTGCCTTCTCACCTTCACCCTCTCTGGGGTGATGGGGGGTGGTTTCTCAGCGAGGGAGCCTTGCTGGGAGGGCACGGTACCTCGCTGATGCCCACACTGGATCGAACTCAGCTGGTTTCCACAGGAGTGAAGGGGGAAAACTACTACACTTTTTATCCATAATACTTTTAGCAGCCTGACTACATTTTGCTCCTATTTCATTCTTTTTCCTGCCCTTCAGAAAAGCTTTTGCTTTTTCTTCTCTCTCTTCTCCCACTGTGAAACGTGCAGAAGCACTGGGAGACTTACAAACCGAAGAGCCGACGTTCCAGTGAAGATCAGCAGCCCGCAGGCGTTGCAGGGTAGCGTTTCTTACAAACCTCAGCGTGGGCTCGAGGCACGCAGGACGGGGACTTCAGTTCCAGTTGTCTCCATGATGTTTTGTTGCAACATTGATCAGGACCCAAATTCAGACATTTTGAGACTTTTTGTGTATATGTTGTACTCTGGTTTTAGAAAGGCCGCAAGGGACACAAACTTCAGCAATACCAGTGTTTGGTTTGCACCACATCCAGCGTGCAGTTTGGGCAGAATTGTGTCCGTCCCTGCGTGTAACGCTGGGTGCGAACCCTTCTCCTGCTCCGTCTCCCTCCCCTCGGCAGAGCCCTGCTCAGTTCACAGACTGCAGTGTTGGTGCAGGGCGACTCCCGCTCTCCCAGCGTTTGCTTTTTGCAGCGTGGGCTGTTTGGCCCCGGGCGGCAGTTTGGGGTGTCAGCTCGGTGTGGGGCATTGCCCATGGCACCGGCGTTGGAGCTCTTGGTCCTTCTGGGCTCCTCTCCTCCCAGGCTGCCGGCACTGGTTCTGTTGGTTGCTGCTTGTGTCTTAGGAGCTTTGCAACCCGATAGAACCCCAGACTGGTTTGGGTGGAAGGGACCTCCCAGCCCCCCCAGTGCCACCCCTGCCATGGGCAGGGACACCCTCCACTAGCCCAGGTTGCCCACAGCCCCATCCAACCTGGCCTTGAACACTGCCAGGGAGCCAGGGGCAGCCACAGCTTCTCTGGGCACCCTGGGCCAGGGCCTCAGCACCCTCCCAGGGAAGGATTGCTGCCTCAGATCCCATCTCCATCTGCCCTCCTGCAGCTTCAGGCCATTCCCCTTGGCCTGTCCCTCCCTGCCCTTGGCACCAGCCCCTCTCCAGCTTTCCTGGAGCCCCTGCAGGGACTGGAAGGGGCTCTAACGAACCTGAAACACTTTCAACTCATTTTGGAGAACAAAGGGCTTTGGGGATTTCCATCGCCGGTAATACAAGTCTTTGCATAAGCGGCTGGGATGTGAGTCAGGTTTTGTCGGTGTTGCAGTGAAGGCACGGCTCCGGCGCTGCTCTCGGCGAGCGGGCAGAGACGGTGGTTTGCGGTTTGTGTGCGGGCACCGGCAGCGCAGCCCTGCTGCCTGCAGCTCCTGCGGACAGAGGGAGGAGGAGGCTGCAGGTACACGGCCCCTCCTGCAGAGCAACCCAGAGACGCGCTCAGCTTTGTGGCTCTGCCTCGCAGAATTTTGCGTCTAAAAGAGCCATGTTTGGTTTTGCTCTGAAATACCTGCATTTGGACAGGAAGCTGGCCTAGCTGGAGTTCTGCGTGAGGGTGAAAAGTCATTAATGACCTGAGCAGATTGATATCAGGGTCTCTTGCTGATCAGAGATCTTTGGCGTATAGAGAAGTCAGCACAGTTGGGCGCTCCCGGTCCGTACGCTGCGTGCGCGCCTTGCGTCGTCGTAGCATCTCGCGTCGGGCAGCCGCTGGGGGCTTGTTCGTGATGGGTTTGTGCTCCAAACCACCACGGCTGATAGCAGCTTGTGATGCATCTTTCAACTGTAGCAAGTGTAAGCCGAGGTGGGTTCAGTTACTCATTTAGTAAATCTTACTAATAACATAGCGTGACAGTAGGGGACTTTTCCTGAAGTCATGGTCTGGTGTGCGCCCTTTGCCAAAGCAGCTTTTACTAACACCTACACAGGGGAACTCGTTTCTGTTGCCGAGCTCTCGAAAGTACCCCCGTCCCCCAAACTCTTCTCTTGCCCTCAGCGAGAGCTTTCCTGGCCTTTGAGAGCCCCAGGCTCTCGTACAAGTTTCTCCGCAACGTCGATTAATTTGGATTTCTTCCTTTTTTGTGAAACCTGAGCGGTGTACCTTTGTACCTGAGCTGACTCTAAACATGAGATCTAAAAATGAAAGCAGCTTTCACTTGAGAAAAGGACGACATTCTTCATTACAAAATTGGAAATAATTAGGGAAGTAAAGCTCAAAATAAGAAAATGCCCATTATTTTCAGGAATATGACTCTCCAAGCCGCCTTAATTTCTCTGCGGTGGTTTCACCGCCAACTGCCGCAGGCATCCTCAGCAGGTCGCTGCTTCCAGGGGGGAGCAAAGTTTGGATCTTCTTTGCTCCAATTAGTATAAAAGGTTATTGTTGTGCTACTGTACAAATTAATCTTCAAAGCAGAGCCGGGACTGCCGCCGCTTCCTTCGTTCCATGGTATTTAATTTTGCTGAACTGACTGGATTAGCAGCTCCAAGCGTTCGGGCGAATGCAAAGGAAGCGTTGCCTGAGCGTGCCCGACGCTGGGATTCACCCAGCCATTCCCATTTCCACGCTGGGTTCACCCTCTTGTCTGGGAAGGGGTTTTGCCTAATGCCTTCTTCGTTTTTCCTCCCACGCGGAGCTTTTAACAACATTGCAATAACTTTCTAGAATAAGTTGCGTTTTTTACCTGTCCTGCACTTTTTCTTATTGCCAAGTGTGCGGAGTTCCCGTATGACGTCAACACGGAGATGACGGACCTGGCTTGCGGGCACCGCAGTCCCCCTCCGCCCACGGGTTTGGGCTTTCTCACCACAGCGGCCAAGTCCAAAGACTGAGGGGATTTTAGAGAAGGTGTGTTTTAAACAAGCCGTCCCCAGTTATCGTTTGCTTTTAAGTGGGGTGCAAGACCAGCAGCGCTGCCAGCCCGTGTGCAGAGCTGGGTTGCCTGCGAGGCAAAATGCTTTTTGGGCAGCAGAGGACGTGACATGATGGGTTTGCTCCAGTTGAAATCTATTTTAAGGTAACAAACAGTGAATTTTTTTATTATTTTTTTTTTTTGCGTTGAGCACAATTGACTTCTTGTTGGAGCTCTCAATGTGGAACCGGTGTCTGGAAGAAATGCTGGGAGCGTAGGAAATCCCACTGCCGGAGCAGGCAGAGAGTACCCGAGAGCTGAAATCCTCGGTGGAACGCTCGGCTCGGAGGGTCTGGGGGAGGGAATCGCAGCACAGGCCTGAGCACGGCGGCTGCTGCAGGGAAGTGTCGGTTGTGAGGGTCACCTGTAACTTTTAAGGGGAAAAGTTGTTGGGCCGGTGGTTGTCTCGAAGTGCAGCTGAAATTTTTGAGGGGAACGTTGGAGCCACGTCTCTGCAATCGTTACACCCGGGGAAGATGGTGCTTTACCCCGCGTCGACGCGGCCTCCCGGGTACTCGGCGCTGCTGCAGGGTTAGTGCGGTTTGAGCGAGGTGCTGCTGCTCGAGCCTGATTTAACTGGGGAGGGAGAGGACGGACCGACTTACCTGGGTGCAACACGGCAGCCCTGGGCGATGATCGGTGGTCACTGACCTTCCTTACCCCCTCCGAGCCGGTCACAACAGCAGCTGGCAATAGAAGTGGCATCATTTGTTATTGCAAACTATTTTTGTCCACGTCAGAACGAATAAGACAAAAGCATTTAAATCCAGAGTGTTTAAACGAAAGGCTGGAGTGTTTATTTTGGCTGCTGTGACTTTATCCCGCTGACTCCTGCGCCGAGGAGGGGCTCTGGGCGGCCGCTCTCGAGCAGGGCTGCCCTTCTTCGGGCTCCGAACGTGAAGTCCTGCGCGCCCGCGGCCGAACGTGCCTTGGCCACGAGACCCACTGTCAGATAGGTTTGTTTAGCTTGCTTTACCAAAAAAGGGATTCCCCAACCCGTTTTTTTCAGTCCTCATCGGAGCACGGGTGAGAGGGGGCCGAGTATCGGGCGCGCAGCCGCGGGGCTGTCACGCTGCCCGTCGCGAAGGGGACGTGCGAGCAGAACCCATTGGTCCGAGTAAACGGTTTCTCTTTAATCCGCGGGTGAGGTCTGGTGGCCAGACAGAACCTCGGAAAGAGGAAGGAGCGGGGTACACGGTGATGACGCGGTCTTGTGACTGCTGGCACCAGAGCCACCTGCCAGGATGCTGAGTCTGATGCAGACGGCATGACTGGGCTTCTCTAAACAAGGGAATTTCTGTTAGATTTGCTTGTCTGAGTTTCCAGCGATGGTCTTGCATGATTTAACGAATTAGGATTCTTGTATTTAATCTAACTTTATATCTAAAGCTGAGGGTCCGGGTTTTGCTAGGTTATTGAAATGGGATCTGTTGCAAAGCTGCTCGTTCTGGCCCTGTTTTTAGAGCAGTGGCACAGCGTTCAAACCAGAAGCCCTTGCTTAAAATAATAGTGTCTCTCAAACAGAAAAAAACACGAGAGCATGACTTCAGTCTGTGTATATTCCCAGCATACTGAACTCCTGAAGTTTGTACCAGCTCTCACTGTTGATCTGAAAAATCTCGCCTGTCTCAATATCTGGTACCGTCGTCTTGCTCGGGATGTTTCTTCAAAATTTCTTCCTGCCGCTCGTACCGAGCAGTCCCCAAGCGTCACCTGCTTCATTAGAATCCAAACCAAGCCGAATAAACGAGACCGGTACGGAGCAGACGTAGCTCTGCCTCTCTGAGAGAGCGGCGAATGCTCTGCCGGCACCTGCATCGCTTTTTATGCGATACTGGTCGATTTGTTCCTAAGGGTAGCTTCTCCTCTGAACCTCCCAGTAGAAACCTGCATGGGAGAGGGACGACTTAAGTAACGTTCAGGCCCTGAGAACCCCTTCGGCTGGTGTTTGCGCATAGTTGGGACTTAGAGACGATGGACCTCAAAACACGGATCTGGGGGAGAGCGAGCGGGCTGGGCCGGGGCTGGTGCTGCTGGAACTGCTGCTGGAACTGCTGCTGGAACTGCTGCTGGAACTGCTGCTTCGCTGCGGGACGTGGCTGCCGCGGGACGCGTTGCCCTGCCAGGGAGGCAGCAGTGCAGGCAGAGCTGGGAGCAGGTCGAGCCCGCCCGCGCTCGGATGGGGAGCGCTGCCTGCGGAGTCCAGGCAGGGCTGTGCTGGCTTTTCTGGTACGAATCGTTACGCTGAGTGTGCAGCGCAAACCTTCTAAGTGCATTTGGCTGCGGTGCCGATCCTGTAAACGGTCAGTAATGTTAGCAGACTTACCGGCTGCCAGAATATTCTCCAGAATAACACGTTACCACGTAAGCTCCAACAGTAATGCTGTATTCTTGTGCTAGAAATACCGCAGGCCCCAAGGAGAAGCGCTCAGCTCTTCGCGTTGAACCGAGGGCTTTAATGCTGGTTTTCGCGTGCTGTGCACGCTCCCCTGCGTCCCGCTTCTGCCTGGGATCGGGAAACCCTTCCCAAACGACGGCGGTGGGAAATCCTCGGGTTCCGCACCCCCAGCCTGCCTTGCCCCTGTGCTCGCAGCCGGCGCGTCCCCAGCCGCACGCGAGGCGTTAGCTCCGGTTTTCACGTGCGTTGGTCGCAGGTTTCGCACCAGGCGGCAGCCTTGGCCGACCTCGCTCTTCTCTAGTGACGTTTTAGCGTTTTATCTCGGTGGAGGCTCCTTTCTGCTAAACCCTGGTGCTGGAAACCCGCGGTAGAAAGGAGAGGACAGTGCTGCGTGAGGCTGGCGCAGGACGTTGGAGGTGGGCACAGTCTGGGGAAGGAAGGCTCTTGTTAATCTGCTCTCTTCTCTTTCTAGGATAAAGATAAAGTTTCTCTAACCAAGACTCCAAAGTTGGACCGGAGCGATGGCGGCAAAGAGGTGAAAGAGCGAGCGACCAAACGGAAGTTGCCTTTCACTGTTGGAACAAATGGAGATCAAAAAGACTCGGATACAGGTAAAGAAACGACATCGTCCGCCCTGGAAACATGAGTGGTGGGGAGCGCAGTGTCCCATACGCGAGCAATCCCTGCTGAAGCGTTCAGTCAAACCTGCTGTATTTTGTAACTGAAGGAAGAGGCGTGAGGACAGGAGGACAGCCGCTGTGGTACGCGCCTACGCATCTGGAGCCGAGTGGATTGAGGCCCTTGTGCTCTTAATAATACATTTAACCAGGCCTAGGCACCCCTTCCCTTGGCTGGTGGTCTGTCTCTTCCCTTTCTAAAGAGTGCGGCTAATTAAACAAGCTGAGCAGCGGTGCTGGGCCTTCCAGTAAGAACCTGGAAAATAAGAGAATCGGGCTGAGTGCGCTTTAAAAGGCAAAAACCAAGCAGTAAACGCCAAGCGTGCATGCATCTGTATATGTGTGTCTGTATAAATATATATTAATACACACGCCTGCCTAGCCGTGCTTTGTTGTTTTGGGGCTTTAAACTCCTAGTGCTTCACTGCCTTCAAATCTGAACAATTATTTCCCGTTGGCGTGTGCACAGGTGTTGTCAAACACACGTAAAATTGTCTGGAGGTCGTAGTGATGGGCTAGCGGTGTGACTTCTGTGACGTGGCCTGTTTGGGGCTGGCGCAGGTGGTCCTCAGGACCACCAGGACATGAAGGTGACCGCTTTGCCCCTGTTCTTGGGACTGCCAAGGTTGCCTCGGTGGTCGGAGCGTGACCGAGCGATGCATCCTCAATGCACGCCTGGTTTGTGGGAAGCGTTTGTGCCGCGGTGGGTGTTTCGGCCTGGCTGTGTCATGGTCGGGCAGGTCGCGTCTCGCGGCAGAAGAGTGGCTGGTACACGTGGCTCTCGTGGGCCGTGGCCCCTCGTCGCTACCGAGAAGCTGAATGGGCTGTTGGTTTTGTAAAGAGCGGTTGCAAAGCTTTGACGTGGGGGAAATAATGGTGTTTGGTTACAAGGAGCTCGGCTGTGGCTTTATGGGCAGAGGTTTGCGTAGCTCCTTTTTGTACAGTTCTGGGAAATCTGCACTTGGGAATAGTTCTGGCCAGGCCAGGATCACAAATCACACAAAGAGATAAAATGGACTCAAAGTTGGGAATGTGCTTAAAAATGGTGAAAAAGTTGGATCTGCTGTTACTCTCTGGTGAGCATGTGTGTTTCCGTGGGTTTCTGTGTGCCAAATGGCAATTTTCACAGTTGCTGAACTCCCTGTCCGGAGCAAAAAGTTTCAAAACGTGAATTAATTTAATTAAACAACAGCTCGTCCTGATGGCCGTTTGCGGGGATGAAGTGTTGGGTTTGCGTTCGTGGCGTGCAGATGGATGAGTGCATGGCAGAATGAATAAATCAGGATTTGCAGTTGTGGGAGAAAGAGCGGTCCCCGGCTGTCGGGGAGCAGATGGGGTTACGGCTCGACACGGGTGATCTTCGCTCCCTCTCCGAACCGGCTTTGGCACGGTTCGTGGTGCCGTAGCGGCGCAGTTGGATAACTTCAGGGCTGTCAGCTTTGGAGGGTGGGTGGCTGGGGCAAGGCAAGGCTGATGAGCCAGAACCATAGCTGCTGCTTTTTGTCAAGGGTGTTTCTGCCATGTTCAGTATTTGGTTGAGGATTTGTTAGAAATGTTTTTGCTGGTGGCAGGGAGAAGGAAACCAAATTAAAAAGAGAGGGGGGAGAGGCTGCGGCTGCAGCAGCGCAGCCCGTGAGACACCCCTGCCCACCGGCTCCCGCGTTACCCCTCGGCTTTCAGCAGGCTCTTATCTTCGGCCACGTCTTCTCCTTCCTCTTCGGAGCTCGTCCTTCCTGGGGAAGCAGGCGTGCAAGCGGCAGGGCTGAGCCGAGCACCCTGTCTGCACGGAGGACAGCTGGAGACCAGGAGGGAGGTCATTGCACTCAGAGATGCATTTAAAGACAAACCGGGCTCCAAGAACGCTGGAAAGGTGTAGGCGAGTCTCAAGCAACCTCTTTGGTGGAGGCTGAAGAGAGGAAGTGACTCAGCCGCTGGGGAGGAGATAGCGGCAGGGAGCTGCCGATAACCGCGCAGAGGCAGACCGATACTTAGCAGGAGCCTGTTTCTGTTCTCGGAGATCTTTCACTCCAGGAAATCAGATGCTTGAGATGGGAAAAGACTGACTGGCACCTTGCTCCCCTCTTGCACCACCCCATTGCCACCATGGGACATTTCAAGCCCTTCTGTGCCTTGGCCTGGCTCGAGGCCGGCTTTCGTTTGGCAGGTAGAGGCGTGTTTTTAGGTGCATAAAAATTGCTCACTTCACACGGGGACGGGGGGGTGCCCCTGAGCCCGTGCACGTGTGATCAGCGTGGCACTCGTCTAACGACACACCTCTGGCGGCGCACACTCGAGTGTGCGTGGCTAGCAGGCTACTGCAGGACAGGCTTTTGTGAGGAAGAGGAGTTGCAGCATGCCCACCCTGCTCCCCGGGCAGAAACCCCGCACGCCTGCACCCCCGGAGGAGGGGGGGTGCTGGTTTGTCTTACTCTGTTCCTAAACTTTGATTTCAGCTCTTGTGAGAAGGGGGATTGCAACATCGGCGTTCGCCGTGCCAGTTGCGGAGTCGACCTTAGATGATTTATGTAACACAGTCGTGCTTCCTGGGCTGCTGTACGCAGGCTGTCGTGTTTGTTTGAGGGTAATTTTGCTGGGGTATTCCACAGCCGCGTGGAATTTAGCTGGAAGGATGTGGGAGCTGGGAGATAGGAGAGCTCTCTTTTTGCCTGCAGTGGGATATTTTGTCCCCCCTTTAAATGTTTAAACAATAACGTGAATCCTCGTCCTGGTTTGTTGCAGTGGCTCAGCTTCCTTATGACACATTTTTTCCCCAAACAGCTCTGGCTCAGCTTTGACATAGGTACGCGGTACGGGATGAAGTCATGGGTTGGCCTCGCTGTCAAAGGGTGGCGATGCCCACCCTCGCTGGCAGGTCGCAAACGTTTAACCGACATCTCCCGCGTGCTTGTAGCGCTTCCCTGAGCACCGGGCGGCTTTTCCGTTTGCACCCGGGGGTTCCCAGAGGAGGGGGGGGGGGGGGGGCAGGGGTCCGCCCCGGCCCTGTGCTCCTGCTCTCCCTTTAACCCTGCTCGTACAGCCCGCTCCTTGGGTCGGTTTAGGAGCCCGCGCCGCTGGCAGAGTGCGGATGTCTTCAGACGGCGAACAAGCAAGCGATTTTATTCTTGATCTGTTTTTATTCGCAGCAGCCCGTCCCCAGCACGGCGTGCCTTTACTGCGCCCCAATCCTGAGCAAGCTCTCCCAGCGCCGCTCAGGGTTTGTTCCCGGACGGAGACGGGCTTGGCGTGGGCTGCGGGAGGTGCTGCTGCCGCGTTTAAAGTGCGTGGTTTGGGTACAGTAGGTTCAGTGCTAAATCTTTTAAAATTATCTCCTTCAAAAGTGGTTTCTAGAGCAACAATTCTGGCTCTCGGGTTCCTCAGAGTTAACTAAATAAATTGTATTTGGGGGGGGGGGGAATTGCATAAAGCTGTGAGCCTCCAGACTGTGCCTGTGACAGATCCAGCTCTGTGGGAGCAGCATCTCTCTGCCTGAGACTTCTCCTTCCTTCTCCTTTCACTCGTGCGGCATCTCCCCACATCCACAGACGCTGCCGAGAGCCTACGTGCTGCCTGGCAGCCGCCAAACGAGTACAGCCAGCTTCTTCCCCAGCAATTTCAGCAGCTCGCGAGGCTTCGTGCAGCTCGTCGTTTGTGTGCTGCGCTGAAAGGAGGTTAGGCATTTCAAAACAGAAATATTAGAAAAATGTAATCTTAAGAAGCACACAGAGGAGCGTCCTGCGGAGATGGCAGGGAGAAGGGGGACGGTCCTGCTGGGAAGCCACCTGCGGGGAGGTGACAGGAGAGATGGGCACGGGCGGCTGGCGCAGAGCGGGGCGCAGCGGCTCACCTCCCGGCGCTGGTGCCTGCGGCGCTGAGCCGCGGCTGAGTCATGGGCTGACTCAATGGCACCAGACTGCCGGCGTGGGGCTGGGCGCTCCCCGCCTCCCGCCCAGGCTGCAGAGCAGACGGCAGCACCGCAGCTTCGCACGGGCGGGATGGTGGGTTTTTTGGGGTTTTTTTCCTGCTCTCCGTCGTGCGTGCCGGATCAGGTAACGCCGCTCGAAGGTCAGCTGTGAAATGCACAATCCCGAGTGCAAAATTCGTTACATCCACTCGTGCTGCGAACAGTTTCTTTAGCTTGATGTCAGGCTGTCACTTGAGTCCCTTGGCTCGAGGTGGAGCTGTGATTTCCAGGCCTTTAGTCATCATCGGAGAGAGTTAGGACTTAATATAAATCTCCGAGCACTGCGAGTTAATTCTGGTCTCCGGGAGCTGGAACGGCCCGAGCAAGGCTGGGTCAAAACTGTGGGTCTGCAGCAGCACTGGGTGCCCCGTCACCTCCCTGGGTGCAGAAAGTCTGTCTCCTCTGAGGATTCCCGTGGGAGAAGTGAGGAATACACTGGAGTTTATTTTGCCTTGGCAGGGTTGCTGCTGGTTTTTTGTGCCTCCAGCCCCTCGACTCCCACCGCTGCTCCTCGGGCTTGCGCCAAGTCTTGAGGACTGGGTTTGTGTGTGTGTTTGGTGGCAAAATCAGTGCATGTAAGAGAGAAGCTCAGTTTTGTCCAGATCACATCCAAACCCTGCCACTGCTAAATCAAACCCAGGTTTAAATAAACGCACCCCGTGCTCCTGCTCCCTGCCGTGGCCGTGCGGAGCCAGCGCAGCGTCTGCTGCTCTGGGTCGGCGAGAGCTGCGGACGGAGTAGTGCCCAGCCCTCACCTCAGCAGCTTTAGTCCGCAACCAAACGCCTCACTTGTGTAAAGTTCCCCAAATGCCAGAGAAATCCTAATTTTGAAGTGTTTTGTCACACGGGCTTCCATGCCCGAGCCTGGTTCTCCCCTGCCATCCTCAATCCGAGCGGTTGCCGCTTCCAGTCCCCGGCCAGGGTGGGAGGGTGATCGGCGTGTGGTTTAGCAGCGTTGTGGCTTCGGGTCATGGGATTTCTCAGCATCGCTTGAAATTGTTGTTGTTGCTACAGTCGTTTGAGTTGAACCAAATGCCACGGCAGGCTCTGCTGCGATGGCGATGCCGGCAGCGATGGCGATGCCGGCCAGAGGTGGGGGACCCGTGCTGGTGCAGGGCGCAGGGCAGGAGGAGAGGCTCCTGTGCTGGAGATGGAGAACAGCAGCTTCCCATGCCAACAGAAATAACAACGGCATCGTCCGCGTCGGTTGTGGCCCCGTGGGAAGTGCTGGGCATCTCACCTCGCAGGGCAGGGAGAGGTGGCTAGGCTGGGGATGGGGAGGAAAAACGGAAAATGTGGCCTGAGAGCCCGGCAGGCCCCGCAGCTGAAATGTAAAAGTCCTTAAGCTGTTTCTATCCCTGCTTAAAAAAAAAAATAAAAGCAATATCATGCTTTTAAGTTCTCGAATAATAAAGCAAGGCCAGGGTAGTGTCCATCCACGCAGCTCCCTGGCAGCTTCCTTGCCCCCACCCTGCGCTCCTTCCTGACCAGGCAGCAGGTTTCGCAGGTTTTGCGTTGCAGACCCCACGGTTTCTGTAGACCCCGCGATACGTTTCTGTAGACCCCGCGATACGTTTCTTTAGACGCTGTGATACGTTTCTTTAGCACGCAGCCGTGCCCCCGGAGCAGCTAGTGCCCCTGCCCCTCTGCAGAGCACCTGAGCCCTCGCCCCAGGAGGGTTTTGCTTTTTGGGGAAGAGGAGAGAGACAAAACCTCAGCCAGACCTCCGAGCTGATCTGTGCACCCCGACCTTCCCCTGGCTCCGGAGGGTTGTCCGGGAGCCCGGGGGCTCGTAGCCAGCTTGGGGAGGTGCTGCTGGTGGACTGGGGCGAGCGCGGGTACGGTCAGCAGGAGCTGGCCTCGGAGCTTCAAACTTCTGCTGCTTCGCCGCCTCCTTCGTGCTAATCCCCTGAGTATGTTACGTGACGCTAATTGCTAGGTTAGAAAACGCTTGATGAATCAGATGACCTAAACCATGGTTCTCTCCTGGAGCCGGCTGTTGGGTTGCCTAATGCCTGCGAGTGTTTTGAGCGACATTGCATGGGAACGGGCTCGTTAGTCACAAGTTGCGAGGTTGGCGAGGGAATCCGTGAGAAGCAAATTGCTGGCTTATTAAAAAATGCATCTGCGTACGAAAGTGTTATTTGTGCGCATTTTCTGTGGCTGGCTTCGGTCTGATGTGTGCAGCTGGGGGACTCTAATGGGCTGTGCTGCGCTGGGTCTTTCTTTGGTTGTATAATTTCAGTCCTTTTACTAAAATAGTCAAGAAACTGTTCTCACCTAGCAACCAGGGAGAGAGTGAATGTCAGAGCTTCCCCGTTTCTAGCTGGGCTCCATAATGCCGGTACAGTGTGGATAGACTGGCAAACACCAGCCTTCAGATCACCCTTAGAAACTCCCCGTGTGCATCAGCCATCTGGGAAGTGCTGTGCGGAAAAGCAGGTCGTTTTATGACGGGAGCTGCCATAAATCTCCCTCCTCCCCCCCCCGCATCACCTCCTTAACATGCAGAGTGAGAGGTTGCAGTGTGCCGTGTCTCTGCGAACCAAAAATCCATCAATGATGGCTTTTTCCTTAATACAAGAGCTTTTATCAGCGCTGTCTGCGGAGCGTCCTGCCCCAGCTCCCGGGAGGGGAGGGCTGGCCGGGTGGCTGTGCAGAGCCTTCCTCCCCCATCCTCCCTCCTCCGTCTTTCTCTATTTTGTGGGAAATGCAAGGTCTGGAACTGAAAATTGGTCTCTCTTGGAATTATTGGTGTTTAACGTGGAGATTGTTGTTTCTGACGTAAGCCTCTCGGGTACTCTCGCAGCAGTTTGTTAGCCAGTGGCCACCCTGGTGCGAAGATGCATTTACACGTTTCTGCACAACTGTGTTGCCTGTCTTACAGGTCTAGTGAAAACACCAGTGTTTGGATCGCAGGCTATCGCACAGCATTCAGCCTCTCCAGCTAAATTCAATATACTGCAACCACTGGGGTCAGGGCCTGGGGATCTCTTGTCCCCAGGGAGCCGGGGCGAGTGGTGGGGATGGTGGACTCATCTCCATCGCGGTGACCTGACGTGGTTATAAATGGGCTTGTTCCTCCCGCTGGCACCTCTCCTCCGCTCCTGCCGAACCTGATGCCTCCGCCACCCTTTCAGCTCAGCTGTGCAGGATGGGTCTCTGGTCCTGGACCCTCTCCATCCTTCAGATAGGAAACAGCTCACCGCTGCACGGGAGCAGCTCAGGGCACCTTCCTTGCCGTTCTGCCGAAGCGGACTCTGCTACTGCTTTTCCTCTTGTTTTCCTCCTCGGTTTCCCTTTTGGCACCTGCTTTCATTTGGCTGACTAGCCAGACATCACCCCCCATCCCTGCCCCGGTCTGCAGTGTGTCCGTGATCTCCGGTGCAAAGCGTCCCTCCTCCCTGCGTTGGCCCCGAGCGCAGCTCTGCAGCCCGAGTACCCTGTTCCTCTGCTTTGTGGTGGTCTCCGTGCCGGCATGCCAGCCCTGTCTGCCCTTCTCGCTGCGCTCTTCGCAGCTTCGCCTTCCTTCCATCCCGCTCCCCTGCTGCCCTCTCTTGTTCATCTGCCCGTGCCGTTGCGCTGCTTCCCATCCCACACCGCTGCTGAGCTTAACCTGCTGCTGTCCTGCCCATCCCCTGCAGCGCTGCCGCCTCGAAGCCGTCCCCTCGGCACCGTCCTGCGTGCTTCTCCTTAAATTCTAGGGTGCCCGCGAAGCCTTGGGATGGGGTTGTGTCACGTCGCTGTAAACCTTTCGACTCGTGATCAGTCGTCTTCGGTTGGTCCACGTCTGCGGATGCCCTGCGAGCATCCGCACGCTGGGGCTCCGGGCTGCCCGCGCTCAGGTTAAACCTGCTTTTCTCCTGGTTTGAGCCGACATGCTCCAAAACGTTTTATGCCCTACAACTTCTGCAGTAAAAATGAGTCACTCTTACGCACGCTAGGCTGTGGATGGGGAAAGCAGAGGCTTGTGCAGTCTCTCGGGGGTGCAATGCAGTCTCTATTGCTGTCTGTGCCATTCTAATTTATTCTTATTGATCTTTTGTTTGTGTGCTTGCTCGGCAAATAAACTGTTGAAAATCCCGACTCATCAGCGAGCCAACAGTCAGTTTCTCCATTCAGCACTGAGATGTTCGGCGTGAGCTGCTTATTTGGCAATGGTATTTTTCCTCAGGGTACCACCTTATATGCGTGTGTTGTCATGTCGGAGCAGTTTAAACAGATGCTTTTTGCATTACAGGGTACGACGCGTTCGTGGGGAGCGAGGAGCTGTGCTGCTCAGCCGCAGCTCTGGGTTGGAGCTCCTGTCCCCACACCCTGCCAGCATCTCCCAGCGCGTGTTCGAGAAAGCTCTGAAAGCTTTTTCCATCGCCGCCCTTTTCTCTTTCCTTCCCTGCCTCTCTTCTTTCTCCCCTTTGGGCGAGGGCCGGGGGTCCGGCTTGCACGGTGCTGCCTCGCACGCAGCGCCAGCCCAGCAGCACCGAGTGCCTCCGTGCGAAGCAGCGCCTGCCCTGGACCGCTGCAGAGCCGCCAACGGGCTTCCAGCAGCCCCGGGTTTGTGCTCCCCATTGCAGCAGCACGAGCATCGCATGACCTGGAGTCTTAATTTGGGCACAAAACCAACGTGCGGGCTAATGCTCAAACCGCTTTGTCCTGAGAACCTGCTCCTGCTCTCGGGTTAGAGTGCGATGAAAGGAAGGAGAAGCAGTTCCCCGGCTGCGCTTGGCAGCCACAGCTCTGCTCGGATCCTGCTTTCCCCTTTAAGCTTGCGCACGCGGTTCCTGCTAGCGTCAGCGCGAGGGAAGAGCCGAGCAGGATCCCCAGATGAAACCACGGCAGCGCCAGGCTGAAGCTTTGCTCTGTAGGTTTGCAGAAGGCTGAAGCAAGCAGCAAACGAACCGCTTTAAAAATAGCTGAATGGAGGTGTGGCTCATCCCCGGGCGGGCGCAAAGCCCATCGCTGGGTTGCTGCGGTCTGCTTCCCGCAGGGATCGCTGTGCCCGGTCCAGCCACCGTCTCTGCTGATCGGCAGTGAGATAACCGTGGCAGGGGGCTCCGTCCCTACACGGCCCCTCGTACCTCTGGGGTTTGCCCTTCCGTGGAGGGAGTAGCATGCGTACAGCCTTCCCAAAGGGGTTTCAGTGTAAAATAACCTCTGTTCCTGTTTGCTGAGGCATTTATCCACTGTGAGCGTTTCTCTTAATTTGCTCCGTGTTGCTGCAAGGTGTTACAGAAAAGCATTTAATTAGAGGAGAAGGAGCAGCCGGCAGGAGCCAGTGCCGCTCGAAACCTTTGAGCAGAGATCTTTGTGCAGGCGTCCCTTTTAAATCTACTGCAAACCAGGTTCTGAGTGAAGAAAGAAAATGCGTTTGCCGCTCTGTTAGCCTGGGAGCAGCCAGGGAAGCCAGCCCAGAGCCTTCCCGGTGTTCCACTCCCTCGAGGCCGAGCAGGACCCTGCCGGGTGCTTGTGCTGAGGCTGAGCGGGGGAAGTGGAGCTGCCGGCAACGCGGCACGCGTCCGCTGGCACCAGCTCCTTCTCCATCTTTCTTGCTCACGTTTCTGAGCTTCTTACAGGCTTCGCCTCTGCCCGAGTGTCGTGCCGCGGGGAGGTTGGGGCTGCCACGCTGCCTGCGCCCGGGTGCGCACGCCGGGAGCCGTCGGATGCCGGGCACAGCCCAGCCTTGCCCTGGTCCTTATGCAACCGGCACAGGAAGCGCAGCTGGCGACCTACTTCCCCCTGAACGCTTAAAGAAGTCGGATTAACCTCTGCGCTGCGGCAGCCAGCAGCCAAGCATCTAATTGCAAAGATGATAACGTTGCATTTCTCTGCTGCCTTCCGCCGGGGAGGCTTCGGGGAAACCGGTGAGCGTGGCCCTGGCCACCGGCGGGGGAAATCCCTTTACTGCCGGGCAGGAGGAGGCACCGAGGAGCAAAGTGCCGTGGTCGTGCAGTGCATGAGCAGGACTCCAGCGCCAGGGACCAGTGCAGCACTGGGCGATGCCACCTTCCCGCACGGAAGCAGGCGGGAGCCCGAGTCCTCGGTTGCCTCTGCCAGCCCTCGCTGTCTTACCGCGGTGAGCGAGAACACGGCAGTTGCTTTCCAATTTATTTTTATCTTGTTGCTCACATGCTTTTTAATGTTAAATGTTCTGTGGAGGAGGAAATTTCTGCAACTGCGGAATTAATAGGAGTTTAGGGGTTTTCGGTTGAACTTGGTAATCAATTTTTGCAAATCCCAGGCTCGCGCTGACAACCTGCAGCAGCCGAGTAATATTAATGAAAATGTTCCCATTCTAATTGTGGCTCCGTACGCGCGGAGCAGCCCTCTGCCACGTACAACCCTCGTGCATCACTTGCACTTCAGGGACCCTGCCCGGTGGCACTGGCCAAAGCGTGACCCCCTCGAGCATCTCCGTGCCCTGCTTTGTGGCACGGCTGGATGCGGCCAGGAGCCTCCTGCTGAGCCGAGGCGTGCGGAGAAGCCAGGCCTTCAACCCACCGCCTGGCCGAACGGCATTTGGCAATCCTGCTTTGATCGGCAGCTCCGGAGCCTAACGAGGAGCAGGAAAACGCCACGTATGCAGATCAGGTGTCCCTGTGCTCGGGGCGAGCGTGCCTGGCAGGACGGCATTGCTCCTGGAACTACCCGGGCTAAATTGTTTTCCTCCCGTAAGCACCTTGAGTTTAATTTTATTTTAAGCCATTAAAAAACTATCCATTTTCCTGTGATCTGATTTCATCTTCTAGCTCTGTTATGGCCGCCTCTGTTATGACCGAAATGTGGCTTGGGAGAATGAGACTGGGATTCTCCTTCCACGCACAGACGCGTCTCTGGGGCTTGTATTTGAAGAGGGGTGGCCCATGCTGGCTGGCTGGAGAGGTTCCCCGGCACGGCGTTGGCATTTCTTAAACCCACAGGATCCCAGGTGCAGGGGGTCGACGGGAATCGTCTGCTCTGTGTGGGACCTTTGCAGCGGGAGAGCGGCAGCGGATGGCACCTTTGTGCACGGAGAAGGTTTTCAGAGCTGCCCGCTCGCCAGCCCAGGCAGTGCGGGAGATGCAAGCGGCGTGAATCGAGCTGGAGCAGCGGAGACGTCTCCACACGCTGCTGCCCTCGTCTGCCGGAGACTTTTACTCCGCTGGTAGTTTGGTGAATGAACGAGGAAACCTGTGCGTAGGCGCAAAGTCCGGGGATTGAGTTTGAACCCATCCGCTGGCGGTTTCACCTGACCTGCAGGGCTTTGCGCGGAGGCAAAGCAGGGTCCGTGCTGCCGGTGGCTGCGAGCCGGTGATCCACACTGAATCCGACAAAATGCCAGATAGGACTGGATGAGCAGAGCTGGCTCAGACGTTGCAGGATTTGCCTTTCCCCGGATTGCCGGACCCTGCCCCGGCACGGGGGTGCTGGTGGGGAAGAGCCTGGATGCAGTTAGTCTAAGTTTGCATCTGTGTGATGCGCTGCAAATCCTCTTGGACGGCTGCACTTCCCCACGTGCTTTTGACTCCCAGTTTCAGGGTGCTGGAGCTGGGGACTGGGCAGACATGGGGGTTACTTGGAGGGGTTTCCCCTCCCGGGCTGCTTGGGAGTTGAAGCCCTGTTTCTTGGAGAGCATTATCAGCCAAGTACTTTTTTGCGAACCTCCTTGTATCATCCCTCTAACGCTTTCTGGGATTCTCAAAATATCTTCAGCAAAATAACAAGCGTGTTTAGAGTCAAACGTTTGAGTAGAAGAGAGCCTTTGCCTATGCAGCCTCACTCATACGGCATCCCGTATCAGCAGCGTCATCAGCCCACGTGAAGGTGCTCCGGGTCGCGGTGTTCCTCGTCAGGGGATCAGGTACTTGCAGGTTTCCTGCGATAAACAACCCCCTGGATGCCGCTGCATCTTCTGGCAGCATCCCCTCGCGTCAGAGATGCAGCGAGGTGTTTTACTGCTCAGGTTTCTCGAGCAGCATCGAACCGGCCTTGATTCAAACTGGCGTTTGAGCGTGCGATGTGAGGGCAAGGAGCCACTCACCTGCTTTTGATAACTTTTATAGCTGCGGCTGCTGCAGATGTCGTTACTGGCCCTGTGCACGCAGCGGGAGCCCTGCAGCTCGCCTGGTTATAAACAAACTGTACCGTGCTTAGAAATAGATGTGAGCAAAGTTGGATTTTCATAGTGTCATAGGGTGGTTTGGGTGGGCAGGGACCTCCCAGCCCCCCCAGTGCCACCCCTGCCATGGGCAGGGACACCCTCCACTAGCCCAGGTTGCCCAAAGCCCCATCCAACCTGGCCTTGAACACTGCCAGGGAGCCAGGGGCAGCCACAGCTTCTCTGGGCACCCTGGGCCAGGGCCTCAGCACCCTCCCAGGGAAGGATTGCTGCCTCAGATCCCATCTCCATCTTCCCTCCTGCAGCTTCAGGCCATTCCCCTTGGCCTGTCCCTCCCTGCCCTTGGCACCAGCCCCTCTCCAGCTTTCCTGGAGCCCCTGCAGGGACTGGAAGGGGCTCTAAGGTCTCCCCGCAGCCTTCTCTTCTCCAGGCTGAACCAGCCCAACTCTCTCAGCCTGTCTCCATGGCAGAGGTGCTCCAGCCCTGGGATCATCTCCGTGGCCTCCTCTGGACTCTCTCCAACAGCTCCGTGACCTCCTTGTGCTGGGGACCCCCGAGCTGGACGCAGCACTGCAGGGGGGTCTCAGCAGAGGGGAGCAGAGGGGCAGAATCCCCTCCCTCGACCTGCTGGACACGCAGCCCAGGACACGGGTGGCTTTCTGGGCTGCCAGTGTACGTTGCTGGGTCATATTGAGCCTTTCATCCCCCAACACCCCAAGTCCTTTTCCTCAGGGCTGCTCTCCATCCATTCCCCACCCAGCCTGGAGTTGTGCTTCGGATTGCGCTGACCCACGTGCCGGACCTTGCCCTTGGCCTTGTTGGACTTCATGTGGTTCGCACAGTCCCAGCGCTCCAGCCTGTCCAGGTCCCTCTGGACGGCATTTTCCACTCGCACACACCGTGTCTTCCTTATGCTGCTTTGTGGGTTTAGGACAGTTGCCTGGTAGGAGGGATGCAGCTTGGCTGCTGGCACGGAACTGCTGTGCTGCTCTGCAGATAGATATTCTGTCTCTCTTCTTCGGCTGGCTTGGTGAAAGGAGACTTAATTTTTGTTTCCTGAACTGGCACCTTGAAACTTTGTTCACCAGACACATCCCTGCAGTGGGACTTTGGCGTGGCTGTGGCTCTGCAGTCCTGCTGGATAGCACGCAGCAGGATTTGTGCTTTCACCAGGCAGTATCAACAAGCACCCAGAAGCACAGCGGAAAGGCTGCTAACTCTCCTTGCGTGGGAAAAGGATCGATACTTGTATAAAGAAAACTGGAAAAATACTTTAGAAGACCTGTAGAGTCAAGGTTCTCGCAGAGGTTAGGTGAGCCGGGCACCGGGGAGGGAGCAAGTTGCACAACGCTCAGCAGGGGCCAGTTCTTACCCGCTTGCAGCAGGGTGCTGCGTGGGGTGCTGGGAGCAAGGCTGGAGGTGAGGGAGGGGCTGGGTTTGTCTCGTTCTTGGGCACATGGCATGCCAGCAGCAAATACCAGCTTTAGAGGCGGTTGCCTTCAGTCCCTCAGCAAGAGCTGCCTTTGTGGCTGGATGATTTAGGAGACCGGGTGTTCAGGCTGGGATTTGGGGGATGACAAGCCAGGCACGGGGAGTTCTTCCTCCCCTCCTGTTTGTTTTGGGGTTTTTTTTTTAAGAGGGAGGCAGGAGTGGATGTGGCTAAGCAGTCGTCGGCCTGGCTGCAGGTGGGTGCTCTGCACGAGGCTGGAAGCAGCCGCTTCGGGAGGAGAGGGCTGGCCCGACGCTCCCCGGGGCAGCACACCCGTTTGGCTGCGGAGTCCTTGGTCTGATGGTGACGAGGGGGTTAGATGGTGATGTTTCCGAGCTGTCAGCCTGTATCTCGTTAGCACTCTTCGTCGATGGTTTTAGATGCCTCCAGTTCAGTCCGTGCCGTGGTGGCGTAAGGCTGCGTACGCTCCTCGAAGCACCACGGCACGAAATGGTGGCTCCTAGAAGCAAGATGGAAGGTACGGTACTGGCAGCGGCCCCGTGAAGGACCCGCTCTCCCCCTTCTCACGCCGTTGTTTGATGGTGAGGGGAAAACAGGTAGAAGCCCGTGCCAGGAGAGGCTGTCGGAGGAGCTGGTGGGCAGCGGGAGCAATGCACGTCCCGGCTGCAACCACAGCGGCGTGAGCCTGGGTACCAGTGCTCCCACCGCGGGACGCGTCGCTCGCCGCCGGCTTTTTTGTGAGATACCGAAACGGAATTGGAGAGTTGTTAGCACTTTGCTCAGAAATGAACGCGGTTTTCGGTTACGGCAACATTCACGGCTTGTGTTCCTGTGTCTCCTTGTACCGCAGAAAAGCAGGGTCCAGAGCGGAAGAGGATTAAAAAGGAGCCCGCCACCAGAAAGCCTGGCTTGCTCTTCGGAATGGGCCTTTCGGGGATCCGGGCAGGCTACCCGCTCTCCGAGCGCCAGCAGGTCGCTCTCCTTATGCAGATGACAGCGGAAGAGTCTGCAAACAGCCCAGGTGAGATCCGGAGGGTGGTTTTGCTCAGAGGTACGAGCAGACGGGTGTGAACTGGCAGCCGGAGGGTTGCGAATATCTGGGCTTCTCAGTGCCCGGCCCCAGGGTCACCGGGGGGTTCAGGTAGCTCCTCGCCCGCAGCAGAGACGAGCTGCCACCCTCGGCGTGGTGCAGGGGGGCCGGTGCGCTGCTGTGCGGGCTCTTCCCCGCTCTCAGCACCGCGCGTGGGATGCTGGAGCGGGGCAGCGGGACCCACGGGGCTCTGTAGGTGACGCCAGGAACAAGCTGCTGCCGGCGTTTGCACGTGGCTGCGGCTGCCCTTCCTTCTTCCAGCGCAAGGCAGTAGCAGGAGATGTCCCATGGGCCGAATCCAGGCCCCCGCTGAGCCTGCCCTGGGTGCTTAGCCGGAGCTTTGGTTCCACGGGAGCCTCCTCCACGTCAGAGTTTCACGTTTTCCACTGGCGTCACGGGCTCGCTCGGTAAAGGAGCGATGTGAATAAAGTTAAAATACCATCCTCGGTGGGTTTTTTAACATTTCTTCGTGCGGAGAGGGATAAGACGTGTAACCACTGCAACTGTAACTTGAGATGTGGAGCAGCTGGAATGTGTTTACCACGGATTTTGTATTTTAGTAATTTTTATCTGTTGCATACATGACCCCCCCGGAGTTTTTAGAGGCGCCGTGCTATCTGTACGTGCACATCTGCATCCTACACACAAACACCGCAGCTTTTAGCCACGTATTTTGTTGTTCTTAACACCAATCTAGCTGCTTACGTTGCTGTTACTTGGGGAAAAATCAAGGCAAAAAGCTCTGTAGTCTTGAGAGCATTCAGATGTTCTCCCAGGAAACGCGCAGTCTCCTCCCAAGGCTGTCGGACCTCACATGTACTTGGTAAAAGGCCACTTCCCTGAGGAGATGAGGTTTTAGGGTAAGGAGCTGCATTGTCTTCTCCTAAATCACGGGATTGCCTACAGTCTTTGCAAGGACTGGGGTTCTCCCCAGTGGGCTTCGGCAGCCTGCAATTAATATCTGCATTACACACACACACAGAGGCTTCTCCTCTGCCTTCAATCGACTTCAGAGGTTCGGTTGCCTCTCGGTGCCTTGTGGCGGGCGTTTTGGGGATGAAACGCGTTACAAGAGCTCCCTCTAAGGGTGTAGGGTTTCCTTTGAATTGCGGTTCTTGACTCTGTTTCTCTCCTCCGTGCAGTTGACACAACACCAAAGCATCCCTCTCAGTCTACAGTTTGTCAGAAGGGAACTCCTAACTCTGCCTCCAAAACCAAAGATAAAGTAAATAAGAGAAACGAGCGAGGAGAGACTCGGCTGCATCGAGCTGCCATCCGAGGAGATGCCCGGCGCATCAAGGAGCTCATTATCGAGGGTGCAGATGTCAATGTGAAAGACTTTGCAGGTAACCGGCGCGCTGGCGGCACTGCCGGGGCAGTCCGTGGATCCGAACCTTTCCCACCTGGTTGCATGTTCCACCTCTGAGAACAGCTCCTGCTGGAGAAAGTAGTTTTTTTATAACGTGGGTTTGCTACTTGTAAAGAGGGGATTGACCAAAAATAATGACTTTACCCTTTGGGGAAGAAAAACTCTTGCTGTCCTTTTGAAAAAAAAAAAAAACAACCACACAAACTACTACAGATTTGCCAAAATAATAAATCCCTGAAACTCATCGGTTCCCACGTTGGAGCTTGGGAGGTAAATTCCCAGGCTGTCCTGCCTGCCCTGAACATGCTCCTGCTCGGAGCTGTGATGCTGAGCTGGGTTTGATCCGTAGCGATCCCTGGGGCTGCCGGGGGTCCACGCTCTGAAATGGTGACCGGGACCTTCTGGTCCGTTTTCTTGTGCCCTTCCAGATGGGTGCCATCTGGGAGGTCTGGAGGGGAATTTGCGAAGGGAGTGGGCTGGTTTAGCTCTTTTTTCTACTTAAAATACAAGAAACGATGTGCACAAAACCCTTGAAAAGAGTGGGTTTGTAAAATCATTGCTCCAGAGTTGAATGGCTGATGCCTGCAGCGTTCTGGGGTTTGTTTTGAAGTACCGAACGTGGGGGTGCTGCTGACGGGGAGCAGTGCGACTGCGAAGGGCAAGGTCAGGCTGCCAGCTGCATAGAGGAAACACTGACCGCCCTCAGCTCGGCTGAGGAGCAGCACCACCTCCCCCTCCTCCTCCTCCTCCTCCTCCTCAGCAGTGCTGCCAAGCTCCAGTTTCTGGTGGTGGGAATGGGGAAAGGAGCCTGGGTGTGGGGCTGCGGCCGAGCCTGGGGCGGGAACGGCCTCGAGTCCTGCGGTGAAAAGGCGGCCGTGAGATGGTGAACGGTTCGTGCGCACCCGTACCAGCGATGGGGCTAAATTAGCATGAGGCAGCCTTTCTTCCAGCACGTCCGAGAGCTTGACTTTGCTCTTTGCTGTTCTCTTCACACGATTTTGGGGCTATAAATAGATATGTATGTTCCTCCGCCCGTATGATTAATATCAGCGCTAGACTGAGCTATCGGTTGTGATTAATTCTGGTCACAGGTGCCCCTTTATAATGCTCCCAGTGAAGGTAACGGAATGAGCTCCCACGACGCTATCAGCAAAATACTGAAGGAGCCACGCACATTTGCTAGGAAACTTCAAAACAATTTCTGCTTAAAAATAGTCTGTTTGAACATGATAAAATATTTCATTCTGTGTTCTTCGGAGGTTTGTTTGAGAACTAGAGCTGCTGTTACTGTGGAGACCTGCTGTTTGGTTTCTCCCCGAGCCGGGGGCCTGTTTTGCGGCGACGTGGCTGCCTGCTTTGGAGAGCACAGAAAATATTTGCGAGGTCTGTGTGGGGGATGCTTCAGAGCGATGTCTGCAGTTTAGACCAGATGATCTGTCTGTAGCACGTTGCGTGACCGGAGGGAAAAGTGAGATTCAGTCATCTACCGCCCGGCTGCCGCAGCAAGGCAGAGCCGCAGGTTTCTTCCAGCTGTGCCCTGGGGAGCTGGGCAAACGAGACCATCTTCTTGGCCATCAGACCACAGACCCTTTGACGCGCCGGCACCTGCAGCATGTGTGGATGGGGGTTTACTTTTCACTGTCTCTAACTCTCTCCGTGAAGGTGATGTCCGTGTTCTGAGTGTCCCTTTGCTTGCAGGCTGGACAGCGTTGCACGAGGCGTGCAACCGGGGTTACTACGACGTTGCAAAGCAGTTGCTAGCTGCGGGCGCCGAAGTCAACACAAAGGGGTTGGATGATGACACCCCGCTGCACGACGCAGCGAATAACGGGCACTTCAAGGTTGGTTTTTGCTGGATTTCATAGCTGTGGCTTTTTAATGACTTTTTTTTTTTCCTTCCCTTGTGCTTCAGGCAGCCAACTGTGCAAACACAGAGATTCGGGTTATTTTATTACTCTTTGCTGCTGATAGCCATGTAATGGGCAAGAATGTCCCTGCCCAGTGCTGTTGAGTGTTCTGCTTGGTGTTGCCCTGTGCAGGGGATAGTTCATTCTTCTTCTGGAGTCGGGGAGGGAGCGTGGCTTTGTGTCTTGTTCTTCTCCCTTCTTTCCTGCCCAAATTGGTACGTGTGGCTGTGTTTTGACGCCTTTCTTATTGATGACTGTTAGTACCGTAAGGCATGTCCCAAGGGCAGCTTGAGGACATCCCCCTTTTAGTTATGTATGAAAGTTGCACAAAAAGCCTGGAATCGGAACATCGTGAGCATCTTCAATTCTTAATTTCTGTTTTCAGGTGGTGAAATTGTTGTTACATTACGGAGGGAATCCTCATCAAAGCAACAGGAAGGGCGAGACACCCTTAAAAGTAGCTAATTCTCCCACCATGGTGAATCTGCTCCTGGGAAAGACCACGTACCCCTCTAGCGAAGAGAGCTCAACAGGTGAGATTGCCCTTTCTGTGAACATGGGAGTGATGTTTGTGGCCTGCAGCTGTCTGTTAATACAGAGACGTTAAGAGGACAGTGAAGTTAGACTCTTGTCAGAATATCTGCACGCTGCTGCCACGGTCAGGAGTCCGTCTGTAGCTGTAACCCAAATTCAGACAACATAACTGCCAGCCTTTAGCTCCGGGAGCTCTAGCTGTGTGCCCTGGAAGCCTACGTTGAGATCACTTGCCTGGTGCAATCGAGATGTAGGATTGGAAGCCAATTGCAGGTAAATGGATGTCTTACCTTTGAAACGTGGGTGATATTCCAGCTTGCGTGTAGAGAGGAGGAGGTTTGCGCGCACGTCGTGTGTGGGAAACGTTGCAGGTTTTAATTAGCGCTAATTAGAGTTCCAGTCTTATGGGGAGTCTTGACCCACGCTGTGGGCAGTCGTAACCCTGTTAAAAAGTTCTTCTCTTGATACAGCCAGGGCGGTGTTTTGAGGAACGCCCCGTGCGGGTTTGAGACTGGATAGCCCTTCCTTTCTAAAAGATCTCCCAACCTGGCGTTTCGAGCTTTCAGCTGCAAGCTTGGCAACGGCTGGGTGAGGCAAAAGGGCGGCGGGGCCGTTTGCAAGGGTTCACGTCTGCAGCAGAGTGATGATGTTCCCTCCCCGAAGCCCCTCGCAGCCCTTAACGCCTTGTTCTTCTCTCTCTGCAGAGACCTCAGAAGAGGAGGATGCCCCTTCCTTCGCTCCCTCCAGCTCTGTTGATGGCAATAACACGGACTCAGAGTTTGAGAAGGGTTTGAAGCACAAACCCAAGGCCCAGGAGCCCCCCAAAACCATCACCCCGGTGAAGGATGAGTATGAATTTGATGAGGACGATGAGCAGGACCGGGTCCCGCCAGTCGATGACAAACATTTGCTGAAAAAGGATTACAGAAAAGAGACTAAAGCAAACAGTTTCATTTCCATACCCAAAATGGAAGTGAAAACTTATACTAAAAATAACACAATTACACCAAAGAAAGCTGCCCACCGCATCCTGTCGGACAGCTCAGACGAGGAGGAGACCAGCGTTGCTGTGGGGACGGGGGAGAAGCTGCGACTTTCGACCCACTCGATACTGCCCAGCAGCAAGATTCGGGAGCCCGCCAGCACAAAGCCGCAGAAGGAGAAAAGCAAAGTAAAAAAGAAGCGGAAGAAGGAGACGAAAAGCAAAGAGGTTCGGTTTGGCAAAAAAAATGACAAATTTTGTTCCTCTGAATCAGAGAGTGAAAATGTGGAGAGTGAGGAGGATGATAGAGACTCTCTTCAGAGCTCTAGCTGTGTAAAGGACTCCAGGCTAGTGCTAAAGGAATCCTCCTTGTTTAACTCTCTGTCTGCCTCATCGACCTCTTCTCACGGGAGTTTAGCATCCCAGAAACATAATCCCAATCTTACAGAACAGCACTCCAAGCACTGGAGGACGGACAATTGGAAAACCATATCTTCTCCAGCTTGGTCAGATGTCAGTTCCTTATCGGACTCCACCAGGACGAGACTGACGAGCGAGTCAGACTACTCGTCCGAGGACTCGAGCTTAGAGTCACTAAAGCCAGTCAGGAAGAAACCAGAGCACAAAAAGAAAAACACCCCACACAACACTGTTTCTGAGAAAAAGAATTCATTCCATAGCAATGTGGACGGAGCAATTCCAAAGCTGGACAAGGAGGGGAAGGTTGTGAAAAAGCATAAAACAAAACACAAACATAAAAACAAGGAGAAGGGGCAGTGTCCCATCAGCCAAGACATTAAAATTATCAAAACGTTTTCTTTTGAGTTTGAGGACTCTAAACAAAAGCCTGAGAAAGGCTTGATAGTAGAGACAGAAAATCCAGTCGAAAACAAATTGAAAGTGTTAAAGCATGAGCGAGAACACAGTAAGAAGGAGGAAAAGCTCCCCAAAGGCAAAGCGGAGGAGAAGGAATGGTTGTTTAAAGATGAGACTGGAAAATCCTCGAAAGAGGAGAAATCATTAAGAAAAGTCAAAGATGGTAGTAAAGACATGAGCAAATCCTTCAGAGAAGGATTAAGTAAATCAGAAAAAGAGAAACCTGTAAAAGAGAAATCTCCCAAAGAGGAGAAGCCGAGAATACACAAGGAGGAGAGAAAGAAGAAGTCAAAGGACAAGCAGTCAAAATCCGAAAAGAAGAATGAGCTGAAGGAGGAGAAGGTTTCTAAATCAGAGAAAGAAAAATCCTTCAAGGAAGAGAAAGAAAAATGCAAAAAAGAAAAACTTTACAGGGATGAGTCTGGGTTTGATGAGTTTAATAACAAAAACCAATTTCCCGAAAGCGAGGACACGAAGTTCAGCCTTTCGGATGATCAGCAAGAGAGGTGGTTCTCAGACTTGTCTTCTGATTCATCCTTCGATTTCAAAGGTGAAGATAGCTGGGATTCTCCAGTAACAGATTTCAGGGAGATTAAAAATGACACCGTGGCAAAACTAATCATAGAACCTGTAAAAGAGGAAATCAAAGACAAGAAAAAGGAAAATAAAACGAAAGAGAAGAAGGAATACAACGAGAAACGTAATGAAAAGGACACTTTCTTAAAGAAGAAAGAGAGGGACTATGTGGACAAAAGCTCCGAGAAGAAAAAGGACCAAACGGACAGACACAAAGTTACTCCTAGTTACTTGCCTGAAAAGGATAAGAAAAGGAAGGATTCTGCAGAGGGTGTCAAGGAGAGGAAAGAAAAAGATACAGGTGAAACCAACAAAGACAGAAAAGATTCTTCTGATGGCTCTAAAGATCGAAAAGATACCAAAACGAAGCAGGAGGAGCCCTATCGAGATGACTTTAAAGAGTACGGCTGCGACACGTTCTTCAAGGATAAGTCTGACCCCGAATTCAGCGGTAAAACTCTGGAGAGTTGGGAGAGGCACCATTCTGGGAAGGAAAAGGAGAAGAAAGATGCTCCCGATAAAGAAAAAAAAGAAAAGGTGAAACCAGAAAAATACAAGGAAAAATCCAAAGAAGGCGACAAGGACAAAAGTGAAAAAGTTGCTCCTGAGAAAATCCTGAAAGACAAAGAACTAGACAAGAGCTTCAAAGAGAAGAAAGAAACTAAAGAGAAGTACAAAGACCTTCACAGCAAAGACAAAGAACGGAAGAGTTCTTTCGACCAGGTTAAAGAGAAGAAAGAGAAAAACTTCTCCGCGGACCGAGAAGACTTCTCCGAGAAAAAGGATGAGAAGAAAGGCAAGGAGAAAAGCTGGTACAGCATCGCAGACATCTTCACAGATGAAAGCGAAGACGAGAGGGATGATTACAGCTTGAGTGGGTTCAAAGTCAGCGACTCTGCTGGGAGCGAAATGCATCGTCTGGACAGTCTGCAGGAGAAGGATGACGGCGCAGCTGCTGAGAAGGAGCTGTACCCCGACAAGCACCGCAAGTACTCCTCCGACCGGCAACATTCAGGAGAGAAGCAGAAAGATAAGGACTCCAAGGAGAAGAAAAAGGACAAAGGAACATCGGAAGGGGGAAAAGAGAAGAAGGAGAAGAGTTCCTTTGAAAAACACAAAGAGAAGAAAGATAAAGACTCTACTGAGAAGTACAAGGACAGGAAAGACAGAACGTCCATAGATTCCACTCAAGAGAAGAAAAACAAGCAGAAGCTCCCAGAAAAGGTTGAAAAGAAACATGCCAGTGACGACAAGGTGAAAAGCAAGCATAAGGAGAAGCCAGATAAAGAGCATTCCAAAGAGAAGAAGTCTTCGAAAGGAGGGGAGTCGGAGAAGAGCCTGCTGGAGAAGTTGGAGGAGGAGGCTCTGAATGACTACAGAGATGACTCCAATGACAAAATCAGCGAGATCTCTTCTGACAGCTTCACAGATAGAGGGCAGGATCCAGGACTGACCGGCCTCTTTGAGTCTTCTAACCTCTCCCTTACCGATGCCGCTGAAGAAAAGTTTAAGGACTCTCTCCCTTTACCCTGCTTGCAGGACAAACTCAAGGAGAAGGAGAGACACAGACATTCCTCATCTTCATCAAAGAAAAGTCATGAGAAAGAAAAAGCAAAGAAGGAGAAGACAGAGAAAAAGGAAAAAACGGAAGAATTCAAAGACTCCAGCAGCAGAAAGGATTCCGCTCATTATGAAAAAGATTTCTCTGTGGATGGGGAGGCTTTTAGCTCTTCCTACAACATGAAGGCAGAGCCTGATGAGGAACCAGAGAAAAGCATTGATTACTTATTTTCTGAAAAGAAAGATAAAAATGATTCTGAAAGAGAGCTGTCAAAGAAGGCGGAAAAAGAAAAGACTTATGGTTCCAGCACCATCAGCACAGTAAAAGAGAAAAAGAAGCGAGATAAACACAAGGAAAAATGGAAGGAGGAAAAGGAAAAGCATAGGGACAAACATGCAGATGGTTTCTTTAAACACCACAAAGACGAGCCAAAGTCAACGCTTAAAGACAAGGACAGTCCTCAAGTCACCACCTTTAAAGATAAATCAAAGGAGGACAACCTCAAATTTGGCGAGACCAAACTGAAGGAGAAGCTCAAGGAGAACCAAGAGAAAGACAAATCAGAGTCAATAAAAATAAGCAATGGGAATGAAAAAATAACCCTTTCCAAAGACAGCGGCAAGAAAGATGCCAGGCCGAGGGAGAAACTTCTGGGAGATGGAGATTTGATGATGACCAGCTTTGAGAGGATGCTGAGCCAGAAGGACCTGGAAATCGAGGAGCGCCACAAAAGGCACAAAGAGAGAATGAAGCAAATGGAGAAAATGAGGCACAGGTCCGGAGACCCCAAATTAAAGGACAAACTGAAAAGCTCAGAAGATGCGCGCAAAAGGAGTCTGGATCTGGCAACCAAGAAGCCGTTAACGCTGGATACCCAGCTCAAGGACAAGAAGCTTAAAGAGTTGGGTCCACTGACTCCTATCCTGTCACCAGAGAACAAGGCACAGCCTGCTGTGGGGACGGACTCTAAGGACTGGATCACGGGTCCTCAGCTGAAGGAGATCCTCCCGGCGTCTCCCAGGCCGGATCAGAACCGGCCGACGGGAGTCCCGACCCCGGCATCCGTCGTCTCTTGTCCGAGCTACGAGGAGGTGATGCAGACGCCCAGGACTCCCTCGTGCAGCAACGAAGACTACACGGACCTGATGTTTGAATGCGCGGACTCGCAGCACTCGCTGCCCATATCCACGATGTCCATGAACGCCTGTTCTCCATCCTTCTTCGACAGATACGCGAATGTTTCCAGTGGGCTCCCCGAGAATCCGAGTCAGACCCCGACTCGTACTATACCCTCCACGAACCTTTATCGTTCCATCTCGGTTGATATCAGAAGGGCACCTGAAGAAGAATTCAGCGTCGGAGATAAATTTTTCAGACAGCAAAGTGTCCCAGCGACATCCAATTACGACTCTCCCGTGCAGCATTTAATGGAGGAGAAAGTTCCCCTTCCTTCTGTTCCTGCTGAGAAGTTCCAGTGTTTATCTCCTGGCTATTACTCACCAGATTATGGGGTTTCATCACCGAAAGTGGAAGCTTTGCACTGCGTGCCAGGAGCTGTCAGCGGAGTTGCCCAGTCGCCTGAAAGTGTCTTTTCTGGTTTACAAGCAAAATCCTCCCCGTCGCACAGAGACGAATTGCTGGCTCCCTCGGTAGAAAGTGCTCTTCCGCCCGACCTCGGCATGCCCTTGGATACCACGGAAGAGCAGCAGGCTACCGCCTCCATTATGCCACCAGAATCTACCTACCTACCACCAATTGAAGAAAACCATTTTGGTTCAGGTATGCCGGAACAAAACAACATAGACTGGGATAACCCTCCTTCCCGAAACCCCGACGCCGCCATACCTCCCAGCCTGATGGGTAACGCGGCAGAGCACTCTGTCAGCTGGTCCGTGGGCTCAGAGCTTCTGATGAAATCTCCCCAGAGGTTTTCCGAGTCCCCTAAACCTCCGCTCTGTTCCCTAGAGCCAATCCATCCTACACCGGTAGCCTTCATTCCCACAGATAATTCCTACCCCGTTTCTCCCATATCTTACCCTCTGTCAGTGTCTGAACCGGGGCTCGATGAAGTCAAGGAGGATGCTGAGGAAGCAGTTCCGGGAGAAATAGCGAATGCCGAAGAGCAAGCTCCGTACATGTCCCCTACTAGGTTAGACACGTTCTTCAATAACTGCAAGCCTCTTCCAGAAGAAGCACCTGAGATACCTCCAGAGCCCTCTTGTATGCCAGTAGAACCTCAGGCAGAAGTTGCTAGCGCGCCAGAGAACAACTATTTGGAAAACAATAACGCGGCGCCTGCAAACACGGAGGAAGCGGTAACGTGGCCTGATCCCTTCACCAACACAGAAGATGACTTGGACCTCGGCCCCTTCTCCCTACCAGAGCTGCCGCTCCAGCCTAAGGATGTTGCAGAGACAGAGATGGCAGAGGCAGAAGCGGTAGAAGAAACCCCGGCAGCGGCTTCAGAAACAAGCGCCGGGATCATTAAAGCGAGTGCGTCCGTAATTGCGTCCGGTGAGCCGGAAGAGCCGCCAGCCAGCCAGGTAGCTGCTGTCCTGCCCGTGGAGACGGAGCCACAAGCAGAGGAGCAGAAACCAGAAGTGGCTGCACAAGAAGCCGCCTCAGAAGCGCTGAACGTAGCTGAGGAAAAAGGAGCGGAGGACTCGGAAGCACAGGTTTTCCAGCAGACCCCGTCCGAGTCTGCTCAGGTGGAGAGCAAAGAGGCGGAGGCCGTGCACGAAGACCTGTCGTCTTCTGGCGGGGTGGCAGAGAGCAGCTCCCAGACCTGTCCCCCACCCGCGGCCGCCGCCGAGGGCAGCGTCTCACAGGAGGGTGCTGCGGCACGCGGTGGGGGCCAAGTCCCTTCCTCCCAGGCAGATGCGCCTCCGGGCAACGCTCAAGCAGAAGTTGTTGAACCAGTACAAAAACCAGTAGCAGAAGCTCCCAAACCACCCAAAATAGAAGAGATTCCTCAGCGGATTACCAGGAACCGGGCTCAGATGCTCGCCAACCAAAACAAGCAGAACGCCGCCTCTTCCGAGAAGGAATTTCCTCCTGTTTCTGCGCCCGCCACACGTGCCAAAGGCCGCATTACGGAGGAGGACGATTCCCAGGCTCAGCACCCACGCAAGCGCCGGTTCCAGCGCTCCAACCAGCAGCTGCAGCAGCAGATCAACACGTCCACCCAGCAGACGAGGGAGATGATACAGCAAACACTGGCAGCTATCGTAGATGCTATAAAACTGGACGACATTGAACCTTATCACAGTGACAGGTCCAACCCCTACTTTGAGTACCTCCAGATCAGGAAAAAAATTGAAGAGAAGCGGAAAATCCTCTGCTATATTACTCCCCAAGCTCCGCAGTGCTACGCCGAATATGTCACCTATACAGGCTCTTACCTGTTGGATGGCAAGCCTCTCAGCAAGCTCCATATTCCAGTGGTGAGTCACCTTCTCTCCTTAAACCGCAGCAGCAGGGACTGTCCCCTCCCTTGCTGCTACAAGCACAGCCGGGTTGTCCCCCGTGCACCGCCAGCACCCTCGCAATGCCGAGGGTGCCCCAGCCGCGGCTTTAGCCCGCTTTTAGAACTCGTGATGACAAAGCTAAGCCTCGGTAAGTGGATGGCATCCACTGAGATGCTGTATTTTTGCAGAGAAGACCTTAGGCTGTGCTTAGGAACCGGAGATTTGTTCAGGCCTTAGAACAAGTTTGTATGAATCCACTGGATTTGAGGCTGGAAAGCAAAACTGCTTTTACAAGCAGTATAGTAATTGGATAATGAACCTCGAAGGCTGTAGGAAAAAGATGGCTCCTCACTCCTGCCTTCATTTTCCCAAGCTCTGATACTTGATTTGCCGATAGCCCTCGCTCCTCGGCAGTGGGATCTGCATTTTGCTGCTGTGCTGCACGCATGGACGTGCTAATACAAACGCATCAATAAACTTAATTCTGCAGGCAGTAAATCCGCGACCCAGCCTGGAGGAGGAGGGTCAGTCCAACCGGCCGGCGGGGTGAAATACCCGGGTCTGCGGGGGTTTCTGTTGCAGTCCAGTCCGTGCACGAGTTAATACGCGCTTTGTCTGCCCCAGCACCGCAGTGGTCGTAGCCTGTGCTCACGTCTGCTTGTTCCTTCCCAGACTAACGCGGAGCCACCCGCTCCTCTCTTCTGCAGCTTGGGCTGTGCTTGAGGAGCTCCTCGCTCCCCAGGAAAGCACGGGACAGATGAGGACGGATGAGGACACAGGCCCCCTTCCCGCTGTGCAGACTGGGCTGCTCGCGGCAGTATTGCTCCGACAGCATCATCCCCTCTGTCAGACGCGCTCAGGCCCCTTTTCCAACGGCCCTTGCAGGCTGGGGGGTGGTTCAGGCTCCGGTTCTGCAGGCCAAGCTCATCCCTCAGCACCGGACACCTCTTGCCCTGTTTTCTCGCACCTCGCTGTGGTCTGAGCACCGGCAGGATGTTGTCCTTTTTTTTTCCGCCTGCTTTCTGAGGAAACAGGCAGACTTTCTCCTCTGGCGAGCTCTGTACAGCACCGGCTCCCCCTCGGAGCCTTCAGGCGACGTGCCGTGCCGCAGGCAGGGCTCGGTGCGGCGGGGGGAGCTGGCAGCCCCCGTGGGCTGTGCACCCAGCGGCGTTACTGGCTCTAACCCTCGGCTCTCATGTGCCCGCAGATCGCCCCACCGCCGTCACTCGCGGAGCCTCTGAAGGAGCTCTTCAAGCAGCAGGAAGCCGTCCGGGGGAAGCTGCGGCTCCAGCACAGCATAGAGCGGGTAAGGGAGCGCTCCGGGAAAGCTCCGGCTGAGAACGAGCTCCTGAATTTCCTCTGCTGGGGAGACTGAGGCTGCCAGGCTCACTGCTTCATTTGTTCTTCCTCAGGAGAAGCTCATCGTCTCCTGCGAGCAGGAGATTTTGAGAGTTCATTGTCGGGCAGCAAGGACTATTGCCAACCAGGCTGTGCCCTTCAGTGCCTGCACCATGCTGCTGGACTCCGAGGTCTATAACATGCCTCTAGAAAATCAGGTCAGTGCCTGTCTTGGTGGTGAAGAAGTGTCTCAGAGGTGCTGTGCAAGACCTGGAGGGAAACGGTGCTTTTCCCGGGGGAGACAGGGAGGAAGGGATGTAGGCAGGGGTTACTGATGCTCTCCCTTCTCGGGTGCCTGTCACCCACCGCGGCACACGGACGCAGGACGTCCTGCGGGAGCCCTCCCCAGCGCGGGCCCAGGTTGCCTAATCTGACTCGGTTTCTGGTGTCGCACGTTCTGGGATGCCCCACGTGCGTGCCGGGGAAGGAAACGCATCTGGGAACACGGGGATACGGGGAGCATCGTGTCTCTCTGGAGCAGAGGTGACTCACATTTATTAGGGAGTCGCAGGACCCTCTGCCCTTCTTCTTCATCAGGATCATCTGCACACTTGAAAGGTTTATTGTACCGCACTCTGGGATATCTTTTCCTGTTGAAGGAAGGGAAGAGCGCCGTTAAATCAATTTGTGTCTGAACAGTTGCTTTGAAAGAGCCAGGCTCTGTCTCGCAGCCCATAAGAAATTACAATTTCTTCCATTTCACGTAGTTCAGTGCCGGAGAAGGGGGAATCACGTCCGGTTTCTGCAGCCGGTGGCCGTGTGGCTGCGGTGGTCCTGAGCCATCCCACCAGCACCCTCTGCAGCCCGTGCCCAGCCCGGCTGCTCGGGGAAGCACGCTGCTGCATTGCAGGAGGGAGGGATCCTGTGCAGGGAGGGATCCTGGCATTGATTAGCGACCTGGCGTATTGATCCAGGAGCCTTGATTTATCCCCCGGCGTTTCCCAGCCCGGTGCCCGTGCTGCAGCGAAGACGTTACGATCTCGGGCGTGAGTTGAAGGAGACACAGAGGTGTGGGTGCTGTGACGGGCTGGCGCGGACCGATTCTCTGCAAAGCGAGCGAAAACAAGGAGTGTGTGCACACGTGTGTGTGCATCTCTCTGAGGCTGAAGCCCTGGCAAAGGGCTGCAAGAGCAGCAGCAGCTGGAAACGCCGTGCTCTGTTCTCCCTGCCTGCAGGCAGCTTTCTTGTTTCTCATGAGCGTGTGCCCGAAGAGGGGTTTGAATATGGCCTGTTGCACCTGTAACTGCTCGAAGTAGAAAAAAAAAAAAAATCTCCTGTGTAATTCCCTTTTTGCTGTCTTTTGCTTAGGGAGACGAAAACAAATCGGTCAGAGACCGTTTCAACGCGCGACAGTTCATTTCCTGGTTGCAAGACGTGGACGACAAGTACGACCGAATGAAGGTGAGAGGTGCGGGAGCCCCGGTGCTCCGGCGGCCCCCGGTCCTGCCGCTCTGCCCCTGCCGGGAGGGTTTCCCCGAGAGAGGTCCCGGCTGTCGCTGTAGCCTGGAAGCTGCCTTTGTGCTTTCCAAAAATCTGCTGGGAGCAGATGTCCCGAGGTGTTGTGGGCAGCGTCACACGATGGGGGACGTTTCTGTGCCTGGCATGGCGGAGAGGTGGGAGCCTGCGCGGGGGTTAGGGGAGCGCAGTGGCCTCTGCTGGTTCCAAAAAGGGGGAAGGGAGACACGTTCTGCTTAGGGTTGGCTGGCTGGCTGTTAATCTGCGTCGTGCCGTATGGTCTGGAGCTTTCTCGGTCAGTTAAACCCTCGGGGCCTGCCCTTCCCCAGCAACCCGTGCTGCAGCAAGCTCACAACCTGTGGCAAACTTCAAGGTGGCAGGAGCCCGTGCAGGGACTTGCGGAGCGCCGTGCGGAGCTCTGGGCGGCAAAGCGGGCACGGTAGGGAGCAGGGACGGTCGTGCTTTCAGCTGGTTAACACCAAGGGAGTCAGCAGCTCCCACGAAAGGAGCAGGACCCTGCTCTCGGGCAGCCGAGGGCCATTGTTGGGGCCGATGGGGACTGTCTGCTGAGGCTGTCAGCGGCGGGGTCAGTGCTCTCGAGCGCTTAGGAGCCTTTAAAAGCCGCCCCGCAAGGCCCTTTTGGGTTTGTTCCTGCTGGAATTGGGCTTAGCAGACATCTCAAGCCCAGGTTTCCTTCCTACGAGGATGCGTGTGGCGTCCCTGGCTCCATTTGCTGCTCTGCCCACCGCCGCGGCTGCGGGTCCCCTGCCCTTGCGCGGTGGGACGGGCAGCGGGAGCCTCTCCTGCCCTCTCCCGCTCACCCCTCATCTCTGCTCGTTTGTTTTTTTTTTTCCCCCGATCCAGACATGCCTGCTCATGCGACAGCAGCACGAAGCTGCTGCCTTGAACGCGGTGCAAAGGATGGAGTGGCAGCTGAAGGTGCAGGAGCTGGACCCCGCGGGGCACAAATCCCTCTGCGTGAACGAGGTGCCCTCGTTCTATGTGCCAATGGTCGATGTGAACGATGACTTTGTGCTCTTGCCGGCATGACAGTTCAAAACCAGGAGACATCACTGAAAACTGGCAAGGACGGGAGCCCTCCGAGGTCGGGCGGTCGAGCTCACATTCACCCTTACCGCTTGCTGATGAATCCCTGGTCAGAGGAGGAGGAAGCAGCTATCGGCAGAAAACAAAACAATAAGAAAAATAATTGCACTTTCTTCACAACGCGTCCCTCGCTTCCGGACTGACGGCAGCTCCGCCGGGCAGCGGGCCGGGGCGCATCTCCTTTCCAACCGGCTGCTGCGGCAGGGAGGCAGCCGGTCTGCGCGGGCAGCGAGCACTCACCGGCTAAGAGACTGGCAGAGGCGTGGAGGGAGGAGGCCAAGGACACCGTTTGCGTGTTGCAGAAGCTGCTGAGCGGGGCCAGCAACCACGTGATTCATGTACTTGTGAACACCGTGATTTCCAGCTCTCTGTTTTCCACCGGTCGCGGATCTCCTCTCGGAGAAGCTGCAGTAGGAAACCATGGGGGGAGGGGGGGGTGTTTGAGTTTCTCGTTCCATCCTGGGTATGTCTAAAAACAAAACAAAAAAAACCACAAAAAAAAACAATTAGAAACAAAAAGACAGCGTCCAAGTTGGGCAGACGCGGCTCTGAAGGTGTGGAACGGCTCCGGGCTGCGGAGGTGGGAAGTGCCCGCGGTGCCCCGCAGCAGCCGCTCGCCACCGTTTCGGAAGAGCAGAGGAGCCGCCTGCGCACCGTGCGCCGGGGCGGCACGGCCGGCGGCGGGCGGAGAAATGGCGACGCAGAGAAAAGACTTTGCCAACTGTGTTTTTAATGGAGTAAAATCCATGTGGTTTATATATTTTTTCCTTTAATCTTGGGCATTTCGTTTCTCTTTCTGAGAACATAACTTGAAAACACTACAGAGCCAATACTCATATAAAGAAAAATTGTATCCCATAAATGCTGTACAGTTTTTATATACATTAACAATGTACTTTTGCTGCCTTCTAGATAATTTATTTTGCAACACATTACTGCACAGTTGTAAATAACTTATGTACTGTAACATCACTTTCAGTTATGTGTAAAGAAATAAATAAATTAATTAAAATTATCTTTGTATGTTATAGTTGACCCTAGGCAGCGCTTTCCCTGGAAAGGAACAAATAAGGGCCAGGACGGCGAGCGGCGTTACTCAGAAACGCACAGGTAGTCCGACCCGCGGTCCGTGTTGCAGAGAGATCTGGACCTGATTTTTAACACCGCGTCGTTCTTCACCTCTTCCCCCTGCCCTTTTGCCTTCGGTGGAACTGGAAACTGGGCCGTGCCGGCAGGGTGGAGAGAGGGGACCCCCCCGTGCCGCTTGCCAACGAGGGCGCAGAGCGATGGGAAGAACATTTGGGCTCGGGCTGGTGAGTTTTACGCGCCCCGTGTAGCCGTAGCGGCTGCAAGTCGAGGAGCTGCAGAGTTTGGAGAAGGACGGGGGGAGCCCAGCGTCGCAGGTTGTCGTGCTGTGGGGCGTCAGTGCTTGCCGCTTGCTGGATCAAGAGGCCGGTTGCTGCTGGGGCAGGCGGGAGATGGCTTCCCAGCAGCTGGGACGGCGCTGCCGGGCTGAGCTGGAGCCAGGAGCCTGCAGCAGGGCTTGCAGCCAGCAGGGCTTGGTGCTGGGGTGCTGCCACCCCGTGTGCCGGGGGACAGCTGCCTGCCGGGCTCCCAGGGTGCTGCACCCGCTCCCAGCCACCTCCTTTCTCTTTCCTTTTTAACAGGGAGGCTCAGAAATCAGTTGCGGGGGTTGCAGGTGCCCCGTTGGCCGAATTCGCCCTTGTTCGCGGGGCCTTGGCTGGACGCGGCTGGGGAGACCCGCTCCCAGCCACCTCCTTTCTCTTTCCTTTTTAACAGGGAGGCTCAGAAATCAGTTGCGGGGGTTGCAGGTGCCCCGTTGGCCGAATTCGCCCTTGTTCGCGGGGCCTTGGCTGGACGCGGCTGGGGAGACCCGCTCCCAGCCACCTCCTTTCTCTTTCCTTTTTAACAGGGAGGCTCAGAAATCAGTTGCGGGGGTTGCAGGTGCCCCGTTGGCCGAATTCGCCCTTGTTCGCGGGGCCTTGGCTGGACGCGGCTGGGGAGGACGGTGCCGCACGGCGCTGCCGGCTGTGCCAGCCCCGGTGCCAGCCCTGCGCCTGGCCGGAGACAGCCCCACCACGCACGCTCCCCGTGTGCTCCCTTGTTTGCCAGTACCAGCCTGGCTCAAATTGCTTTTCTGGGCTGTGGAACCCTGATGGGGGTATGGGGGTGGTGCCGTCAGCCTGGTGGGCTCGGCAGAGCTGGTCCTTGGGGGGCACTGAGGCAGCGCCCTGTGGGAGCCTGGCTCGGCCCGCTGGGGCTGGCCCTGGTGTTGGCACCCATGCGGAGACCGGGGAAGTCTGTAATCCCGTGGAAAGATGGTGCGGGGGTCTGGCAGGAGGAGTTGCACTGCGCTGTGTCAGCCCGCAGCGTGTCCCGCTCCTCCGCAGAGCAGGAGGAGGAGAAGCGGGGGGAGGCTTCGCCTCCCGGCTGGGGGGACACACTGCGGGTTCTCGGGTCTCTGCTGGAGCTGCCGCGTGGTGGGAAGGAGCCACGGGCTTGGCAGCGCCTGGCTCGCTTTCAGGTTGGGCGCCGGCTGTTCTTGCCACCGTCCCGCTGCTGCGTGCCGGCACTGCGGCCGTTCCGCAGGGGATCGTGTTGGACGCGCGGCTCTCGGCCGAGCCGTAACCCAGCCCGGGCTTAATGCAGTTGGCAAAGTCGATCCTCAAGCACAAGCTCGCAGGGACGTGGCTGGAAACAGATTCAAGTGCCTCTTCCGAGCCCCCTGCGCCTTGCTGGCAGCTGCTGCCCAACCCTTCCCGGCAGGCAGGAAGCCCGGCTGCCCGCAGCTGCCGGGGCGCGGGGCTGGCCCCCGTGTCGGTGCTCGGTTCTCCAGCTTTTTCTGTTCGGTCCTGCCAGGCACACGTGCTGGTTGAATGTCTCAGCTGCTGCTTTTTGGAAGGGGAGATGTTACAAATGCGATTTGGCTCGTCTTCCTCCGCCGGCACAGCTTGGCTGGGGGACCGGAGGGGACCCGCTGAATTCACAGCTGCTTTTCAGCCCCGTTCTGTGGCACCAGTTCTTGCTCAGCCCGGGCAGCCCCTGCAGCCGAGGGGGTCTGGGAGCGTGCGGAGCACCAAGCCCTCGGCGTGGCACAGGCAGCACAGGCTCACGCTGCCGGCGCCCAGGCAGCCACGCGGGTCCCCAGCGGGACGGCACCCACCGTGCCGGGACGCCTCCGCACCCGGCCCCCCCCTCGCTGCCGCCAGCTTTGCAGCCGGTTGAGGAATTTTCCACGGTCCTTGAGCCGGGGACCTCGAGGGTTTCACTCCATCGCGTCGCAGCTGCTTCATGAGAGCCGGGGGGGGGGTCCTGCCCTCCCCTGCCCGACCCCCAGCTCCTGCCTCGGCTCCGTGGGCCCGTTGCCAGACCAGCAGCATCGGCGAGGACGGGGGTCCACCGGAGGCAGAGCGGGACGGGCGGTTTGCCGCAGCGGCCGTGCCCTGGCCGGAGCCAGAGCGGTTTTTCCCCTCAGCTGGGTTGGGGGGGGGCAACTGGTGCCAGGGCCAGGCGGCTGCTCCTGCTCTGGGCTTTTTGTTCCAACAGAAGACAAGAGAGCGGCCACAAGTACCTCTTCTTTTTTAACTCATTCCCAGCCCTGCTCTTTCTTTTGTTAAATAACCGTAAATTAATCTCTGCAAGTACGGAGACACCTTTCATCAGCCGTGCCAAGCAAGAAAAGTCCCGTACTCTGTTCTGACCTCAGTGCTGGGAGGCTCCGGGGTCCCCCGGGGTAAGTTTTCCTCCCGGTGCCGCTCCTGGTAGGTGCAGATACCTCCCCGGCCAGGTCCCACCTTCTCTCGGTGCCGGGCCGAGCAGAGGTGAGGCTGCCCGGTCTGTACCGCACCGACGTCCTTTGTTCGCGCTGTCGTTTGCGTACGTGGCGCTGGGCACCGAGGGCCGTGTGCCGCCGCAGCACCCCGGTCCTTTCGGCTGTACGACTTCCCGCGGAGGGAGGCAAAAACCGACTACGGGTGTTATTCTGCAGGTGTTGTTTTCTATTGTTGCATGTACAGAGCTGAGCGCCAGCGCGATGCCGCTGTCCCTCGGAGATCGTGTTCGTAAATAAATTTTTAAAAGAAGGAGGAAAAAAAAAAAAAAAGCTTGTTTGTGGACTCGGATGTTTTGTCGGCTCTTCCCACGGGCTCAATGCGGCGCTGGGTGCAAGTGGGGCTCTGACCAGTTCCCTTCCTGGGGCGGGGGGGGACACGGGACACAGACCCCACCGGCCCCCTTTGAGGTTTGGAGGGACCCGGGTGCATTTGTGGGTGGTCGCGGCCGGGCCCTGGCACCCCCAGCTGCACCCCGGGCACCATCTGGCTCCGGGGGGCCCCAGGGTCAAGAGGGTGCCTTGGCCTGGAGCCCCATTGAGGGGGGAGGATTGA
>VXBL01006896.1:50910-75673 GCA_013400195.1 Aramus guarauna | reverse complement strand
GGCTCTAGTGGACATCGGTGCACTGCGTACCCTAATGCCATCCATCTATAAAGGAGCAGAACCCATCTGTATTTCTGGACTGACGGGGGAATCCCAACAGCTAAGTGTACTGGAGGCTGAAGTGAGTCTAACTGGGAATGAGTGGCAAAAGCACCCCACTGTGACTGGCCCAGAGGGTCTGTGCATCCTGGGCATAGACTACCTCAGGAGAGGGTATTTCAAGAACCCCAAAGGGTACTGGTGGGCTTTTGGCATAGCTGCCTTAGAGATGGAGGAAATTAAACAGCTGTCTACTTTGCCCGGTCTCTCAGAGGACCCTTCTGTTGTGGGGTTGCTAAGAGTCGAAGAACAACAGGTGCCAATTGCTACCACAATGATGCACCAGCAGCAATATCGCACTAGCCGAGACTGGTTCCTATCCATACACTGATTTGTCAACTGGAGAGCCAAGGAGTGATCAGCAGAACTTGCTTACACTTTAACAATCTCATACGGCCAGTGAGAAAGTCTAATGGAGAGTGGAGGCTGACAGTAGACTATCATGGCCTGAATGAAGTCACGCTGCTGCTGAGTGCCACTGTGCCAGACATGCTAGGAGTCAAAGGCAGCTAAGTGGTCTGCCATAATTGATACAGATAATGCATTTTTCCCAATCCCTTTAGCAGCAGAGTTCAGACCACAGTTTGCTTTCACTTGGAGGGACGTCCAGTACACCTGGAATTGTCTGCTAGAGGGGTGGAAACACAGCCCTGCCACGAGTTTTACCCTTTTCTTCTGATTCTCCTCCCCATCCCACTGGAAGGGAAGGAGTGAGCAACTGGCCCTGTGGTACTTAGTTGCCAGCTGGCACTAAACCATGACAATTGGCTTCATCCTTTTTCAGTTCAGTTATGTTTTGGGTCCAGTGAGTTCATACACAAATATTTAACCAAGCTTTTTGAGCTAATAGGTCAAATGTCATTTCTGTGATTTGAAAACTAATGATGTGGTTTGTATCTTATCTCTAGTACTACCCATGTGTCGTGTTACAAATACGGGTGTTACACAAATTGTTGAATACTGAAGTTATGACTGAACCTTAATACTTGCTGGTCACAGCAGATCCTTTGTCAAATTGCTCCCAGAAAAAAGGCAGAGGTTAATATTGTGATTTTCCACAAGGCATTAAGGAAAGTCCTATCTGAAAGTAGTAAGGGTTTAGTAGCTGAGATGTTGTTAATTCACAGCAGAACAGACAAGTTGATTTCCACAGGGTACTCTGCTAACCTGCTCAATGAAAATGTTCAGCAAAATATCACATGATAACGTAAGGACATAGGAGCCTGAAGATGGATGTACTGGATCATGACAATAGTCAAATCAGCCCAGAATCATATCCAACAGTGGCTTAAAAATGAGTTCCCAAGGAACAGAATAAAAGCACGGCAACCACAGAGGAATATGTTTTCAGACTGCTCCAGTCTGAGCCAATGGTGGTATCTTTGTGTTTGAGTCTCAATGGATTTTTTTCCCATTAATTTGCCCAGTTACTTTTTTGGACATATACATGTTGCAAAATGGTGTTTCACAGCTGAAGGGCATGGTGTGTAAAGTACCACCTTCTTTTGCCTGTTTAAAACCTGGCTATTTAAGTACTCTATAGCTCTATACAGGAAGAGAATATGAGCAGTCATTCCGTTCACGATTTTTGGTGAGGTAAGGAAGGGGGTCTGCAAAACCGCCATCATGGACTTCCAGAGGGCAGACTTTGCCCTGTTCAGAACGCTGGTTGTGAAAGTCCCTTGGGACACAGTCCTGAAGGGAAAAGGGGTCCAGGAAGGCTGGGCACTGTTCAAGGAAGAAGTCTTAAAGGCACAGGAGCAGGCTGTCCCCATGTCCTGTAAGACAAATCGGCCGGGAAGACGACCGGCCTGGCTGGACAGAGGTCTTCTACTGAGACTCAGGGAAAAAAAGAGAGCTTATCGGCTCTGGAAGAAGTGTAGGTCCCAGGTTAAAGGCTATGTATAAACACAGGATGGGATCCCAGGAGCCAGCCCGTACATGTCACTAGGCAGGCCCAGCAAAGCAACAGTCTCCAGAAGACATTCAGAGGAAGGCCTGGATTTTGAAAGATCAGTTCATACAGTGTCATCCCACCCTGTCAATCTGAGCTCAGTTTCACAGGTGGAGCCAGAGAATGGTGCCATTTCATGATAAGACCAAGGACCTCAGCATCTGCTTTCATACCACACTGGGAATAAAGCAGAGTCTTTCAGGTGCTTCTCGTGAATGTAAACTGTATCAGGTCTTTCATACTCAAATAGCCTTTCATACTCAAATAATTCCTGACTTTCTGTTATCAGAGGTGACCCAAGACCTTTGGCAGTTAAATCTCTTTCCAGTGAAACTGACAGATCCCTCCAAGCAGTTCTGGCTTTATCCCAATACCATTTTTAAACCCTTCAGGGATTATGTGAGTAATTGGATAAATAATAAAAAAATCCAGGTCCAGATGTGGGAGTGATGCTGTGAGCAAAGCCCTGCTTTTCCAGCACATTAGGCTTCACGGCAGTCGTTCACCCTCAGGGCTTCCGATAGAGGAATGCAAGGCACCTTATCTGCAAAAGTAAAGGAAAAGAAAATGCAAACAACTTCAGTTTTTCCTTGATAACAATAAAACTAACTGTTCTCAGCAATATAATCATCCCTCCAGACAGGACCTAGAAGGCTTCTCTCAATTTCACTCTTCTGCTCACTTCTGTTTTTAAATACCCTTGGTGTGCAGTATTCAGAGCAGTGCACAATGTACCAGAATTTACAGAATTTGTGCTGATGAAGAACATCATTAGGACCAGGATAGATGTGCAGGGAATCAGTCATCTGCCTCAAAACAGATCCCTAGCAGTCTACTGCTAGATGTAAATCTGTGTAAGTATCCTGAGGCTCCCTTTGTAGTCAAGGGAAACAAATAAACTTCTTCAGAGGCTGACTCATTTCACACTAAAATAGATGCATAAGAAAAGTCAGATGACCTGTTCCCTGGGAGTATCAGTGTTTCTCCACTAATAGGGGAGACTAGCTGATGTGTACACCTATCTTTTTAATACCTAAATTTATGTAAGAAATGTTTTTTTCTTCACTGCTGTAGAATCCACTGGTCCTCAGCTAATTGGGCTAAAGATAAAATCTACCATCCTTTAAATCCCATTTTGACAGCTCAGTAGAAAATAAAGTCTGGTTTTCACAGTATATCTGGCTATTTTTGTACACATGAAAGTGCAGATGTGAGCACTCAAAAACTGATTGAACCAATGTGGACTCAAGTTCTAAGCCAATGACTTGATGCAGGAAAGAAGATGCCTTTCACAGCTCGTTATCTGAGAGAAAAATAAGAGACTTATGTATATATAAGGATATATAAGAATGTATTAATTTTAACACTTCCTAAGGGGTCAATATCATTCTGGCCTTGTATCTCAAAAGATATAAGGGGGTGGGCTGAGTCTTGGCAGATGGCAGACCCTGTTTTGCTGTCTTGGAGGAACTGAAATGGTCCCTGATATGGTCATTTGTGTGGGATCTGTCTCATCTGACATTAGTTGTCTGAAAGTCTGGATGAGTCCCTATTTAGTGTGTGAGGAGAAATAGGCACCGCCAGGGGACACTGACACCCATTTAATGCTCACCCACTATCAATAGGTGCTGGACAGAAACCTGGGTGTCTGAGGTGAAGAGCAGGAGAGTGGTCAGAGTATGACCAGAGCTTGTGGGGTGATGGCTAAACGCTATTCTGTAGGGCAAGACCTACCCAGGGAGCGTAGAAATGGGGAATTCTCACCGCTGCTGGGGAGCTGGGGCTATAAAGCACAAAGCTTATCAACAATGGGGAGGGGAAGCAAAAAATAAGCAAGCTGTTTCAAACAGACCTGTCCAGGAAGATTTTGCTACAGAGCAACTCTGACCCACTTCATTTTTGTTGCCAGCATTATTCATTGCATTGTCATTGAGTACCAGTTTCATAGATAGGAAATATCTGACCTTTGTTAATCAGAGACAAACATGAAAATAATATCCTTTGGCACTGATTCTCACTCAGAGTGAGTTTAAGAGCAATTTCATGTCTTTTTCTTATAACACAGAGATTTCCTTCAGTGATGAAACTAATTGGTGTTTTTATTCCAGTAATGTTCCCATTCCCTTCCTTAAGCTGCAGTTCTTCTCTATTCTTCTATTCTCTACACCCCATGGCCTCTTCCCTTGTTTATTTGTCTCCCTACTGGGTCTTCACTGAGTCAGAATTAACATTGCTTTAGGACTATTACATGACTCACAAAAGTCAAGTTTAGTAACATTTAGTAACATTCATTAAACTTAATAACCAAAGAGTAATTCATGCTCTTGATACTTTAGCAGTGTCGGGAAATAAGCATAATTTTGCACCTACTAAATTCCTTTTTCTCACTTTGTACCTATTTCACTGGTTTACTGCACTACAGGTTTCCCAAAACCTGAGGTATGCTATTTAGCAATTATGTGTCTAGTTTAAGAAAGGTGCACTTGTTATTCAGACTCCTTCCCAGACCTACTTAGTTTTAAGAAGACATCATCCACCAAGCTCTGGCCAGCAGCAAGCCTGAGTGCCTGCTGAATGCACAGCCCCTTTCACATCCCCTTGTACAGTGATGTTTCCTCCAAGCTTCCTTGACTTGCTTTAGTCACCTCACTACAGCTACAATGTTCAAATGGGCTCCAAGAGAGGCTCGGTATCTCCTTACATAAAGTCACATTAAAAGGAAACATATAGCCTCATGCCATGCCTTGTAATTGGGGCTGAGTGGAAAGTGAGGGAATGGCAGGGGAGGCACATTAGACCCAAGGGGCTGTAGGAGTCTGAGTACAGTGTTTGCAGTAGATCACTGCTAGCACTTTACAGACACTACCTATGAAGTACAGACAAGACTTGGCAACAGAGTCCTGGGATCAGATCTTCGGTCTCAAATGACTGAATCACTGTTCTGTTTGTTTGACAGTATTAGAACATGATTTCTTTTGTCCTGCATGAATGATTACCCAAAGGAACACAAGCTGGAGAGGTAAAAAAATCAGTATGCAAACAAGGAGTTTGTTCATTCTTATCTCGAGAAGATTAATAAGTAATCTCATATCTCAGCAGGAATAGGAAGACACTATTGGCTAATTTCATCCATGTACTTTGGTACCACAGCATATAAATAAGCATGGCTCTATAAATCCAGCATCAGGCTCTTCCGACACTTGGCTTCTCTTCCTCAGCCCACCATGGAGCTCCTGGGAATGACCACTATTTTTTTGCTGGTCTGCATCTCATGCCTTCTTCTCTTTGCCACATGGAGAAGCATATCTCAAAAACAGAAGCAGCCTCCTGGTCCCATCACAGTCCCCATTGTTGGAAGCCTACTCCATCTGAACCCATGGAACTTGCCTGAAAGCCTGAAGAAGGTAAGGGACTGTCTCCTTCTTTCCTATGTTGTCTCCATTGCATATAAAGCAATGTCCAGACCAGACTGTCCCAGCTTAATTCACAAGCTTAATTTGCAGTGACCAAATGTCAGACTCAAACAGAAATGAAAAGCAATACATGCTTCTGAAGTCTATATATTGCTATAATCTATATATCTAAGTCTACATATCACCAGTCTAAGCCTATATATTTGCAAGAATTGTACTATTGATGAGTCCTGTGCTGATGTCACAGCAATACTGCAATTTGCAGTGAATTTGCAACCAAGGCACTGATGCTATTGCAATATTCTCTCCTACACTACTGCTGTGCTCCTCCTGTGCTCAACTCCTCATTGCACTGGCAACATGGCATGGCCCTTTTTTGGGGGAGGACCCTATTCCATTTCACTGCCAATGCTCCCTAGCAGATAGGTAGGATCTCCCGGAATTGGTAGTGAGTGAAGGGGCTGAAGCAAAAGAGTTTGGAGGTGAACTGGGCTGTCTGTTCCCTCCCCTGGCTGATGTCACCCATCTGTCAAACGAAACCTGTGTGTTGCAAGGCTTGGGAGGCAATAGGTGGAGGGAGTTAAACTGGAGCGCCTCTTCCTTAGGGGACTGTGAGGGGATGGTGACAGATGGATGGGAAGGGAGTGTGTCCCTGGGTTCTTCAGAGCAAAATTGTGGTGATGGTCACCACACGTGTATCATCAGATGCACATACACATATGAGCTCCTTTTTGCCTTGGTGCTTGTGAACATTGAGAATCATGAACACCTTCAGGTATTCTGCTTTGTTTCAGAGCACTAGGTGATTCAACTTCCCACCATAAAAAAAAAGGGACTATATCTAGTTTGGTCTTAAAAAGTGAGCATGAGAAGAACTGTTCCAGGTTGGACCAAGTAGCCCAAGAATCTTTTCTGGAATTGTAGCCAAAAGCAGATGCCTGGGAAAAGGTACATGATCAGTGCAATGATACGGTGACTCTCCACTGATAGACTTGCCCAATTTCCAGAGGTCTGTGGCCCAGGAGATTTCAGAGACAACTATGCTATGTTTGCACTCAAAAACCCTTTAGGTACTTGCTTCCATGAGTGTATATAATTGCCTTTTGAGCCCATGTAACTTGTTATCCACTGTGCCCTGTAGAAAAGCATTCCAGACTGTTTTGCCAGCCCTATTAAGAACTATTTTCTTTTTGGGATTTGGAGTTGACATCTCACTGTTTCCATTCATATCCCCTATTTCTTGTACAATTCCCTCTTTCCCTGGCTGTAATTCATAGCTGAAAGATCTCTGCACTGCTGCTAATCAATGCCATGTCTCAGCGATGCTGGGACAATGGCACATCACCCTTAAACCCCTTGGCTACAAACTTCTTTTCACATGATTTTCAGATATGTTGTTCTTTGTGTTCCTCTTTCCTACAGCTCAGCAAGAAGTATGGTCCTGTCTTCACAATACATTTAGGTCCACAAAAGATTGTGGTGCTGTATGGCTATGATGTTGTGAAAGAAGCTCTAATTGATCAGGCAGATGACTTCAGTGGAAGAGGCAATCTACCATTGATTGAAAAACTCTTCCAAGGCACAGGTATGTCCCTGGTAATGTTAGTGTCCAAAGCTGATGCTTTCAGTGCTTCAGGAACACAGCTGAGAAGGCAGTGGAGGAGGGGATGGTGGAGTTCATTTACTGCTTTCATGTATACAAATTAGCAATGAAAGACTAAAAGCCCAACTCATTATTTGGACCTTTGAGTAAATTGGACCCCTGTTTAAGGTCCCAGGTTGGCTTCACTGAGTGCCCTTCTGTTTTCAGCATGCTTCAAATTCTAGCTAAAATTTTCTTCACTAAATGTGCCTCTAAGATCTTATGTTCACTCTCCCATTTCTGAAAATACTGATGATATATATACAGCTAAGGAACCAGCAAAAGGAAAGTCCGCAGCACAACAAAGACAATATAGGCTGTCCCAGTAAGGGCCACATTCAAGATTAGGCCTTGAACTTATTCACCAGGGCAATTCCCAGTATGGCATTTATCTGGGTAAATAGTACCTATTCCATGGTACTATAGGATAGTATCAATGGTATTGGCAATAACGACACGCTGTGTGAAGGTACATAGCAGAACATTTGAGCAGTTACATCAGTGCAAAGGCCACATGCTTGTGGCCAAGATGAATTCAGTACCAGTGTTACCTTCTTATTTACATCCTAACACAGTTTTTCTTATTCTGGGAGTAAACTCAGATTTACTCAACGTGCTGTGACAGATTGATCAGATTTGTCATCTCCAGAATTGCAAAGAATTTAGGTTTTTGGGGCATATAGTAATTGCAGTATAACTCCACAGAGAGGTCTCTTTGCATGTTGAGTACTCACTGTGTAGCTCCCATTCAGGGAAAAAAAATAAAAAAAATTGTTTCCTCATGGAGGTCTATTTTTCCTTTCTGTGTCAGGCATTGTGACCAGCAATGGAGAGACCTGGAAGCAGCTCCGACGATTCACACTCACCACCCTGCGGGATTTTGGGATGGGGAAGAAGAGCATCGAGGAGCGAATCCAGGAGGAAGCTCGTTTTCTGGTGGAGAGGATTAGGAACACACATGGTAGGACATGGACTTTGTGTCTGCTGGGACGCCCTGCGTATCTGCAATGAGACAATGAGGGGTGTAGTGCTGTTTCCCCAAATCTGTGACCCAAGAAGTGGGCATGTGGCTGCTGTTTCTGCTCCCTGCTCCAATAGGCAAAGGCTGGGAGTGGGTCAGTCAAAGAACTGTGATGATACAGATAAATGTAGGAGACTGGTCTTGGAAAGAAAGCATTCTTTAATATGTTCTGCTTGAGGAACAAGACAGGCAGTGGCAAAGGGAATGGCTCGGCCCCAAAGCCAATAGTGGAATTCAGCCATGGAGACAGGGCTGGGCGCTGCCAGGTAACCAAGCAACCCTTGCCTTGTCTCCTGCAGTTCTAAGTAAACAGATCTTGAAGAAGTGGGTGACCAGAGAACTCATTACAGATGTTTGGGGTTAGGTCCATTCCATCTGGACACCAGACAATACCTCCCAGTATTAGTGTGGGCGTGCAATGGAAACAGGGACTATAAGCTGCTTTTGAGGGCAGGGCATAATGTAACCCCCTTGGTTTCAATCTATAAATGCATCTTCTGGTAGGAAATAAGACAATGCTACTTCTAAGTACTCCTGAGAGTGGCACAGTATCAGGCTGGACCACAGGCTTCCTTTCCACAGTCAGCTTATTCTGCAAGGGGGAAAAGCAGATGGATCTAAAAGGATGCTGAAGCATCACTGTGTCCTATGAGCCACTAGAAAATTCAGTCTGGCTTCATAGATAACATTTCTGCTACAAATCAGAGAAAACACTCTCATTTGCATTGCTCTTATCTTTTCATTAGCATGGTAATATTGTATTTCCTATGCCCTACTGCAAGCCTCCATCTCTGGCTCACCTTGTTACAGCATCTTTTACTGTGTACTAAAAGACTTAGCAAGCAAGATATATACAAATGAAAAGTATAAAGCCATTATTTACTCTTAATGCAAATAAAAAATTGCTAGGACTAGTTATCTACTAGGCTTAGCATTAATACGCTCCTCACCTTTCATGAGACAGCTGCTGAGTCTTCAATGGCATCAGTCAGGCAGAGAAGGGTTGGTGCCACTGCTCCTCAGAATAGGTTGATCCTCAGTGCTGCCAAGTTGCCATTTTCTGACTCCTTGTTTTTCTTTTAGGATTTTATACCTTTACATGTTGTTTCTCCTCTTGAAACTTTGACATGCACCCTAACACTGTCTGCAATTATACTTTGCCTTTCGTTCTTGAGTCTAATCTTGCTTTTTTTCTCATACCATAGTTCTCTTCTTAAAAGCTTATGCAGCTGAGCTATCAAAACTAGACTTTGGTCACAGGCATTTTAACCCCCTAGGAGAGGGTTATACAACTGAGGTTATGCCAATAGACTTCATAACCAGGGTGAAATAACCTAAAGACATTGCTCAGGCAAAGTCCTTATGGTTTCATCAGGTTTGGTGGGGATCTTGAGGCCATTCCTAATAAACAGTCTATAAGGCAGACAGGCATGTGTCAGCTGAAGAGGAACCAAGCCACTCAGACCAGTGTTGCACTGAGAACAGGACAAAAGAGATACTTCAACCATTCAAACAGGGAAATTAGTTCACTTCAAGTAGAAAAGAATAAATTGGAAAAGCCCTTCACCATCCTTTCAAATAACTGCAAAATATTGGGTGTCAAGAGGATACAAAACTTCCCTGTAGTGTCAGAGGAGGGGATGAAATACTGAAAGTAAGATACCAGGGGTTTTTTGTTGTTGCAGAGAGACCCTTCAACCCTGGCAACTTCCTAGTCCACGCTGTTTCCAACATCATCTGCTCCATCGTCTTTGGGGATCGGTTTGACTATGAGGACAAGAAATTTCTGACTTTAATTGAGTTGCTAGATGAAAACAACAAGCTCCAGAACTCTATACAAGCGCAAGTGTGTACAGGTTTATTTAATTAATAGATTTGTTCATGATTATAATATTTTATTAATGAATATTTATTCATTTTTAATTGGAGTGAATTTTCCTAAATTTGGAGAAATTTTTTGAAAGCCAAAAAGGCAGTTAAATAGCCAATTCCTATTGTTTTTTTCTTACCTTATGGAATTGCCATTGTATGTCTAAAGCACATCTTTGCAAAAGTTGCTCAAGTGAAGTCTACCCTTGAATATAATGAAACCATAAAGTAAAAGGCATTAAAATCCAGTTGAATAATAAAGACCTACTGTTCCATTGCCCCATTTTCATAGCTACAGCTAGGGGAACATTTTATCATATCCACATTAATCAGAATGTGCTTTTCCATCATTTTATTTTTACAGCTATACAATTTCTTCCCAACTCTCATGGACTACTTACCTGGACCTCACCAAAAAATGATCAAAAATGTTGAAAAAGTTGATCAATTTACTTTAGAAATTATAGCAGAACACCAGAAAACCCAGGATCCCTCTTGTCCTCGAGATTTTATTGACGCTTTCCTTAAAAAAATGGAACAGGTAATGTAAGAGTGAGAGATGTATTGGATTATAAGAAAACCACTGCTTGAATCCCAGCTTCTTTTCAGTTGTGGCAGGAACTGGGCTTTTGCAAATACAGAGGGGAACTTGCTTTTCTTGGCACATGAAGGATTTTTAAACACAGAATTAGCAGTACTAGCCAAAGTTAGGAAAGATGAAGACCAGTCTGGTTGATATAATTCAATGCTCTTCTCATATTAACAAAGTTTCATAATATCATTTAGTAAAATTACTATAAATGCTGGTGTTCTGGAAAGTGAGTGTCATATTTTTGAAAGGACAGTAGATATGTTTAAAAACATACATTATGGGTACAGAAATTTCCTTTTTAAACAAGCTGCTTAGCATTGTCATTCAAAACATTCTTTCAAATCTTCCTCCAGGAAAAAGGGAATGGTGACTCAAAATTCACCGTTGAGACCCTGAGCAGAACCACGCTCGACTTGTTCCTTGCAGGAACAGGGACCACCAGTATCACACTGAGACATGGACTTCTGATTCTCCAGAAATACCCAGAGATAGTAGGTAATAGAAAATGAAATAAATAATTGAAAACTTTTTAATAGGTTATGGAATCAGTTTGGACAATTCCAGTCACTACCACATGTGGCAATGGTCCATCAGCTAAGGAAACATGTATTTGCAGTGTGAAAACCTGTATTAGTCTTAGTTCTATTCATAGGAACAAGATATTAGTACTAAGTACATTTATATCTTCCTGGTGCACTGAAAGAAAGTTTTGCTGTAAATATGGGGAGAGGTTTAGGCAAACAGATGAGGAACTTGTGCATTCAACACTTACTTATTTCCTAACAGAGAAAATTCAAAAGGAGATTGACTGTGTGATTGGCCAAGACCGAAGCCCCTGCATGGCAGATCGGAGCCAGATGCCCTACACAGAGGCTGTGGTCCATGAAATCCAAAGATTCATTGATTTCCTTCCATTTAATGTCCCACATACTGTGATGAAAGACACCAAGTTCAGAGACTATTTTATCCCCAAGGTCTGTTCCACTATATCTGAGAAAGGTCATAATCTCTTGAAAACAATGATGTGTTCTTTTTATTTTGTTTTTGTTTTGTTTTGTTTTCAAAACCACTGAAATGTGATATAGAATTGGAATTATTTTGTTTGGAAGGGGATTCTGGAAGTTATTGAGTCCAAGCCCTTGTATTTGGGGGGGGGAACAAAAAAACCAACCAAAACTTTTCATCCTCTATGTGAAGAGGGAGGTATAGCTTTCTATTTTTTTTCACATAAATGTAAGCAAAGTTCTAATTTATTTGGAAGCAATATTAAATACTCTAATCAGACTCACCATTAAAATTCATTAAAAAAAATCTTTGCCATACCAGTGGCACACATTTTTATTCATTAAACGTTAATTTTAAGCTGGTTAAACTTTGACTACCCTTCTATTCAGCTCTGGGAACTTCTCAGTGCTGCTTTGCTTTAGCATGTCTCCATTTCTTCTCCTTTCTTTGTTAATTCAGGATACTATCATATTCCCTATGCTGACTTCTGTCCTACATGATAGCAAGGAATTTCCAAATCCAAAAAAGTTTGACCCAGGACATTTTCTGAATGCAAATGGTACCTTTAAAAAGAGTGACTACTTCATGCCATTTTCTGCAGGTAAGACCTCTTTTTATTTCAGATCCTAGACTATCGTTTCCTAGAACCTCTGAACATTTTAGTGGCTCTGTCACCATGGTCTGCACAGTGATGTTTAGTGATCTGCTAGAGGTACTTCTGGGCAGCTCTTAGCCCTGTACCAGAATTTCATTTGATTTCCTTTTTTAGCAGTCACAAAAACTCCAATACATTCTACAAGAAGAGATTTATGAAGTGAGACTCAGCCATGCAACTTCTCTCTCTCCAAACTTATCATCAAACAGCAGCAGAACATGAGAAACTGAAGCCTTCAAATTGCCTTTGCCCACTGAGCACCCTCATTGTTCTAGACACTTAGTCCCCAGTTTAATGCGATTCCCCAAAATGCTTCAGTGCTGCCTGTGCATTCTGAGATATTTGAACTTTCATGGAACAGCGGTTAAAATAAGTTACCAGCAAAATACTCCAGTGTCACCTCACTTTTTATTATTTTTTGCTTGCAGGAAAACGCGTTTGTGCAGGAGAAGGTCTGGCCCGGATGGAGCTATTCATATTTTTAACAGCCATCCTGCAGAACTTTACTTTGAAACCTGTTGTGGATCAGAAGGACATTGACATTTCCCCAATAGTCAGCTCTCTGGCAAATATGCCCCGACCTTATGAGGTGTCTTTTATTCCACGTTAGCAAAGTAAAGAGAGTTGCCAGCTCCCAAACTCATGAAAGCTCTGGTTAAATGACAGTCATTTCCCAGTCTGTTGAGACTGAAACAGTCAGACCATTTGCTAGATACTTTTTGGAGAGAAACATGTTTAGAAAATAAAATTGCATGGTGCTTTTATAATCACCACAGCCAGTTCTAAAGAGAGACAAAGTAAGCAATTGTATAGGGAAGGAAACAGCTCCCTGTGCAAAATTATACTCTGCACCTACCTCACCTAGCTCAGATTCCTGTCTGGCTCCTGAACTCCTGACATGTCAGGGTGTGTGGACTAGTGTTCTGAGAGCCCTGCTGCTGTCCCTGTCACTTGATCCTCTCAGCACAGGATCAGACTCTTGTACTCCAGGGTTTCCACAGACTCTGTTTGAAGTACTTCTCTCCTTTGTATTTTCAGTTTGTTTGTGACCTATTTGTAAAGGTAGGCATAAAACAGTGGGGGTTTTTTTGTGTTAAAAGATGATCACCTACTGTATTCTTGCCCCAATACGTATTGTCTCTTGTGGTGGGGATGGAGTTTATCAATGACTGAGCAGATGGGTCCTCTCCTATGTGATTATAATGATGGTTTGTGAAATTACAATTTATATTTCAAAATAAAGAAGTAGTACACTGAACTTTTGTTTTTCTGAGATGCCAGAAGAACATCTTTTAGTGAAAAACCTGCCTCAACAAAGCTTATACTCCCCAATATCTTCCAAGTCTTGTACATATCTGACTGTTTCATTTCAGTCATTTATATGAAATATATTATGGCTTGAAGACTGAGTGGACCAATGACCTATAAAACTTCCATTGTCAGTAACAATGTGGGAGAAGGCTGGACTGACCCTACAAAACCTGCCAGAAGCCCAGCTGTGGTTAAAAAGTTGTCTGTTGTGGCAAAAGAGGGCAAATTAAATAATACTGGAATCCCCCCAGTGCCATTTACTAGATGAATGGCAGCTTGCATCTTCCCATTATTTTATGATGCATAAAGATCACTACAGCAATGTTACAAAAGCATACATGTACAGATGTAGGACTAGAATTTCCTAACTTGATCACTTTTCCTGCAATGTATAATTTATAGTGATTACAGTGAAGACAGAGACCTGGATCTGTGTTATGTTGAAAAAGACAGCAACTGTAATATTACCACAATGGCATTAACTGTTTAAGTGAAACAGGTACAACTTCTTTCCTTTCTAAGTATTAGTAAGTTCAATATACCATGAGTAGCATGGCATTGCAAAGGTAAAGCCAAGGAGGCAGTCACTGCAAATCAGCAAGAAAACAGCTTTACCTCCCAGAGTCTCCACCATGACACGCAGCAGCGCTGTATGACTTTTCAAGCTCTAACATGGAGTATGCCTCACTTGGCTTCTTTCTTTCACTGAAGACTCAGTCCAAGGACAGCTTTTCCATTCTCCACAATGTGTCACCTTCTTAATAGTCTCCCACACACGACAACACTTTAGTCACTCTTTTTTTCATATCAAGGAGATCACAGAACTGGTGTCAAAGGATAGATGACACATTTTACTCCCTAGCTTGTGGCGTCTAATTTCTGTTCCAGTTGACTCCCTGCACCAGCTTCCTGATGTGTTTCATTTGCAGATGTCTGACATACTACTTGAAAAGTAAAAGAAAAACCCTAAAACAGTGCACAAGGGGATTAATTCCCTATGACCTTGAGACCCTCCTGTTTTATGCTCACTCACTGCAAGAAATAAAAAGCTCTGAGAGCCATACAGGCTAATCCAAACTCTCTTCATATGCTAAAATGTAACCTCTTTTATAGGAAATAGCATATGATAACCACTAGAGATAGAATAAAATTATTGTGTCTGCTGTAGGTTAGAAGCATGAGTAACCAGTATGGGCAGTTAAGCTTAAGCAAGGCTTTAGATTGCACAGTCCAGGGAACATTAGTTGTAAGAAACTTCAGAAGGCAAAAATGAACTGGTCTTTCCATTGGCCTTTGCCCTTCGAATGAACTTTTGCCTCTGCACTTAGGTAAGGTAGAAAAGATCTCCTGCCATAATTCTCAGGTTAAATGAGAACTTAACATCTCATTTTTAGCACCTTTCAAAGCAATCTTTACCTTTAAATTTGAACAGCTATTCACTGTTCTCATATTGATTCTCATTTTCATTTTATATTTCGAACAGTTCATACTATTTTATTGCATGGATTTCTTATATTGTGTCTGCACTCCATTGCGCTCTTTAGTTACTCCCTATGCAGTGCCTATAAGTGAAATTCTTTAACTTGCTATCATGTCAGAGATATGCCTGGTTACTTTATGGCAGCTTGCCTGAACTTCCTTCATTCCTAGTTCAACTCTTGGAAATGAGAGAGAGAGAGGGAAGGCAATGAAAAGTAGTCCTGACTATCTTAGGATATATTTGTCCCACTGGGATGACATATCCAGTTACTAGGGTGGAAAGCTGTGTGAGGATGCCACCACAGCCATCTGCTCTCCAGGTCATAACCCAGACCCTACAAGCTGCAACAGCTATCATCTACAACAGCAAGAGACTCTGATCATTTAATGCCAGTGAGCCAAAGGTCTCTCCAGATTCTGCCAGGCTTTGCTCCTATACTGAATGAAACATCAGCTCTTCCCACTTCTGACTTCTTTGTTACATCCTCTCCAAAGAACACCTCTACCTAGGGAGAATCTCACAGAGAAGTACCTATTCCTCTGGAGAACTTTTGGGAGAGTGGCATAAGGCATTTTCCACTGAACTCCACACCTTTGTCAATCAATCAGAGCTTATTTCACAACATAAGGTCCATAAAACACAACTGCACGTACTGAGCCCAAACATATTGTGAACATAGGACCATACTTCCTACTGAGCTGAAGAACATAGCTTTTAAGTTACATCCACTTGCCTCAGGCAAATTATTCCTCAGCTCATATTTCCTCAGAAACATGCAGGAAACAGATGCAGCATGTTTCCTATGAGGGGCAAAGGAGGCAGCTTCCCTGTTTCAGACATCTTCCTCCACACTGAACAGACAAGGAGGCAGACAATGCAAACCAGCAAGAAAATGATTGTGGCTTCCAGGGGCTCCATTGCAACATGGGACAGGGATGTGGGATCAGGAAGGACTGAAGCTGCATCCTGGAAGGCTCACTTTATGAAGCCTACAGTAAAAACAACAGTGCAAAGGTAACGAATAGCTGCTCTCATTTCCTCTGTGTTAAACATACTGGTTAGAAAAAAATCACTCGCTGCCAACAAACTTGGATGAACTGCTTTAATTTTTAAGTCTTTATGACCTTTTTAAGGTTAACCTTGTTCAACTGTAATATAAGAATGTCAGGCAAACATCAATCATTAACAAACCTTACATTAACAAACCCTGTCATACTTTCATAGCATGCTTGTCTTCTCCTATTACTGTTGCTTATATGTTTGTCCTCTGATGAGATGCTGCAAATACAACAAAGTATTTATCTTCAGGCTATTACATACACTTGTGATTATCATCCCACTGGACATCGTTTAACATTAATATTGAACACAAAGTTCCAGGTTAAAAAGTATACTCCATTCTAGAGCATTATTTTTCAACTGTTAGACATGCTGCAGTTTTCACTAATGCTTTAAGAGCCTGTTCTAAAGACTGTGGACATCTCCACAAAGTACTGCTCTGAAAATTGGGTGACTTCAGAAAAACCTGTTAAAGCAGCTGGGCAGAACTGTCTCGAGATGGCAGGGAGAAAATACTCCTCTGGAACTGTACTCTTCTGTTTCTGCTTAAACAGCTGTATTTGCTGGGCTGATTTTCATTCCCTGGTTTGCAGTTGCAGTCCAAGTCTTGAAGTTCAGCTTCAAAGTAGTTGCACAGACAGCTTTGATGAGGTACTTTTCCCCTTGACTTTCATCTGACAGCCCTCCCTTTCCTCTGTTCTCTTCCATGTTCTTCCCTTCAAGCACCTGATACTTTAGTTACTATCTTTTCCACCAGGAAATGCTGCAGAAGGGAAGAGATAGAAATTTAGTCTCCCCCCTGTACCTCCTCTGGAACTTCTCACGGACTGTCCAGGTTAAATGGTTGAGCAGCAACCAAGTTGTGCCTCTGCTTTTGGACTATACATTTCCCCAGTACAATGCTATTCATACACCCCTAGTTATGTCTCTTCTGTGGTGCTACTCTCCAAGGACCAGACATCCTTGCCATGCTTTGGATTCTACCAGTCACAGAGAGAGCTCTCAGGCAGAAAGGGGAACACTCAGAGACAGAACTGGGAACACATCTGTCAGCTCTTGGCCTAATGGGGATGCCACTGTCACACAATCCTCCAGCCAGCCAGGTAGTCAGGCTCTAAAATGTCCTCCCAAAAAAAGAGTCACTTGTGAAACAAGCTCTCCTTCCCATTTCTGCTTCCTGGAGACGGGATACTCAAGAATTTATGAGAGGAATTTGCTATTTCTTAGCTGTCTTACCTGAGAACACTAAGCACTTGCTGGCACTGCATGGATACGTGGATTTCCATCTTCAGAGTTCCTGGAGGTTTTAGTCTTTGTAGTTTTTCAATAGCATTGTGTTTTCTATACGTGGAAAAGCAACTTTTTCAACACAAACAAGATTTGGTCCTTACTTTGCCTTTACTGCTTTATCTTGTGAAGTTTTCTCTGCTGACACATCGCCCTCTCGTGGCCATCCTGCAATCCTGTCAAGTAAAGACGAGCAGAGAAATGCCGTATTATTGTTCTTTGAAATTTTGTATGCCCCGATCACCCAGATCCCTAGACCTTCCAAAAGCATGCTGGGTTGATAAGTGTATCTCTTCATCAAAGCAACTAGCAAATGAACCTGTGATTAAAACTAGACATGGCTAAGCTCGCAGTTCCACAAATCCAGATGCAAACAGGAGTATCACTGGAGTGCATTTAAACCTATTCTTGAGTCTGCTCTTTGCCTTGCTATAAACATACAAACCAGACACCAGGGCTCTGACTAGGAATCATAGAATTGTTTTGGTTGGAAAAGACCTTTAAGAGGCGGGATGGGGCAGGCCAGGAAGCTCCATGCAGACTGAGCATTCTCAGGTGAGGTAAGTACAGAGGGAACGAGATACAGTGGTTTTATTTTTATGTGACCGTATTTAGCTATCCACTGTCACTCAGTCCCCTTGATCCCCTTGGCCTTGAGGGGTGAGGAGCAATACCTGTTAACAACAACTGCATGGATGCTGTCTTACAGGGCACCATTCTAATTTTAGTCATGACACTGACAGCATTCTCTGCTTTCAGACATGTCTTTGAAGACCTGAGAAGTCCTGATTAGGATTTAAAGCTAGTATGCTTGTACTCCAGAGCAGTGTTTTGTACAGTCACAATCTGTTTAATCACAAATTTCCAGTTCTCTGCTGAGCAGAGGACAAACTCAAGCCCTCGTGCCCCTGCGAATGTGTTCTTGCTTAGCTAGCACTAGCCTATCCTTGAGTGCAAACCTTTCTACTCACTCTACCAATCCTTGTATCTAACACCCGCGTTAGGAAAACTTCCTGCTGGGCTGCAGTCCTGTCCATAGCTGCCTTTGGCAACACAGCACACTCCAGGCACACATTATGGAAGTACAGTCTTGCTGCTGCGGGATGAGCTTGGTACATTAAACCATGCTTAAGAAGGGTGAGGCACATAACTGTCTCTTCTTAAGACCAGCAGCCTTGAAACATCTTCACTATTGTGTGTCTCACTGTGGTCTTAAGATGAAAAGGTGCCCTACTGGGTCCAAGGCAGTTGGAAGTGCTACAGGATGTAAACACAAAACAGAGAGCAGAGCTGTGCTGTTCTTCTTGGCCACTTCAGGAATTTACACAGCAAGTCTGCTGTTATGATCCCAGTGACAGTGACTGCTTCTTAAATATGCAAATATGAGTTTTGGCATCCCAACTGCAATGTGGATGGTGTGTGTTAAGGGAAGGTGACTGGGATTCATCTTAAGACAGAGCGGGGCTGCCATACATCCAGTTCCATTCCCAGCTTAGATCTGTGGAGTCTGTCTCCCATTGACGGTCTGAGCATATGGTCCACATCCAAAAATGGAACAGACTTTCAACTACTTTGACACTGTGCTGTCATTAGTGTGTCTGGGCCACATTCTGTTCTACATTCAATACTTGATTTGCAGGTTATTTGCCATGATCAGAACTTATTTGGCTTACTGCCATGCAATAGGACAAGTTACTTAGGTGGCTTAGTGCTTGATATTATTCTTACCACATAGAGATGATCACAATTCTCTAGTCAGTAGTCAGCCAGCTCTCCACTGTAATTCCTTGGGAAACAACTCAGTCACCCCCTCATCTTGGCCTCTGCACCTAGCCAGAGTGCAGGACCAGCTGCATCCCTGCTGCAGAGAACAATCCCTTTGTGTGCCAGCACCCACTCTGTGCCTATAGCACCATCTTCCCAGAAAGAGCTGGGAATCAGAGAGATCACTAGGCTGGAAGATCAGAGATCTTGTCTCAATCCTAGAACAGTTGCCCTGGTAAGCATTTCAGTGGCTGGTCAGCTCTAGATGATATCCATCTATCCAGAACCATTTCCAGCCTGCTGTGAAGCAGTGCCTTTCTGTTCTTAGAGATGGGTAGGGGCCAGGGAGGGGACTTACAGGGGATCAGGGAATAAGCTCCCAACCACATGTAAGTGCTATACGCTGTAATTAAAAACCTTCATTATTCAAGGGAACAGAGGAGCTCTGAGCAGCACCCACAAGCTTTTACATCAGCAGCCAAACATCTGTGATACTCCTCCACAAAGGCAAAGAGAAAGGATGGTACAATCAAAACCACTGGTGAGTCTGTCTGAATCATGTCTAATAATCTTGTATAATCTACAGATGCATGGAACACTGGAGAAACAGGACTTCTAGATTGTCTACCACCTCGTAGTACCACCTCCCAGTATCAAAGATCACCAAGAAGGCCACTGTTCAGACTGTTGTTCAAATGCCAGTCTCTAGGCACAAAGATTTTAGATCTGGTTGGCTACATCCACTTGTCCAGCAGAACACACCACAAATCCTGAGAAGATGGTGATCTGTCAGATCCTAAAACATGTTCTACATGGTATAATTTTCTCCAACACAGAAATAACTCATCTGTTGCTACCTCTTCCTGCTGAGTTGGAGGATGTTGCTTTGATAACAATACTAAAATGTCTAATTTGCTTTCACAGGTAGAAAAGTCATCAGGGAGGTAACTATGGATAAAAACAAAAGAGATGTAAATGGCTGGATATCTCTGGAAGACTTAAACCCTGTTCTTTGAAGATGCTCATTCCAAAAAGGCCTTTTTTCAAATTGAACTCAACCCTTTCTCAAATCCTACATTAAGGCTCTATAGAATAGTATTTTCTGCTTTAAACACAGGATTTTTAAAGTGATGGTGAAGGCTCTCAAACATCATCTGCTTCACTGGTTTTAAACAGCACTAGGGAAAAGTGTCCATCTTGACTATTTACAGTGGCTGTACACTGACGGACAGCATTGTGATCTTTGCCACATTGGCACCTGACTAGACATTCTTCTGAACAGCCTGTAGGAAGCTGGAACTACTTCTTTCCTACATCAGCACTTGTACCATCCTTGACTGCAACTCACTCAAAAGCCAGCTTGAACCAGTGAGGGTCAACAGGTACGAAAAAAATCAAACCTTAGAGTAGGAGTATGTGTTCAGTAAGACGGGCTCTGCCAAATTAGCAATTTAGAACACTGTTCATCTGGTAAAGAAGCTTTTTGTGCTGTGCCATGTCTCTTCAAAAACTACTAGGATCAAAATTCATTGGTAGAGAAAGGATCTGCTAAGTTAACTGAGCATATGATAAAACAATACTTCTTGCCATTTCACCTTAGGTCCAAAGAATATAATTGCAGAAATACTTGACGCAGAGTTTAAAATTTGTTCTCTTCTATGATCTCCAGTAGCTGGAAGGAGTTTGTCTTTATTAACAGACCCTTTAAAAAAATAAAAAGACAACTTACATCATCTTCCCAACAGGAATTTGAGATTCCAGAGAGACAAATGCAGCAGGTTGTTTTATTGTAAATTTATAATAATTAGTCTCTCTATTTCAAACAGATAAAGGTGGATACCAAAATGAAGTGTTTTCAATACCATGCTTGTAACTCCAAAGGCCAGGGTATCTTCTCAACACAGAGCTCAGCGATAGGACTAACACACAGATAGCCAATATCAACATATGGGTTAGGGACAGCCACCTACTTTTCATTGCAGAACAACTGAAGCAACAGAACCTCTTGAGAAGAGGAAAATATTTTTCAGCCTTAAGCCTGAATACAGGCTACGGTATTCAATAGATAGAAAAAGTTACCAGTCTTGATGTTAGCTGTAACAAAATCCTTGTCAACATACAGAATTGCTGTTGTGCAACTTAAAGAGAAATTAATCTGACTCATAGCCCAACTCCAAATTAAAGACTGTTGAAATTTCATCGTTTCTCCAGTTTTTTGTACTTGGATTCTGCAGAAGGAAAAATAACAATATTTTAGGACTGGATAGGTAAAAGCTTTGAACCCTGTAAGCTGCTATACATCTTAAAATTCAAGTTAATTTACAGTATCACTCAGGGTCATTTTTCACTAAAGCATTCATTTAGACAGATATAACTGTATAATAGAATTTTTAAGAAACAGGTGTTTAAGTCACACAACTAATATTAACTTAAGCCAAGGGGACTGCATGCCTGGTGGAACTTTATGAATCCCTCTATCTGAGGGATTAAACATCTGTCTTTAAAATTTGGGTCAGTGCATACTGCAAAAGAGAAATCAAGCCTCACTAATAAGCTGTAGGTCAATAATATCTATACAAGTCCACCTCCATATAACTTGATACATTAATCTTTTCCCAACACTTGCCACTTCACATGCAATGTTCACTGCTCAAAAGCACCACAGACAACTCTGCAGCTCAGACTTGACAAACAGAGAAGTTTGTCTTTTTAAATCCCCTTGCAAGGGGCTGTTCTGCTAGGTAGTAAGAGTAGAGGACAATAGTTACCAAGTTTTTTGGAATACGCATCCAATTTATAAGCTGCCTGCTCCAGAGCTGCAACCTGTTCCTCAATTAGGTTGATTTGTTCCAGATATGGCTGAAGAGCAGCATCTTGAAAAAGCAGAAAAAGTGTATCTGTCAGTTCTCAGTAATTCACTTCCAAGAAAATGTTCACACTTGAAACATAAGATTTTCTCATTACATTCTTCAGCTAGAACAATTTAAAAGCTCGTTCCTTCATCTGCCCCAAAATCAAGTGGTGATAGTGATAGCTATGTTCCAGGAAAAGTATGAAATAATTAAGAGTACTGGCTAGACTCAACACAAGTAATGATACAACATGAATCAAAGGAAGTGTTATTTCCTGTCAGATCCAAAATTCAGAGTAAAACATGCCATAAATTCAGATGTGTTTTCTCTTATGCTAGTCTACATAGTCTCTAGCTGTAAAGAAATATACAAGATTGGCACTGCATGGCAGCATGTCTATTTCAGAGAGTGTTCCTTCCTTCAGCACCTAATGGAGTGTGAAGTATCTGATTCTTAGATACTTCATTTCCCAAACAAGTGTACCATTCATTATATCCTTACCTTATTTTGTTTACTTACATTTTTGATTTAAATCCTTCAGATTTCTACTGATGTTTATAGCAATATCTTTCATTTCTAGGTACTTCAAGCTAGTCAGCTTATTCATGTTTTCCAAGAGTTTGTAGTCTTCACTGGTGGCTTAAAAAGAATAAGAGTTTATTTTAATTAAAAGTTGATGCGGTTTGAATTGGGTGCAGATTCTTCAAGAGGACAAAAGACTTCAAACCAACAGCCAAATGGAACAAAGAATAGTTTAGATGGCAATACGGGTATTAGTATGATGTTCTAAAAAAAGAGATATGTTTTGTGAATTGTAAAAATCAACTGGACTGACGAATACTTATTCACTTGCAATTTTTTTTTTGAGAGAGAGAAAAATTGACTAATTCCTCACATTTCTACTCTTATTCTTTCAGTTAAACACTTATGTTTACAAAACTAATAGCACAAATCCCAATTAGTAATCTGTACCACATACCCTTCAAGCCCATGCAAATCAGTAGTGCTGTGGAGTGTTTTCAGAATTAGAGCCTATGGAATCCACTAACTTGTTGAACAGTTTACTTTGCACAGCAGTTAATATTGCACAGTTTATTCTAAAGCATGAATGTTGGAAAACATGTGTATGACCCTTGCTCTCACTCAGAAACAAAACAGCTGCACATGTTCTACTCTTAGTTGTGCTTCTCTTCCAGTCGTTCTTAACCTAGACTCCTTTTGGTTGGTTGGTTGATTTTCCATGTACAAGCTTCTGCAATACTAAAAAGAATTTTAAGTTGCTGATATCACACTGAATTCTTTGAAAAGTATTTGTGCTAATCTGGGACTTCATTAATATGACTAATCTCAGTGTTGTTTGTAGTCTTGCAACATGCCAGACTCAAACTGCCACTCTTGCTAGATATGTTCTAAATAGGTATAGTTTAGACAAACTACACAACAGATTTAAAAGCAAATGAAAAGAAACAAAAACTTACTTGCAGGTCAGTATGACAGTGCCTTACCTGTCAGTTCACCTGTTAGATAAATGGCCATTTTGTTGAACATGTCTTTACAGAGCTCATTGATGTCTGCTTCTGCTGGTTCCTTAGCTTCCTCTGCTGTTTCAACAGCAGGATCCTCTAATCAGAGTGCAGACATTACAGAGTTAGGGGAAAGCTAGCAGGTACAGAAACACACCATCGAAATTGAATGGTCCCTTTTTTTTTTTCAAGTTGACTACACCTACTTTCCATATAATTTGTCTACTTTACACTAAGGGCTAACAAACCTAGGCAGTTTCCTTAAAGTAGCATCAAAATTATTTCAAAATAATGTTTTAGGGAACATTTAAGGGACAGGCACCTGGCCTGATCACACTTGCAAGTATAAACCCCCTCCTGTGCATAGACGACAGGAAAGGAATTCAGGAAGAACTTCTGAGTGACGTTGTGCACAATGTTACCGATGGTTATTTCTAGTCACCGATTCAGAATACAAGAACAGCCTCCCCAGTCAGTTTCACGAAGGGCTACAACAGATCCCCACCTGTGGAAAGCGGTAATCACTGCTTCTCTCCTCCCAACTTATTTCTACCACAACCTGCCCTTGCTCTGCTCGTCTCAGAGCAGTTCAGCACCTCCTCCGCAACCGGACAGGTTGCTCTTTGCTTTGCCGGCAGCTTTTGCCGGCTCGAAGACAAAGGCTGCGCCGAGGCCCGTGGGTCTCTCCGGCGAAGCAGCGGCGTCGGGGGATGACAGGCACAGGGGGACAAGCCCCTGGCGGGACGTAGCCGCCGGGCTCTAAGGGAGCAGACAGACGGACAGCCGGCTGACATACGGGAAGCCGCGGGCCCGCCCCGCAGCCGGCCCCCACCCCATCGCCGGAGCCCTTCCCGCCGCGGGGCGGCTACCGCCCCGCCGGGCGGCTCGTCCCTGAGCCGCGCCGGGAGCAGGCCGCGGCCTGGCACGGCCCAGCCACCGCTATGCGGCCAAGGGGTGAACCCGGGGACGCCCCCCTCCCCGTTCCCGGCCTCTTACGCTTGGAGGGCTGCGAGCCGGCCTCGGGCAGCCCCTCCGCCGCGGTCGCCATAGCGACAGGCCCCCTCCCGCGGCGCCGCCGCTTCCGCCTTCCACCTCGCGCAAGGCCGCGGCCCCACCCCTTTCCGCCACGGCGCATGCGCGATACGTGCGGGCCGGGCAGGTTGCGGCGGGGACCGGGGGGGCCGCGTACCGCAGCGCTGGGCCCTGGCCGCGGGGATGCTGCCGCTCTGCGGCCCTG
>VXBL01006896.1:0-50842 GCA_013400195.1 Aramus guarauna | reverse complement strand
CGCGCGTAGACCCGGGGCCTGCCCCCCACCGCTTCTGTCCGCGGCCTGAGGGGGGGCCTCCTGTGGCGCGCACAGCAGGTGTGTGATGGGTGACAGCCTCGGGTTGCGGAATGAGCGAGAGTAAACAGCCTTCATGGCGGCAGGAGGAGAAAGTCAAATGCTGAGGTGTAAATTGTGGCACGAGTTTACTTTTTATCTGCTGTGAAAGGCAGTGCAGTAGCACACAAAGCACAGGGCTTGTGGTTGACGTGGCTGTGATGTCAGTTTGATTATTTCCCTTTTTTCCAACACCACAACTAAACCATGTATTGCAAGAGCACCAGAAGCGCTTTCACGCTGCAGCCCAGTTTCAAGGCCTGCTGCTAGCACAGTCCTCAAGCAAACTCTAGCCCTGTTTGAGGATGTTTTCCTGTAGCTGAGCTGGTCCACTTGCATATGAGGGTCTAAATGCAGCTTAAAAGAAGCTCTCCTTGCTGATGACATGGTGAGGAGACAACTGCTTGCACACTACAGTCTGTCTTGTGGTCACTGTGGTAAGCTTTGATATAGACACCGTGGCAGTGCCTACATGGGTTTTTTCAGTCCATAATGTAAGTAGCACTACATACAGATGGTGCATCTGAGCAGTAAGTCTGTTAAAAAAAGCTGCTGTTATTAAGTATACAAATTTTTGGTTATTTCAAAAAGGAAAAGAGGGAGTTTCCTCCCCTCCTCCTAAGTAGTAAATGTTTTTTTGTTGTTGCTTTTGGGGTTTTTTTGTTTGTTTACAACATACCATATTTCTCACTCTTCTTAGATGAGATGTCTTATACCACTGCTGTTTAGTTTTCAATCAGCAAAAGTTGTTTTTTGGAAATAGCTTCCACGGAGAAGCTAGCAGAAGGATAACTCTTCTTGCTTGGCAAGGAGCGCACGTTCCCTGTATTGGCTTCAATCTGAAATACATCTCCAACACACTGTGAATGGTCTCTGGCTCTCTTCAGATGTGACAGGCACTAACAAGGGGCAACGTACCAATGTATAAATGCCATCATCACCGTACACCATTTGTGATTGAAAAGCTCATACATTCAAAGGAAAATGTTTCCTTTTGAGCATTTCCTGTATAAACTGGCCACAGAATAATGATGCTTTACAATATATAGGTTGCTATGTACCTAAGGATATTGTCTTAACAAAAAAACATTTATGCAATGTACATTCATTAATGCATTTCTTCTTAAAAACCAAAATCATACAATCATGGAGATCATGCTCCAGAAACAAGGGGGCAGGATTCCCATCTGAAGTCCAGTAAAGTCAGTTCAAATCTTTTGGCAGTCTCCAGTTTTGGCCCTAACAAGCTTTGCAGTTTTAAGAAACCAGAGAAACTGCAGAGCAAGGCAACGCAGGAGTCTACGTGAACTTTCTCATACACCGGAGTTTTGCGTAGGCAATAACAAGGAAGATAACAGTCATGCAGAAGAGAGCCACTATGTTTTCCCACATTGCCCAGCTGGTAGGTGCGATTCCTTGGCTGCACAGGTATGCTTCACCAGAACACCTGCAGAAAAGCACAGGGCAGAAGCTGGTATTACTATCTATCTGTTGCAAGTTTTCAGGTAGTTACTTTTATTCAAGTTCCACAAAAATTCCTCTACCCTCAACTGTGCAAAACAGGTAAGAGAAATAGAGTAACTTCATAACCTATCATTAAAAAAAAATAAATGTAAGAGACAAATGTAGATCTCTGGTTCTCATCATTCTTCAGTAATATCCTAATTGTTCTTTATAGACACCTGTCAAGTGTCTTTATAGACACCTCTCAACCACATTAAACTGTGGTAAATACAAAAGCATTAGTTTAACGGAGCAATCCTTGGAGGTCCCTAGCAGAGGGTTGGGGGTCCAAAAGCTGTGGAAACAGTGCTCTAGCACTCTTCCCTGCAATAAGCTCAGCTTGCCAGCCCTCTAGCATGTGTCATTAAATACTTGAATTACTACAACGGTTGAACTTGATGATCTTAGAGGTCTTTTCCAACCTTAAAGATTCTATGATTCTACAACTTAGGGTATCAATGGTCCAGAGTACTTCAAATGGGGAAGTAGCACTGGGAGATACCTTGGTTCTCTGCTGTGTCTGCAAGGAGGTTAGTGTTTACAAGCAAGCTCTGAGGGACAGGCATGTTTCTGATCACAAATCTGCTGTTCCCACCAACTTTGTAGTTGTTCACACATTGCATTTCCACTGCTAAGTGACCCTGAGTTTGTTTTAGAAAACTGATAAGTCAGAGCTACATTGTCAAAAACGTTAATTTAGCTCATCTGCCCATTTTTAGGAGTAAAGTTTCATCCCTACTTCACTCTTGGGTAAATGTGAAGTTTTACTATATAATCCTAAAATACATTATTTTGGGACATATTTAGAGTGGCCTGTGAGTGGTTATACTGTGAATAATATAAAAATTGGAAACAGACATCTCTTTAAGCAAGTTATCACAATTCAGGCCCAAGAACCACCATGAGTTAGAGACTTACATTTCTCCTGAAGTATCGGGTGGACAACTGCCTGCATCTCCCATAGAGGCTGTAACATTTGGATTCTGCTCACCACAGAAGTATAGATCTCTGAACTCATTCACCTGAAGAGCCTAGGGAAAGAGGCAGACATCAGATTTTTACAGTTAGTGATTTGGGGTGCTAAAACAAACACCTCAAAGGAACTTGATTAGTAGAAGACACATATTTTTGGAATCATATGTTTATGTTCCTTTTTATTTTTAAGCTCTTAATCACTGCCTTTCTGAGGAAATGCTCCAAGTTGTACATGCAGGATGGTTTGGTGTCTGAGTCTTTGGCTTCAAAGTTACATTTCAGTGATTTAGCCATGGGTTTCTCTCTTGCCAGCTACAGGTTCCTGTTCATCCACTCATCAGGGTCAGTTTGACCCAGAAATCCATGTGGCTGCATGCAGGCACACCAACACACTGAAGCGGATGTCACAGCCAAGGCAAGAGGGAAGGGTTCCCTTGCACTGGCATCCTGGGCTAGTTGCAATCTCAGGGGACACTTCCACATTCAGCAAAACTGAAAATGTCTCAGTGATACCCAAACAGGAGGTCTCACACATCTCCCCCCTTCCCTGATCCTACCTTTCTCTTCCACTGCCAGTCAACATGGTCCTGCCTACATCACCCTGCACCAGCTCCAGTGTTCATTCCACTCATTTTTACTCAAAGGTAGGAAACTATTCCTCCCAAATAGGTTTGGCCAGGATGAATACATGAGATGGTAGCACAACTCCCACCTGTGACCTGTGAGTGACCCGCTACGTCTGTTTTCTGTGTTTCAAGCAGTTGCATGCTTAGTTTTCTGATACCCCAGCTCCTTATTTTCACTTCAGAGGAAGCCACACTGAAGACTGAGACACTCAGGCATTATGGTAAATCATTTAACCAGTTAGACAATCATTAACCTCAGACTGGGCACCCAAACAGCAGACTCTGGAGAGGTCATACAATATTGGGTTTTATTCTAAATCTTAGGAATCAATGATTCAGGCTAGGAATTAGTGCCTCACTGGACAGCTCACTCTGTTGCTGTCCAAGCAGCATTAATTTGTGGCATAAAGGGTTTGTTCGGTCTCTGAGACTTCTACTTCTCACACAGAAATTAACTTTTGCTTCCTTTTTGGGGTTAGATGGTTTGTTCTTCTTTTACTATGTTCATGCAAGGAAAGAAACCAAATCTACCTTTTAAGAGAACTTCATTTATACTCAAAACCTCTCCAGCAAGCAGCAGTGGGGCTACGTTACTCACAGGAGACCAATGCTATTTCTACTTACAGTGAGGCCATATCGAGGGATGCTGAAGTATTTGAGCCAGTTCAGCCAGCCCATTACAGAAGGAAGGTTAACCAACAGACCTGAAAAGATCTAAAATAGAACGGAAGAGACTAATGAGACACAAACTCTGTTTAGTGTAAACAATGCCATTCCTGCACAGATACTGCAGTTGCCCAGCAGAGGTACATTGGACCTCCTGCTGCTCTTATACTTGTGTTTACAGGTGTGAGGTTCGTATCTCGCAGCAGTCCTAGCCAGCTGGCCCTGCAGCACACCCAAGCACCCCAGCTGAACTGCTTGCAAAGAGGTCAGAATGGCTTTCTACATCCACATGTGAGCTAAGAAGCATGCATGCTAACAGAGTCTGGCGAACTGTGTCCTATGCTAGAGCTAGCCAGAGGCTAAAGAAGGACAACAGGGAGATGAGGAAGTAGAAAAAAAAGGAAACTGTGAGGACCCTTAAGGGCTATTACTGTTTCACCTTACTTCTCTAACCTACATCTTTTATCTGTGCTCCTGCAAGCTTGGAACAAGTTTTGCTCTTGTACTACTTAGCACAATTGGACTTCACAGCTAAACATGATGCTTCAGGCTGTGCATCATGGCAAGTGGGGTTTTTTCCTTACCCTGCTGTCTTCCAGGATGTGCACATACCATTTTTTATACGCTGTGATTTAACTGAATGTACATTGGCTGCCCTTCACGATACATTCACACTTCTCACCCATAGCAACCATTTGGAACAATACACGATCACTGAGTTTATTGCAAAAGCAGGTTAAGTTGCAAATCGAAGAATAAGGGTTGCACTGTGAGCTCAGAATATGTACGCAGACAGCTACCAGGAATCACCTGACAGGAGGTAACTTTTTACTCTAAGGTAACCTGATAGGCCTAGCAGTCAAGAAGTTTCATCCCTAACAAAATTATCTCTTTGGAAGGGAAGTCACACCCCTAATCTATGGGTAGTCATTCCTTTCTCTCTTACTTGCTCTCTTCCTTAGAAGTCCTCAAACAAGAGTGATTCTGGAAGTACTTTCTGGAACCCAAGGGCAATATTGAATTAAAATAAAGAGAGGGTATGCTCCTGCTAATCCCAATGGGCAACAAAAGTTAATGCAATCAAATCAATCAATCTAAATTTGATTTCAAGATTTTTGCCTTTTAAATGATCTAGTTGATCACTTAGATTTCTAATACTACAAGATTTTTTTAAAATCCATTTTTGTAAGGACAATTAAAGAGCACCTTTTTGGGGCACACTTCTTTGCAAAGCTCTGGTGGTATCACACCTACAGAATTGCATCTGAGCAACGACTTGACCCTTAGATCGCAAGCTGGCAGAGGTGCATCTTTGACCACAGTAACAAAATCACAGGCATGGGACTGATGTGCTACTGGACTGTGGATTCTCAGTCTGCTTAGGACTGGCTCAACCCAGTCCTCTCAGCTTGTTTCTTCTGCTGCCTCACCTCCACCAAAGGAGCAAACACACCCTTTCATACTTACAAGCATTAGGACAAAGCAAATAGTGATGAGCAGATTGGCCACAGCCACAACATCCATCCCAGCACTGATAGCCAGAGACATGGCTGTGGCAGTGTAGGACACCAGTACCAGGGTCAGCATGTAGAAGAAGAACTGGCCTGCAACAGCTTGGTATCCTGTCAAAAAAACAGGAAGAAAAGGCCAGTAAACAACCACATTATGAATCCCAGAGAGGTACCGCTGGACTCCTATACAAGATAGGGAAAGCAGGAAAGAGGACCAAATTTGGAGTTGGCAGCAGCTCTGCACACTCCGAAGGCCCAATGAGCATTACTGAAAGATGTGGTCAAGCAGGTCCCTGCCTTAAATTGCTGGTGTCTCTGCCCCTGCCCCAGAGTCCTCCAAAGTTATGATGCCAAGCATTTAAGTCAGTTGAAGGTTCAACCAGTTTCATGTTATAGATGTAGGAATTAAACTCTGGCTAAATCGGAAATGTGTTAGAAGATGGCAGGTTCAATGAAAGCATCAATTCTTTACCAATCATCCAGTAACTGATGCATGAGAATATGATGGCTGGAGCTGTTCTCATGGGCAGCAGATCTCCTATCATCAAGGCCAGGAAGTAGGCAGACACACGGTAATATCCACTGGTGTACTGATGGCTGCGAGGACAGGAAGGAGGGGAGTTGCACAGGTTTAGAGGTTACCTGGGAAGCAGGGTCAGCATGTGTGTCTGGCTTATCCTGATTCAATTTCTGTTCTCTCTACCACTGACTCCTTTATATGCAAGTTGCTTATTTTCTCTGTGCTACCACTTCCCATTCTGTAATCCAAGGGCTGGTCTATCTCACAGGCCCTGCAGTCATACTGAGAGCCCTTCAAGGACAGTGAATAAAAGGCTATGTGACTGCTAAGTAACATATTGGAAAACAAGCTCCTAAATCTCTTTTCAATGAGAATGATCCTTAAGACAAGAGCATGGGAAAGTATTGGACTGCTATTAACTGGAGGAACACTTCATCTGCAGCTGCTTCCAGGAGAGAAGGAATGATACCCAACAATGGGAAAACACCTTTAGGCTATCAACTCATCTCCAGTTCACAGGGAAATGAAATGTCATTATGATTGTTTTGCTGGTTAATGGAGCTCATGAAAAGAAGCTTTAAGTGGTGAGGTGCCAAAATCGCCACCAACAGAGCTGGTAAGCTAAACAAGTAAGCAGGGCAGACTGGCAAAAAACATCAGTGTGGGGGAGATTCACTCCTGAGCAGCTGTTAGGGGCAATATTAAGCTGCTCTGAGCAAGCTGTGGGTGGACGTATGCACATCTAAACTTAGTGCCTCACAGAAACACAACATCTTTTTTCCAGGCACAAATCACCAATTTCTTCTTTACTGCGTAGCATCTGTCTCTTGCACTTTCATCCCATGAGCTGGAGGCTACTTCAAACTACATTTTCAACATATATGTACATATACATGTGTGTATATAAAATATATACACACGTTTATACACATATACACACAAATACATATATATAGAGACAGAGATATGTATTTGATTATTAGGGAGCTCTTGTAAGACAGCCAGCAGCCCTCTTCATCTGAGCATCTCTAGAGAAACTTTTGCAAGAATTCTCCTTTCATCTTTGCAGATTTTTCGGACCATTGCAAGACAGCGTTTCAACCCTACTAGCAAGAGGGCAAGCAGGGTTCACAGTCTGCAGGATTCACATGCAGACTTCAAAACCAGCTGTTACTAAAAGTAAGTAGGAAAAGCACTTCAATAAACTGTGACACAGCAAGCAAGTAAAAGCATTTTATTTCTTCTCTCCTTCCCCCACCTCTTAGCATTTCAGCTCCCTGCTCTACAGACCAATTTAGCATTACTATTACAATCTGATGTTGCAAGGGAGCAATCAAGTCTTTGGTGGAAATCATTTTGGTTAGCCTGTAAGCTACTTCCCCCACCTCATTCCAGGGTATGTGCCTCAGTACTTACACAAATAGTTTCTTGTCTCTGATGAACAGCTCAATTGCAGAGACACTGGAAAAACACTGGTTTGTGGTGACAAAAAACAAGGATCCAACCCTACAAGGCAAAACAGAACATTCAATAAGGGAGGAAACAGCCTAGATCAACACTGGCAGCATCAGACATCATCATACCATCAAGTCAGGGCTTTTCTGTCTCTATCCACAGTATGGAGATACTTAATTGTGCCACTGTAGATCTTAGCTGTAAAACCAGGCTTATTCCTTTATCTTCCCTTTCACATCTCCTTTGTACATATGTGTGAGCCTGACAGAACTGTGATCCTTTTAGGACCTCAGGCAATACCGCACTGCTGTGCATTGAGGCTTCTGAACCCAAACCTCTTTCGTGATCCAAGTGGAGTCCAGGGCCTTCCCTCTGGCTGAAACCTGTCTGCTACAGATAGAAAAATGAGCAAAGCTGTGGCTTTCCAACTTACCGATTCTGAATGCCACTTCGATCCAATTTTACACCAAAAAAGATAGCACCCACAACCAAGGCTAGAATTATAGTCACTGCAATCTAGAAGTGGAAAGAAGAAAGGGAGAAGGGAGTCCTTCAGGTGGGTAAATAAGGACAAACCTATTATTAAGGCATATGCAGGGTTTAAGAATCACACCTGCCTAAACCTTTGCTGTGTGAGTCAACATATACCTATGACACACACAATTAAAAGACTTATGGCAAATTTTCTGAGTTTATACTCTTCACCCTTCTCCTTCCTCTGATCATCTTTGGCTGTGAAAGTTAGTAGAAACACACTTGAAATTTTAAGCTGGGGTATTCTTTAAGCAAGGCACAAAATTAACATCACCCTAGAAATTCCCCATATGAACCAGAGAACAGAGCGTTTCCCCCCACATCCCAGTCTTCAGTGCAGTAGCCCTGTGCTAAATGAAAATGGAGATTTTTTTTCAAAGACAAAGGTAGCTGGGCATCTCACTCCATTTAAGTGGCAGTGGCACAGGACTTTCCTGTTTCCCTAGCTGCCTTTGAAAAGTCTGTCTTACAAACAGCAGATTGTGGGACTAAGAACAGAGGCCATCTAAGACTTTTAGCAATTGTTACCCACCTGTGCAACAGAGGCCTGTGGGTTCCTGATGAGGTTTTTCAGGGAACGCTTGGACACCCAGTAGAGCTGGGTGAGGAATCCATTTGCATAGGTAATCTCATGCCCCTGGTTGGATACTCTCTGTTTGGTTCCCCGTCCAAGTTCCACTTTCCCCAGTACTTCCTTTGTGCTCTGATACAGGCTAGAGTTGAGATATTTCTGGTGCAGCACATCTACCACACTGCTGTCCAAGTTATCTTCTGCCACTCCATTTTCACTGCTCACACTGCTCACCTCTGAGTGAGAAAGACAAGATATGGCTTAATTCCCCATGAATCCTACCTTCAGACTTTACTCATCAACACACTCAGTCCTTCCCACATAGGTTTTGTGGATTATTGATATTTATCACTACTCTCCTATATTACTGAAGGAAGAAAAAAAAAATCCCTTTTTAAAAAGTTTTCTGAGCTCTTTAAAGAAGCCAAAAGCAAAGTATATATATTAGTAGGAAAAATAAAAAGATAACAAACTGCCCTTAAATTGGAGGGAACTCAGAACTTCTACACCAGCCAACAGTGGATTTCTCCTTCACAATTTACCTTTTCCTGTGTCCACAGGTCTGTGGTCTTCTTTGCTTGCTGCCACAGCAGTTGAATCCCCATTTATGATATCAAGGAAGAAGTCAGCTGGATTGTTGAAGGGTTCACATTCATATCCTTAAAAAATGAACACACACACACCAGGTTTGTACTGCACAGAGCACCACTTGGAAAGTCAAGGCTAATTTTATATCACTCTTCCACAACCCTGTTACAAGAAAACCTCACTGCTTTTCATGAGGATTTAGGAGATGGTGCATCTAAGGTATCTAAACAGAGCTTCAAAGCTGCTCATTTCCCACTGATTTCAGGTGAGAAATCTGTAACTTGCTTCTACACAGCTCAGCATGGACAACTCTTGCCTCCTTCTCAGTGCTGTTCAACCACATCCCACCCTGAAAGATGCACAGTTCCTCAACAGAGGTTGCTGGATGTCTGCTCTATGGTCTCAGATGCTTGTAATGCTCTAGAATCTCAACTCTTGCTTGCATTTCCCTGGTCACAAGGAAGAGGAAGGGCTGTCCAAGAGCAGCTTCTTGTAATATGGCTCTAGCCACGGGACAAGGAGGTAAAGAAAAAAATCAAGGATACTTATTCTATAGCATTCCTGTGAGAAAGGAAGGAGTTGGGATATTAAGAGGAATAGAAGAAACAGTGAGATGGGTCAAAGTAGCTCCCTTAAAGCCAGGGAGAGCTTACAATCTAATGTGTCCATGGCTACACCTAGACTAGATTGGAATCACATTCTCTGTCCATCATAGTTAGAAACCCTCATCCTGCTTACTTGTAGAGGGGGTAGCCACCCAACACTGCAATTATTAACCCATCTTAACGCACACCATGATTTTGTCCCTTGAATTACTGACCTGCATTCAGATTCTTGGGTCAGCCCCTACAGATTGATGTCAATCTGCAGGCTGTGGTTCAAAACCCACTGCACCTGCCACTTAGGCTTGGCAGAACTACAAGCATCATCTCGTCTATTGTGCACCATGCCTCTAAATGTCCAAGCAATTTCAGGTTTTCGCCCTGAAGCAAGGCAAAACAAAGGCAGGAGAGTGCCATGCTCTGAACTGTCTGGTAAACTTTGTTTATAACATTTTGTTTTCCTGTTTTAACATAACACTGTTCAGACTGTATGTGTACAGCCTCTTGTATCCTAGTGCTAAAACAGCACAGGACTGTTATCCAGCACTAGGGTAAGGATCTACCCACAGATTAAACTCATCAGCTGTTTGCCTTTGCTCTTGCACAAAGACTTACCAATAGAACTAAAGTACTCCAGGGCCTGCTTTGCAGGACCATGGTACAGCACCTTTCCCAAAGCTAGTAATGTCAGACTGTCAAACAGCTTGAATATGGAATAGCGGGGCTGATGGATGGAAAATATGATGGTTCGCCCTCTCTTTGAAAGCCTGAAATAGAAACAAAAAACATCTCTCAAATACACACTTCGCATTTCAGAAAGGTTATGTTAACCCAAGCAAAAAGTAAGTATCCAAATCCAAAACAAATACTTGTCAACTTCCCAGTTTTGACCCAGAAAAGCTGGAGTTCCCCTTCTCTCTCACTGTGTCAGATGCTGCCTGCAAAACCTTCAAGACAGCACCCATCATTACAAAAGATTGTCATTGCAGTCCATGTAGACAAAGTATGTAGCTAGCAAAGGTTGAGGCCACAGCTGTGTATAAATCCTCCTTACATGTCTTCTATACCAGGCTTCAACTTGACTAACTGGAATGGTCCTACTGCACTTAATGGCAGTACTAGGCTTTACATAACAGGCTGTGGAATTCTGGCCAGCTGAGATTTCTTTTAGCTCTTCTGCTGAAGAATTACTATCTATAAACATGAAAACTAGTTTTCCTTCAGGTTCATCAGACACTCGTTCAAATATTTCAGCACTGATGCCCAACAAGTATCCTTGCCAGTCAGAGACCTCTAGCCACAAACAGCAGAGCTAAGTGTCCTTCAGACAATATACTATAAACCCAGCAGGAGGGTTAGGAACTCATTCTCATTAAATAAGCCTTGTTTGGTCCTCTTTGTACCAGAAGACAGCTCATCTCCACAACACAGGGGGCACTGAGGGTAAATGTGCAGGTGACATCCAATCTGAGTTCAAGGCCATTGTCCGAGTGGAGGAAGAGACTTTGTCATAGACTCAGCTGGAAGGCCAAGCAATTATGATTACAAGGCCTGACCTCCCAGTCCACCCCTCTCTGTGGCAATGGGAATCTGTCCAAGCTACATCTGCTTTTTGGGCTCAAATCCAATGCTTGCTGTGGAAGGATTCCCATCAACTTCAAAAGAGTTTGGACAAGACCCAAATAAAGAATTTACTACCACTTCTGAGTCTGCTTGTTTAGCTTTCTTCTTCTTTTTTTTTTTTTTTTTTTAAATAAAGCACTGTAGCTACTCAGTCATAACTAAATTCCCTTTTTTACTAATGAGCTGACAACAAAATTGTAGCACAGCCCTGAAGAACTGACTCTTACTTCTTCAAGAGGATGAGGACTGCATTGGCTGTGCTGGCATCAAGGCCAGTTGTTGGCTCATCCAGAAAAAGGACTGGTGGCTCTGTGATGAGCTCCATCCCAATGTTGGTTCTCTTCCGTTCCCCTCCAGACACTCCCCGGATCAGTTCAGTTCCTACCTACAAGCAGAAGAAATCAGGTATTTGCAACAAGACCTAGTCAGTGCATGCTCTGGAGTTCAGGGCTCCCCACACCCAGCAGCCCTTTTCATTTTCAGAGTCCCATCAGCAAACTCTAGGGACAGCAGCAAATGAAGTGTCTGACTCAAAGGGCAGTGTGAGAGACTGTGTAGCAGTAAGCACAGTCTGAATTTAGAGGTACCAGGCACCTTGTTACCTCGGGGAACAAGGATGACACTGATAAGGAAGAGCCAGAATGAGGCCACAGCAGTCAGAGGTGGCATTGGTGCTCAGGGATGCTTTTCACTGGTAGCTCACCTGCTGCTCAAGAGTAGGGTAAATAAAGTAAAGGTACAGTAAGAGTAAAAATGCTGCTGAGAGGAACAAGCTCTGCACAGAACTTCTCCATCACAGCCCAGCTTTCTACTCCTCACAGCTTTCAGGACAAAGCCAGGAAGTGACTGAGCAGCTTTCCAAGGTGCTATGACTAGGTGACTTTTTCCCCTTGGCATTTATACAACGCACTGGACATGGTCCAAAATCTTCCCCTTTTAGTAGCAAATACACATACCTCTTTCCAAGCTACCTCCTGAGCTGGAGACTGATTTCCTGTGTGCAGCATGGTTTAGTCAGGTTCCTGCTTAGCTTAGTGTAGCTGCACTACATACTCCATACTGCCCAGAGTCAAGTAGTTCAGTTTCTAGAGGCAGCTGATTTGAGAAAGGTATTCCCACCACTCACCTTAGCATCAGCCACTTTGCTTAATCCCAGCTCGCTGATTATTTGGGTGACTCGCTCTTCCTTCTCTTTAAAGCTGATGGAGCTGGGGAGTCGCAGAGCAGCAGAGAACTGCAGGTTCTCCCTCACTGTCATTGTGCCCATGACAACATCATCCTGAAAGCAGTACAAATAGACAGTTGGAAAGCCTCCTTCTCAGCTACTTGACTGGACATTAAAGTCCCTGTAGTGGCAGCTGCTGGAGAAGCTGTTTGTAGACCACAGTGGAAACTGGACTGGGTGACAACCCCTGCTTCAAAACTTACATGACAAATTTCAAGGTTACTCAGTAGTAGTCAAGGAGAGAATGCAGCTCTCCAGGCTCCCAGCTTGCACCAAGCACCACCTCCGCCTGCTTTCAGGCTCAGGAGTTCAAGTGCTGACAGTACCATTTTGCACTGCAAGTGCATTTTCCTTACCAGCCAAGAGGAGGCAGAGCAGGTAGCTGGTTTTGTAAAGAGCTAAACTTCTGCCAGTCCAGATGAAGCCAATGGACATTGCTAGTGCTCAGTGTTCAAGTCAGAGACACTTGGAGAGTCATGCAAGTCAGCTTTGCTCCCACTTACAAGCCACATCTTGCTGTGGTCCAGAGAACCTGTGAAGTTCAGCTGCCAACAAGGAGCTCTCCTCAGCTCTTCACTGGCAGCAGCTCCTCCAAGAAATAAGACTATTTATTGCACCAATGTGCTTCTAATTTTTTTCCATGTCTCAAGTATCTGTAACTCTTCGGCATGAGACCTTATTCTAAGGGCTACCCCTTTAGAAAAGTTTAAACAGTCATGCATTTTCACTAAGAATCAAATCTATTAATTTGATAAACATCTGGGCAGCCTACACCAACCTGGGCAGCCATGAGCCAGAGTTGATGTCAGGTCCATTCAGAGCTCCATGCCTCTTCATCACCCCTGCTTTGACATTTAAACCAATTCTGCATCCCACCATATGATGAGGGAAGGGCTGCAACACTGGGCAGGTACTGAGAAACATGCCTGTTAATCAGGCACCTTTCTAATCTAGTTGCCTTTTGGAAGACACAGCCCTTAAACTGCAGCGTAGCAGATTCTTGCCTGTTTTGGGACCCCTTCCACATCAGATGTAGTTGGCCGGAAGCACAAAGAATGTGCCAGCCAACCATGATTGGCACTGGACTTAGCAGAAGAAGACTGAACATGCTGCCAAGCTAGAAGTATGACAAATTACTCAGGGTGTAGTGTTATGATAAACTGGCTTTGCTGCCAAAGCTAGTTTAGGAATTTCCTACCATTACTTCCCACACACTCTCAGTCTCCCATCCTAGCTCCCCATTCCCCATCCTTAGATCCACCAGTACAACTGCCAGGTCACCACAATGGAAACTAAACTGTGAATTTAAGCTACCTTAATACCAAACAAACTGTGGCATGACATCCTCACTTGCAAGGCATGAGTGGAGAGACCACCAGCAGTTTTATAACACATGACTTAGCACGTCTATATGCATAGAACTGACCCTATAAGTATGCGTACATTTATATATTTAGGTCTTAATTGCTGTTTGTAGTCTTTGGACCATCTTTATTCATCGAGGGAGTACTGCACAGGCGTGGAAGAGGAGAGAAACCATTTAATGTCTCACCTAGTTGCCTTTCATTTTAAGGTCAAGTTTGGTTGCTTTGGACATTTGAGACACAAATGTCTTACATTGAGACCCCTTGCAAGAAACTTCCTGGCCATTCATGAAACACCGAGGATTTGGAGATCTTTGATCTGCAGGATCAAGACTCAGTATCAGTCTTGTCACATGCATACTCCTAGAGGCCCCCAGCTGGCAGCTTTCAGAAAAGCTGCCTATTTCACATCTGCCTGCAGTCAGAAGCCTGGATGGTTTCCAGATTTGGCTGCTCATATGGCTGCCAAGAACCCCCTTCTCCTCAGCTCCCCCAGGGCTCTGAGAGTCTATTATTGGTCCAGACCTCCACCCACTTCCGCAGATTCAGCCTGCTTTTCCTGTCTCTGAGGGGAATGAAGCTCTGTCCCAGCCAGCCAGAATCAGAGGAAGAACAGCAGGGATCTATTCACTTCCTAGAATTATTATCAGATAGCTTGAAGGTACTTCTGCCAGCTTCTGAGTTTTACAATACGAGATTTTCAGTGTTATGGGTTTTTTCCTCACCTTTTTTTTTTAAACCCTTGCTCGTACTTTGAGGCAGAGCCCAAAGAACAAGCCACAGTAGCCCAGTGGTTTGGGCATCCATGTGGCTTTAGGAAGACAAACACCTCTGTGCTTGAGTCAGTTGAAGTAACAGTTTGACCCTCTTGTCTTCCAAATTCCAGAAAAATACTAAATACTGCAACATCTGAGTTATCAAATGAGACTAATCTTATGCCTTCCCTCCCAAGGGCTCCCAGGCCCCACTGAAAGCAGTCACTCACCTGCACAACATATCCTGAGATGCACTTGAAATTTGGAGGTTGTGGGATGCCATCTATAAGCACTTCTCCGGACAAGCCTGCTGGGTCCTTTCTGGCAGCCAGCACATCTAGGAGACTTCAGACAAACACCAGGCATTAGTTTTTCCCCTAACAGCTGCTTTTAAGTACCACCAGCCAGGACTGCAGTTACAACCTGCTCACAGCATGCTGCAAACCACAGGGTGCAGAAAGCAGCTTCCTCTACTCTGGGGGCTTTAGCTTTTTGTACAGAAAGCCTGGTGTAGATACAGAGTTTTCCAGCACAAGGTGTGCCCCTGCAGTATGAGAGTACACAGACCCTCACAATTCACAGCAGTCAACCCCCTACAGACATAAACTCACTCTCCCTATTAACAGCTAATCTCAAATGCAGAGAGACAAAAGCATCCTGCCGAGTAGCTGCAGTCTGCTCTCCAGCCAGGGGAACAGGGAATTAACCACTTTGATCTCAAGGAAATTAATCCAAATGGGTATAAACAAGACTAGAGTTAAGATTAATTCTAGAAAGTAATTTTGTTTCAACATATCACTGTATTCTCCTTACTGCCAACGCAGAGGCCAGCCTGTCTGCTAGCTAAGTAAACACTGCCCTGATGAAGTGCTGCTCTTGAAAACATCCTGATTAGCCAGCAGTCTCCTTAGAGAGGAAGATCAAGGGTCACCACAAAGACACACCTGTGTGAACTCTGGCCATATTTGCCAGTCTCTGACATTCTCAAAGGCAGAGAATGACAAAGAGCTCTTACCATGCTTATACAGGAGAGAAAACAGCATCAGCACTGGCTGGAGATAGTCTGCATGGTAATTTGCAGTGCTTTCATCCAAAGAACTGAAGCACACATCTACGCCCACCACCAGGCCACAGCCAATTGACATTAAACCATATTCCTGTCAGTTGTCAGAGAGGGGTTTGGCCTAGCACGTTCAAGGAAGTCACGCCGCAGTGACTTCACAGGGGATGTCTCTCCTGCCCCAAGAGAGCTTACATCCCCTCCACATCCCGTTGCAGGTCTAGGACAGAGCCTACAGATGAGCTCCAGTCACTCCAGTTCAGCTTGGTGTCTTAACTCAGGCCCCACCTCCTGCAGTGACTGCAGTAATATGGACCACCAAATGAGCAGATGAGGGGTGTGACACCCTGTGGGGCAAGAACTCCAGCAAAGCTGATAGAGGGACATGAGGTCACACTGCATCACCAGCTTTCTCACAGGCATGCAAAGGTCTGAGCCTGCACACCCCTTGCATCTCCCCAACCCTCAGAACCACAAATCCTCTTTGAACAGCTGACTGTCCATCTGAAGGAGCAGAAGAAAGTACTCACGAAGATTTACCGCTCCCCGTTGGCCCCAGGATAGCATTCAAGCCTGGCTTCATAATGCCACTGGAAGAAGGAAAGAGTTATTTCCAAATGGAGGACTGTTCACATGCAGCTCATAGTAGAGGTAAGGTGTGAACAAAATGCTGTTGAAAGGAAAACTTAGAGATTATTAAAAACTTCTCCTTAAATCGGAAAGCAATAAGCATTTTTTCTTTCTTGTCCCAGGCTGCCAGTCAGTACAGAACCAGGGCTGGACATAAAAAAAAACAATCTACAAAAGAAATTAAGTGTCTTCCCTGCTGAGCTGGGTCTTGAAAAGAAGAAACAATGCTCTTTGCTGCTCATTTCCTCCGACTGCAGCTTGAGCCACAGTTAAGGGAACCCTCAGATCTGCTGGCAGAAGTGTTCACACACGTTTGGTCCTAATTTGCTCAGATCAGTAACTGAAACTGCTCCAGTTATATAGCTCCTGGCTATTTTGCCTAAAAGCAAATGAGAACGTGCTCACACGAACTGCACACTACCAGCACAGCTGAATTGGGAAGGTGACAGTGAGGTCACTGATTCACAGCAGCAGATTCATTCCTACCCTCCAGGATTTTATTTAGGCAAGAACTTACTAAACATTATGAAGGATCTTCTTTTCCACAGTTTTCCATTTACATAGGAATCCACTGGACTGCTTAACGGAGTACTGGATGTTATGGAAACTCACAACAGAGCCCCGAGGGGATCGGAGGGACTCTCGTGTCGGAAGAGAACGGTGGAAATTGCCTGGTCCTTCCTCTTCTCCAACAGAAATAACGCTGTGCTCAAATGTGTCTGCCATCATGTCCTTGTTACACAGGTCAAGCTCCACTGCATGGAGGTTTTTGAGGTCACTGTTGTTTTGAGCAGTTCCCATCTGTTGAGACAAAGAACACAAAAACATGCAGGGTTGGCGACACACGAGCAAAGTTTTAAGCAGAAAGGGTCTTGGAAAAGCAAGTTCACGCACACCACACCAATCCTTACATGTGCCCCGTTTCCAAAAGGATGGACATCCGCCCTGGAAGACATCCAGTAGTCCCCAAAGGCGTGGAAACCCACAGATTTAGAACAATACATGTAAAGCCTTTAAGAATGAGACAAGCATCTTCTTGAAGTGAAGCCAGCTCAAAGAACATCTGAAGAGCTAAAACCCAAGTCCATCTGTGATGGTCACCATCTTGCTCAACACGGTGGGGACTACAAATGCAAGCTGCTACCACTTAAGCTAAAGGGACTCAAGCTCCCCTCCCTGAGGTCTAACATGCTTACTCCCCCTCACATCCACACAAAGCCAGCAGAGAAAACCTATTAATGAATCTTTATGAAGAACCACAGGAAGAAAAACAGTTGTGCTTATGCAAATGAAGGCCAGTCATATGCACCTTGCTTGCTGGCACAAGTTTGTTTCAGAGATACCAACATCATTACAATTACACATGTTGCTTATCATGTTTCAGTCACACCAGGATCAAGATACTTCACAAGTAGGAAGAGAGCTGTCTGCAGGCACCATTTACCCTGAAGAACAGCAGGAGTTCCCCCTCCCACAGGGAGAGGTCTAGGACATCCCACAGTAAGGAAAAACATGGTACAAAATGGTGCATTAACGAAAATTAAATATGGTATCTATTTGTAATCACAAAGTGATAAGCAGGTGCAAGCACATAAGCTGCCTCTGTAGCTCAAGATGGGAGCACCTGGAAGGCAGAACATGTGAACAGCAAAGAGAAGGACCTCCCTGGCCACACATCGGAGCCTACATAGGAGGAAATATATCAATATGGGTATCACCATTAATATTGATTCACTTATTAGTCACAGCAGGACAGCTCTGTTGTCAAGGAGCTGCTTCCCTTTCTGTTGCTGTAACTGATGGGAGACCAAGTTTGGATCCTTTCGCTCATTTTAAAAAGAAAAAAAAAAAAGTTTAAAGTTTTTGCCTTGACATTGCATGTGAAGAACTTGGAAACCCTGCAGCCCTCAAGTTCTGCAGCCTGTGCAAGGCCTAGGCATAACTCGTACCCTGCCTTTTAGCCAGGTGCCCTCACAGCTGTAACCTTCCCATCCCCTTTCCAGGGAACTACAGCAAGGAAGAGAGAAATGACTACATGCCCCTTCCAGAAATGGAACACGACAGGTTAAACTATGACAAGTTGGTCTGATCGCTTACTTCCCTTCCAGCTGCTGGCACAAAGGTGTTTGCTGGAAACCTAAAAATGAACTGTGATGTTGCAGAAAGCCGAGGTGGTCACCACTCTAACTAAGGCTAACTAAGAGAAGCAAGGAGACCACAAAGACACCCATTGCTGATTACTTGAGTTTTGTGGGAAGATAGGCGTATCCCACCAGTCACCTTCTTCCCACCAGGACTGAGAAGGTGATAACAAGTAGTGGATTTCTCAGGGAGGGAGAGATGCTCATCCTTTTAAGAAACTGGAACTTTAAGAGCCAGATTTAAAGAAACAGGAATTGCCCCTTCCTCTCTGCCCCTTCTATCACTTAAAGCTCAAGAAGTTGCAGTAGATTTTTTTCTTGTATAAGTAAAATAAAAGCTGCGGGGAGAAGGAAGGCTTGTTCAGCTTGGACGCATCCTAAACTCTGAGGCTGGTCATCCCTGGGAAAGCCTTGCTTATGGCAAGCAAGAAAGGGATACGCTGGTTACATCAGTGAGAGAAGGCTTATATACTGAAAGGTTGCACAACAGATCAGAAGGGGAAAAAAAAAACCCATCGGGATGACAGTGACACCAGGGGCAAACACCTGGTTAGACTTTTGAACATTTGACCAGCTTGCATACCTCACATCTGTTCTGGATAGGTTCTGTAGTTTATCTCACCATGAACCCTTTTATACAGGTTTTTGCAAAGTTACTGATTGGCGCTGGCAGGCTAAAGCACTGCTGCAGGTACGTGCAAGGATGAGAAGATGATGAGAAAAGGTTAGCAGAGGCTACAGATAGGATCAGGCAGCAGCAGCACCTCACAAGCAGTGTCCCCCCAGTCCCCATACTAAGCCAGAGCCGCGCACCGACCCGGCCGGCCGAGCCCCGCTCTCCTCCCCAAGCCCCCGCCCGGCAGCGGGGCAGCCGCACGCCCCGATCGACCCGCGCCGGGAGCGGAGCGCTGCCCACCGGAGGGCTCCGCCGCGCTGTACCCCGCCCCGGGCCCGCGCCGTTACCTCCCGGCTACCGCGGCGCTCCGGGAGGCAGCAGCGGCGAGGCTCTGGCGACGGCGCTGCCTTGGCGGCGTTTTATAACCGGGTCCGGGCGGCGGGTTACATAAACCGGTGGCGGGGAGTGCCCGGCGCTGTCACGCAAATCCCGCCGGGACGCGGGCGAAGGCAGCGGCGGTGATGATGGAGCCCCGCTCCGCCAGGCCCGGCCCGGCCCGCGGCTGCGCGACCCCCGGGGCGGTGCCGTCGCTCAGTCGGGCCGCCCCCGGCTGCGTGGGCCGCGCTCGGGGAGCCGGTTCCCCCGTCCGGCAGTGCTGGGTCCGGGGTGGCGGCGCGGCGGAGCCCCCGTGCACCGGGATGCCCAGGGCTGCCGCGCTGCTATCCCGCTGCTTCCCCGCCCTCCTGGGGAGGGGGAGGAGAACGAAAAGGGGGGGGAGCGCAACATTGTTCTCTCCCACCGAAGGGGGGAACGGGCATGGGACGGGGGATGCCCTGTAAATTGCTCAAGGCCCCTGTGCCTCTACACTCTCTCCTGCTCTCCCACCTTCTGGAAAGGTCATCACTCTCAGGGATGGTTCCAGTCCAGCTGGGTCCGGTGGAGCCAGAGGCATCTTGCGAGGCACTCCAAGGGTGATAAAGCCGTGCTGATCTCACACCTTCAGAAGCAGTGTGCTCCTCAGGTGTTTCCCTGCTGGGTCCAAGGGTTACCTGTTGTCCATTGGCTGCCTCTCTGTGCTGCCATGTGTTCCCAGCTAGGAGGATGTGTGAAAGCAGGAAGATCGGATTTCTTTCAGTTTGCTGTTGAGGTTTCTCCTCAGCCTCCTGTTCCCAAGCACTATTGTCTTAATAAGCTTGCTGTCCCTAGACTCCTTGATGTTGTGAATGCAGGAAGGCCCACTTTTATGGTTTATAAATATGATTTATATAAGTGCTGTCAAGTCACCATACTAATTGCCTCCGGTTTGGCTACCCTCTGCAGTTCTGTACAGCATTGCTTTTTCCTAACACCACCTCTTGCTAGATCAATTTAAATCTCAGCTACGCCAAAGCACGCCTCCAGCTACCCAACCAATAGCAGTAATAACAACTCCAAAGGTTCGCCTATCCCCTTTCTGACATCTGCCTCCCTCCAGGCACGCTGATGCACTCGATGCCATTGATGCACTCAACAGGAGACTCCCATCCCATGCAACTGCATTGTTCTACAGTGCTGACAGGAGTCCAGAGCAGGTGGGATTATGGGGGTGCTGAAATAGCCTTAGAGATCTGTCAGGAGAGCAAGTTTTGCCATATGCATATCCAAGGAGCAGGCTTGCTGAATAAGGATGTTATCTCCAGTCACTCTGTGGGTCAGAAGAGGACCTGAGTTCATGTTTCATTTGTGGTTTAACTTCCTTTTTTGAGGAAAAACTGCCTACATTGAAGACTTTTGCCCTAGTGTTTCACCAAGCATGCCCATCTATGTCTCCAAGCATAGTTCAAACCTGAATACTCATTACCCCTCAGTGTGCTGAGGTGACAACCCTCTCATCATGTGCCTGGGACAGTGAAAAAAAAACCCATCTGTGTACTTGGCAGCAGAGGTAAGCATCTTCTGAGTCATGAACTTGCTGCTCCACATAGTGCCTGCACAGTGGTGCAGGAGAAACGCTCACTAAAGGAGCACAATTAAAGGTTCTGGTTACTCTTGGCAGTCAGTTTCAGTTGCTCAGCTGCTCCTCAGACAAAATTGCCTTCATGCTGGCAATTTTGGGAAACAGTGCTGGTCCTCCCACACTTCAGGGAATGGAAAACCACTTCTCTGCCCCTGTGCCTAAGCACATCCCGAGGGCATAGAAATAGGGACCAGAAATACGGGGAGGAACTGCATCTACCAACTACAAACCAGCAGAGACTGTGATACTGTCCTGGGCACTGGGGAAGAGACCTTGCAGAAAGTCAAGCTTTGAGGAGTCCCGCTGAAAAGCATCATTCTCATTTACAGCTGATTTGAACACTGTTCCTTTCCTATGGGTTCTGGTCATGCTCGACATGTTTTGCATGTGCCCCAGCACGCAGAGCAGATAAGAAGTTACTGATAACTATGAGTTCCCCTCTCTGCTGAAGGTCCTGGTCTCTTCTTCCCATCTTCCTGCAGCCTGAGCCACTGCATCACAAAAAACATCTGTTTGAAGGGGGTGCTGAGGGTTCTCCCTAGTCCAGCTTTCCACATGAGACAAGACTTGCCACCGCTTGATCAAGTCAGATACGGCTTTGTCTAGCAGAATCACTGGACACAAAATTTTCAGATCTGTTGCTCCATTGCTTTCTTTAGGATGCTGCTTCCATTGCCCTGAGGATCCAGGTGGTTTTTAATCCTGCCTAATGCTGAATTTCATAAAGCTCGTAAAATATTTCAGGGACTTGAGCCAGCAAGAGAGTGCAGGAGGAATATGTGCAGGAAGAACTGCATGCTGATAAGTACTATTGCCTTCTCTACAAAATGCAGCAAGAAGCAGATTCCAATGTGCTCTGTACAAAAGCAGCCTAGAGATCAATGCAGAAGACAGCAGTATCAGACAAGGTGCATGAGAGATATTTCCTAGCTCTTCTTTTCCAAAAGCTCCAGTGATCTATTCTAACATACACACCCTGTAGAGATGTGTACACGTGCTAAATCTGCTGCATCTACAAATTCACCACCCTAGGCACCAAAAAAAAAAAAAAATCCCATCTTGCCTTTTTCGACAGTGCTGACTGGCCTCCCTTACTTGGTTCAAGTGCTGCTTGCCTCGGGGAAGTTGGCTTTTGCAAGACTTGCAGCTTATGTAGAAGAAATCTGACTTTGTCAAGTTTTGTTAATCATTTAGTCCATTATCTGAAGTCATAATAGCACTAAACCCTTAACTGGTTAAAGATAAGAGAGGATTCAAGCAAATCTAAGAGTAAAGGAAATCAATATTTAACTAGTGCACTACACTGAAAAATTGTGGGCTTGACTGACAGAAATCACGAATAGCTAAAGTGTAGGATCAGTAGAACTACACATGGGTGTTATGTGGGTAAAGCAAGTAATCAGACAAGGATTAAATATCTGTACTCCAAAGTATCTAGCACATCTAAACCACTGCTGCAGTCCTCCAGAAGTTAAAAAGCTGACATCGTAAATGTGCTGTTATTTACAGCTCCAAGTAGCTGCTGTTAAGTAATGTTACAGAAAACCTAGGACTACCATAAGATATACAATAAAAAGAGAGACGCTCCTTTCCCTCACAGTCTACACAGATGAAGGCAGGGAGATAACTCAGGCAGAGGGAGCAGAAAACAAGCTGGGAACAGAGAGCTAGACCAGTGATACATCTTAGGCAGGCTGTATAGCAGCTGTTAGGGAGGTAAGCTTTGGGACCCTGCTGAGAAGGAAGGAAGCCCCCATGTCCTCTCTAGCAAAGCAGATCTGGAAAGACAGCAGTCGTGACTGCCCCATGGTCTTACACCTTGAGGCCAAAGCCTGGGACTGCAAACTAAGAAGCAGCACCAGCTAAGCTGAGGCAGCAACACAAGTTCCCCAGTGCAAGATTCCCCCACGCTCAGCCCAAGCTCCTGGATGGAGGACTCCCTCAAGAACAGTTTGCATTGCTATTTGCAAGTCAGGAACGGGCACTCCGTCATTCTGCTTCCCTTTTGAGGCCCTCAGTGCCCGCAGGAGGTTAGTAGGATTAAAGTATGTTTTATCTGTCTCAACTCAGCTCTCCAGAGGTCAGCTCCCTCTCTAGACATGAATGTTGACATACACCATGTTATGTAGACATTTCACCCCCCTCCTCAGGAGCAAAGTACAGGCTGCCCCACCAGCCATTCCTAAAACCTGTTTAACTTTTATCCACTTCCAAGGCCTGAGCTGCTGCCATTAGTATTTGTTGTGCCAGCCCAGAACAGATACAGAATTTTTTGCAGTAGGCGTTTTACACCCAGAGTCGCCGTGTCCTCCCCCAAAGGGACACTGCACAACAGCAGAACAAGAGAGAGCCGGACAGTAAACAGCTTGTATTCTGGAGGAGAGAAGAAACTAGCTCTATCTCATCCATAACTTCCCCCTTCCTTTTTGTGTTCTAGATGCCTAACAGTGCTACATGACCTTTACAGAGAACTACCGTGCCATGTCCTTCTAAAACAGGGGAAAGCATCACGTTAGGTGAAAGAAAAAGGCAAAGTGCAAAGGTTCGGAAATCTCAGCTGTTCCCTACTCTGATGTAGACTGAGGGAAAAATCTCATTCACCGGTGGGGAAACTGAGGCAGAAAGGGAATCACTAGGCAGCAAGTGCTATCCAAGAGAACCCAAAGCAATAGGCCAGACTAGAAGTTTGACTTAAAGATGAAAGCAGTAACATAGATGAAGGTAAGAACAAAATGAAGGAAGCACTTGGTTGCACAGCTCACCCAGGAAAGCCACAGGAAAAAGCTCCATACTCCTAAGCTGCTTATGCCAGAGCTCCTTGTATTCACCTTCCAGCTGCCCAACTGGTTATGTTCTACCAGTCCCAGGTGCATCCCAACAGTTAGCTATTTCTTTCAGTAGAGCCACTGCCTGGTGTTGGTCTTGGCCAGGGCATCTCAATTGTTTTGACAGTACTGCTCTGCTGCTCTCCAGGCCTATTTTTTCTCTCCCAGCTTGCAAACTGCTGTGTAAGTGGAGATGACTAGTGCATGCAAAAGGGGCAGAAGTTGTCCACAACTACCCAGGAACCACTGAAGAGCTGGTGAGTGTCCTAAGGCAGGACACAGTTGGCAGTAATTCGGGAGAGGCTGGTGGGAAGAGGGGGGGTGTAGAGAATCATAACAGAAAAGCTAAGATAGGTCTGAATGGAGAGTAAATGAGAGTCTGGGTGCGGAACACCAGGAGTGGCAGGTGTTGATGGCACTGAGCTTAGCAGCTCACCAGGACATCAACATATCTAAGGGTAACTTTTGCAGGCTCTCAGACTGGGAAAGAAAGGGCAATGAGTAAATCTTAATGACTCACGGAGGAGGGACAGGATAAGAACTCAAACACTTGTCATCCTCTGAAGGGTCTGAAAACAAGCCATGGTCACCAGGCTAAGAACACAGGAGGCATGAGAACTCCGTAACTGGCCTTCCTTGTTCTGTGTCATCACAAGGACCTCTGACCACAGCACCCAGATACAGGCCTTGGTGGGCAGAAGAGGCTGTATTCCTGAAAGGATTCAGAAAGAATGACATCTCTCATTGCCATAACAGCCACCTATTCTACAAGAAATTGAGGAAAAGCTCTGCTCTTTTGTTCGTCCCAGAAATCTTTGTATGTGATGTCAAAGATGCTTTGCTTTGTGAACTCCAGACATGTCTGAATAACTTGGGTGGTTTGACACATTACAGCAATATGTGTGTGTACGTACACGTATATGGAAGTTTCCTATGTCTGAGCTAGCCATTTGCTGTTATTTCTGATGCTTTTGAAGAAGGCGACCCCGCAGGTAGTCACAGCCAACAGAAATGATCACTTGGGATGGCTTCTAAGCCCTTTCTCAGACAGCACAAGCAGCTTCAAGCTTCTGCCTTTCACGTTGCTCTGATGGGCTGTTTCTTAGGTTGCTGCTGTGCCCTCTGGCACCTGGAGGTGAGCTTGCCAGCAGAGAAATGACTGGTATCTTCTGGGGACGACAGCAGTCAGGATACAGCACCAGCCAGGGCTGGTTTGGGACATCCTGTGCCCAGGCACAGATGCTGTCTTGGTAACTTGCTGTGGCATGCCTCAGTGAGGCCAGCATGACCTCAGGCTGGAGACCCGTTTGGAACACCCACATTGTTTTTCAGTGGAGCGTTTGCATTCCTCCTTTGGCCCTCCTCGGCCAGGGCTCTGCCCTTGCTCACCACGCCCCAGGGGCTGGCTCCCTTCTGCCACCCACAGCATGGCTGGCTGGCGATGAGCTACGCCTGGCATCTACCACCTGTGAAATCAGGCCATGAGCAAGGCTTCTTAGTCAGTGTCTCAAGTGTTGAGTTCTCCCACCTCTCTCCAAAACTTGGCATATTCTTTTTAATGTAGCCCTTTGCCTCTGAGCTCAGGAGAGGGGCTGGACCCTCTGAAATTCCTCCTACTTCCACTGTTCTCCCAGTGCCAGGCTCCTTGCTTTCAGATTTGGAGGCCTTTAATTATGGCTCTTGTGACCAGCAAAAGGATGGCCTGGCACTTTATCAGAGTTTTGTAATCATCTGGCTCATCAGATGATGTTGGCTTCTCCCCTCCCTTTTCCCTAGTTACTGATAAACTCTATGAATACTGATAGTTTTTCCCTGATGTTTCTCTTTTCTTTAGAAGTGACTCCTGATATGATATGTTTGTAAAATGGGCAGGACAGTCTCCAGCCAACACCTCCTGTACTAAAGGCTGACCAGTCAGCAGCAGCTGTAGGCTAATACTTATTCACAAGACTGCAAAAATGAGCAAAACCTCTACCAACACTGTTTAAAGGTTGGAGAGAGAGAAGAACTGTAACATGCCAGAGATGGGCAAAGTTTGCAACACATACTCAGGTAGGAGAATCTAGTATCATAAAGCGTGTTTTGGAAACCTTGGATTCTGCTTCTCTTTTTGCCACTGAGAAGATAATTTTTCTGTGCCTCAGTGTCAGTAAAACAAATGGGAGATTTGCTACCGACCTCCTTCGCAAAGGGAAGGGAGAAGGGTCTGTGGGTGGGATGGGCTGTGAGTGGTGCTGACTGACATCTACTGGTAAACTAAACAGAACTCACGATAAGGTAACTCCAGAAGCTGGGCTGCCTTTGGGGGAGTGGGGGCCTGAGGATTTATGTGTTCCTTTTAAACATGAAAAGTTAGGCTTGCTCGTTGTTGAGGCAAATGCATCATACTCTCAGGAGACACACAGAGCAGACTCTGCCGGGAGCTCTCCACGCTCATGGCCACGGCTGGTTGCCACTGCCCCTTGCCTGAGCCCGCATTCAGACATCTCTGCCGTGACCCTCTCTGCGCACACCAGCAAAGCTCTCCATGCCTCACTTGTGGTTTGACACCATGGTTAGGTCACTGCTTGCTTCCTCTTGGCTGGCTCCGAAAGCACCTTAAGACAGCCTCTCCTTCAGAGCATAACACAGCACCTACCACAGCGGAGCTCGGACCCTGGCAACTACAACCACTGACACAAATAGCCATGGTGGTGATATGTCTTCAGATAACCTTACACTTTTCCAAACCTCCTCCTGAAGATTTTTAACCACGTCCAAGCACAGCTGTCTTCTGCAAGACAGGGGCTCCCCAGCCAGACACAGCAGTTTGGAAGGCGATCCTCTGCAAATTGAAACAAAACACAGCCATGCACCTGCTATTGAGGAAAAAGATACTTTACTTTCTCCATTAGACAAAGATCATCTAAATAATGCCAGCTGCTGAGAGGCCTGACAACACACATCTGAAAAGAGAAGCTGTATGAACTTACCATTCAGTTTATTTCTGTTATTTCTCCACCAGCTTGAACAGACGATTGATAATTACACACAAGCAATTGCCAGGGACAAGTAATTGCCCTACTCTAGGACACATCATATACATGATGGCATGTTGACAAGGAACAGACAAGACACAGTTGCATGGAGATTTACAAGAGAAGACACTAATGCAGGCACAGGCATATACCAGTGACAGAACTTATTTTACACTGAGCAGCAATGGTACCACCAAAATCACAGCGCGGGGTGAAGGGGGTGGTCTTTCTGCCAGAAAGGAGGGAAAGGAGCTCACTGACCAGGCTGTTGATGGACCCAGGAGACCACTGCAGCCTGTGCTTCTTGTCCGATTCCAGCCAGAGCTGGTTCAGGGCTTCTCAACAGGACAGGCTGACTGGTCCCTTGCCCCAAAGGAGAGGAGACTGCCAGGCTGTTCTGTCAGGGGGAAGGAGGCAGCCCTGGCAAGCTGGGCTTGCTGCTCCTGTGGTTGCCAAGGTCAGGCAGAGTGAGGGGCAGACATCTCTCCTAGCCTCAATGGCCCTGTGGGGACTCCACGCTCTCCCTTTGAAGGGAAAGGTGGCTTCCCAGGATTCAGGTATGAACAAACCTTGCAGTGCAAACACAACCATTTTGCTGCTCCTGCTGCCCTAAAGAACATCCCACATTGTCAGTGAGCTGGTTGCCTGAGGCTGATGGTCAGTCACGTGGATCTGAGCCCAGTTGCCACAGTATCGCCCTCTTGCCTTACCTGCCTTCTCTGACACGTACCAGGGACAGACAGACACCCTGTGCAGAAAGGAACAGGGTGGTAGAGGTTGCCTCCTGGTGCATAGTGACAGCGGGGTTCTTGTGCTGCACTGCAGAGACTGCAGCGTCCCTGCCTCAGTGGGTGAGTTATCTGTAGGGCTGGTCCTGCAGACATTTGGCACAGCTCAGGAGAAGAACAGAAACACTGGGCAATGCAAAGAGCATTGTGCTTAGTGCCACCTTTTCTGTTGAGCAGAACAGCCAAGCAACATTCTCCCTGTGAGAAGTGTGAGGCTTTATAAAGCCAGGCCTTACAGATAATCACTTTCACCTTCTTTTTCTTGGCAGGACCCGAGTTCAGGATCCTGTTGTCCTCACAGTAGTTATTGTTATGTTAAGGAGCTGAGCCTCAGCCACAAACAGATCTTCCACTGAGTCTACCAGCATAGGATGAACTCCCTGAAGCAGACAGTTGCTGCTTGGGTCTCTCCTGCGGTGCCAGACTTAGTTCTTCACAGATCACTATCCCAAGTATTTGGCATCTATGCAGTAATGCAGACTTAGGATCTCACCCAATATTCTGACTTGGGAGAAGGCAGGCATTCCTTCAGAGACTTCAAAAGAACAGCCTATCTATTTGATTTTGCCATTAGGCCTCAATAACCTTAGTCTGGTATTGAGTCAGGATCTAAAACAAGGTCTTACAGATGACTAAGGAAGAACCTTCCTCTGTGCTTTCAACACACAGAGCACCTGATTCATTAACTGCAAGGGGCTGTGTGCACTCTCAAGCCCATTAGAGAGCATACAGCTCCTCTGTTCAATTACAACTTAGCATATGGATTTTCTGTTTAATTAAAATTTGGAGAAAAAGAAAAAAAAAAAGCGCCCCATTTCAGGAAGTTCTCCTGACATAGGCCGTTTTGTTCTGAATAGGACAATAGCTTAAATGCTGACAGTAGGAGGAAATAAGCAACATCATTGTTTTGAGTTCAGCTGGGAAAGCTGAAGGTGAGAAGCTCTTGCTCAATTCTAAGTTCAGTGGAAATGGGAGTCAAGAACTGTGGCAATGTCTCACAGATAAGTCTTATCCCCAACAGCAGGAACCGCTGATGGGAAGTGATCTGTGAGACCCTACAGTTCCTGCACCCACAGCTCTTGGCTGAAATTTAAGCTCCCTGTGGGCTGGGTGACAAGGTCTCACAGCTCCTGCTAGGCTCTGGCAGCTGAATGACCCTCTGGTTCAGTTCATCAATGATATCTTGTAGCTGTGACAGCCCTGGAGCCTGGGCCATGTGGGGACAGGCCTGATCTCAAGGTCCTTCAAACATTGCCAGGGAGGCTTTCCCCCGGAGCACAGTGACACATCCATCTTGAAAAGGTGGCAGTAAAAAATGCCACTGCAGAATGTCCCCACTAAACCTATCACTGCACTGCATAGCACACTAAAGTATAGCATTAACATGAGTTGTTAGCAATGGTCTGGGACAACTCACATTTCCATTGGCTTTAAGCCTACAGAGTCTATTTAAGGTTAACTATTACAGAATACCAGCGGTTAAGATATTTGAAATGCATTTACAGTGGTCCTGTAATAGATGCAATAGTCTGCACCAGCTACAAGGAAAGAGAAGTGTCATCAAAATTAAAAATGCCTGGAAAAGAAGTATTTTGCATGTGATTGAAAAACTAACATTCATCTAATTTTTACAATATTCCTAAACTGAAATGGTGTCAGCACACACAAACAAAATTGTTTCCTTGAGAAAAACGAGGTGTCACAACTTTGTACATATGGTGCTGGTTTTTTGGAGTACCTTGAAATGCAATTTAAGGAATGTGAAAATAGGCAACATAAAGAGATTTCTTCACATCAACAGCTGTGTTAGAAATCACATAACCAGAGGTCTGTTTCCTAAGACTCAGACTCTACCAGTAACAACTGCTTCTCTGTTTACGATATGTCAGATATCCTCCTCACTCTCATTTTAGTTATCCAAAGTAAGGTGTTAGTATCCACTTTTCTCAACATCTGAATCTAAGGTACAGAGAGGGTTACTAAAGATTTCTGGAAACAAACTACAACAGAACAAAACTGCTGGTAACCAGCTAGACACAAATAACTAAATTTCTCCTTTCCATCACACGCTAATTATTATAATTCTTCTTTGTTTGTCCTGCAGACAATTGTGTGTGTTGGAGACAAGTTGCAATGTGCCGCTCTGCACGTAAGTATTCACAGAGTTCTGGAGTTACTACTTTTTGGGAAAGGATAGATAAAAGACTTTGTCAGTCTGTTCAGAAGCAGAAAACTAGCACAACATCTGGTTCCGAATTTCTACCTACTCCAGAGATATGGGGGCCATAAGTTCCAGCTCTGTGACGTTACACATCATTGTGCTGGAAAAGAGCATCCCTGATTTTTCACATCACCAGTTCTTGGCAACAGTGGTATCTGTGTCCACCTGTCCTGATTTTTCTAACAGTGGGAGAAACACACAACAGTGATTTAGTAGTGGGAGCACTGGGCTGTTGGCTAGAAGCACACATCAGACTGTGGCTGGATGTTCTCGGGCACCTGAGATCCTGGCAAGATGGGGTAGACCCCATTTTGGGAAGAGTTGCCGCTCAGGTTGTTTCCCTGTACACATTCCACTCCCCAGCTTTCTGCTTCTTCTTTCCCCAGCTGGTCTAGGGTCTGGGGAAGCAGCTCTTCTTGACTGGGTTTGTCCTCCTGTGAACCAGAAGAAAGAGTGATTTGCATTGTTAGCAAGCTACCAAGAAGTCTAGCAACACCCCAGGAAAGAGACAAGGTGTGCATGATACTTAAACGTCTTCCCATGTTCTTCCAAAAATTAGTAGAACCTGCCTATTAAAGATCCAATATACTGTTTGCTGCAATACACTGGTGAATCAAGCATTAGACAGTCATCCCTTTTCACCCTCTACAACAGAAATTCCAGGGCAAAGCAAATCCACAAGCAAACACTCAAATAATCTTTCAGGCATGTTCACGTGAGAAGTAGGACCCTCCAAACTATTCTTTCAGATGAGAAGGGATCCCAAGACTACTCTGCAAAAAGAATGAGGCTTCTTTCTGACTCAGCTAGGTCACTGTGTGCTGTTAGACTATTCTTGTTATGAAAGACAGGAAGACATGAAGCAATGACATGGCTGTCACATGCCTTTCTGCCTTTGACTTTAAAGCTGAAGAACCAAAATATGCTGGTTGACTGAATACAGGCAGTCTTTGGCAAAAGCTGCAAGTCTACAATGAGGCGCTATGGGCACACCACTAACAGTCTTCCACCTCACGCATGATAAACAGTCCACAGACAAGATGTTGAGATCACAGTCCACAACACTATCATAAGCTGCTCTTACTGGGAAGGACAGGGTGTTCTTTTTTTGATGTCTGAGGATAAGTAGGTGCAAAAAAACTGAAGACAAGTGAATTGCATCCACTACCACAGGAATGAGCTTGGCCTCAAAGGAGTTGGAAGGTGTGTTTAAGGGTAGAATGGTTAAATGGAGGGACACGAAAGCAAGAAGCTTTGTGTCACTGTGCTTGAAGAGAAGAGGCTTGATCATACAAAATGCTGACCCAGCCCAACCCTTTGTGTCTTATGTCAATGGGGTCTGGGAAAGCAAAAATGATACCAGATCCATTCACATAGCAGGGCTGGTCACCTATGCTGAAGCTGGTTCAAATGCATGGTGGAGGCCTACCAACCTTGCTAACGTTATCCAGTGGCTTGCCTAACAGGTCCTTCCTCTTCAGCTTGTTTCTTTCCAGCACATCAAGCTTGTTCACCACTGCATCAATCTTGGAGCCAATACTGTTTATGGACTGTTCCAGCTGCAGCACACGTTGCAGGAGGCTAAGGAGACATGGAGAACATTTGCAAGCTTTTCCTTGTGATAAGAAGCAGGATTTGCAGCAGAAATCTTAAGGACAATGGGCCAGACCTCAAACAGGAGTGAATGCTCCACATCAGAGATTTGACTGATACCCACTGAAGAAATAACTCCCTGCTACACTGTGTTTTCATCTGTAATCAGTGATTCTGCTTAGGATGCATCCCAATCAGTTTGGATCACAGTATAATCCCATTATTAAATATTGCACCTGCCTCTCCTTTGATATGACCCTATGTGGATTGCTCAGTGTTTCTCAGTAGCAGAATCAAGATCTCCTTATTCTCTGTGCTATATTTATCCCATGTGCCTACTGTGGAAGAAACAGCCAAGTGTTATTCTCAGACCTGGAGGATGAAGGACTACTAGGCTATAAAGCAAGGATATTTATTCCCACAGTTAAGGCATCAACTTTCCCTGGCCCAGTTAACCGGGCTACCTTCAGATCTGAAATATGACAGCATATGGCCTGTGGCCAGCTGACAGCTTCAGAGGTTATTCAAGAGGCAGAAAGCAAGATTTCTTAACCCAATCTTTTACAGGAACAAGCAAAGTACATTGCAAGAACTGTCCCAGTTCTCTCCTGACCGGCTCATTTACACCTGTGCAAGATAAAAAGGGACAAGATCTTACTGAAACTGCTCAGCACCAGTGTAAGCAGTTACATGAGGGAAGGAAGCAGCAGGGAATCATACCCCTCATTTGCAGAGGGATTAAACTACTGCTAGCACAAACATACACTTGGAACTCTTCTTTGGAGACCCAGCTGGCCTTATTGACATGGTTATTCCTTGCTTCCACGTAGGTCAGATTCTCATCCAGGTTGTTGTCACCGTAGGATTTCCCCAAATTTTCAATCTCTGTATTCAGAGCAACCTAGAAGGTAAAGAAACTCCTGTTAAACTGGATACTAACTCTGTGCCAGCTTTACTGTGAATAACACAGAGCTTCACAGGTAGTGACATATTCAGCTGCTATCCAGGCAGAGATGGAGCTGTACGTGACTTGTCTGCTTAGTTTATACCACAGACCCAAAGATTCCTGAGGCCTCTTTGGAGTGATCTCTAACAACCAGAAGTGGTTTTTCCCTTGCCCCCCTGCCTCCCTCCCTTTTTTTTTTTCCCCACCCTTTTCGCCTCTAGGTCATGCTTCATCTGCTGTTGCTCCTCTTCATCAAGGATGTGGTTGCCATCTTTGTCAAACCTGGAGAAGGCTGCTGTGATCTCATGATCTGCATGGCCCAGCCTGAAAAAAAAACAAACCAGAAAGAGAAAGCTTAAGGCACTGAATTATACTGTTAGGCTCTAACAGTGCAGGAGCACACCTTTTGAAATCAGTGTATTGTATCCTCCCACCAGTGACATCCCAAATGAGAAAGAGATAGCAACACAAACCCATTTAGAAAAGGAGATTAAACACATGAGGAAAGATGATAACNTTTTTTTTTTTTTTTGAGTCTTACATTGCCCAGATCTGAGCTAACTGCTCTCCCAACCTTGAAAACCAGAGAATTTAAATTATCTGTATGACCAAAATAAAGGCATAAGCAGACATCCCTCAAGCCAACTCACTCCTTCAGGCTGTTCTTGAAGTCCTCAAAGTCCAGTTCTTTTGTTCCATTCTGCAATGCTTTCTGCACATCAGAAATCCGCTCCTTCTTCAGCTTCAGCCTCATGAGTGTCCGGTTGTAGCTCTGTTACCAAAGGTGCAGACATGGAATCATGCAGGCAGAACAGTGAAAAATAGGGGCAGAGTGGACAATGCACTATGGGTGAGCAGGTGCTAAGTAATACGGGCAGATTTTAAGCTTCCCAGAAGCAAAAATACAAGACTGCTGAATGAGCTCCATGTCTAAACTAGGATCACATCTTCAAAGTGACACCAACATGGTAGCCAGGGTCTCCATGATGAAGTTTGCTCTGTACTTTTCTCCTCATGTCCCTCCCTTTATCTGAGCTCCCAGTCATCTGCTGTTTAAGATAATGTCTCAAATACCACCATTCTTTGCAGAATATTGGTCCCACAGCACAGAGTTGTGAACTTCCAGGACCTTTTCTGGAATTTTCCCATGGGAAATCCAGATGTAACTCACTAATTTGCCCCACTGTGGCATGCTCAGCTTAGCAAAATAGGACCTGCCATTTTATTGATCAAAGTACACTCTATCAAGCACTGAAAGAGCTTTGTCTAGAGACTGTCCTGGGAAGAAAAGTCTCTCAGAAACGTTACCATCATGCTCAAGTAACAGGATTCCCCCAACCCCTGCTTTCTCATCTTCCCATTGCCAAAGGATCTGGGAGCTTGATTTATCCCAGAAAGGAACTGTGACTCCAGTGTGCACCAAGAAGGTGGATCTGGAGCTGGTAACCACTGGTTTTCTCTGGTAAATTCCACGTAGGTCAGTGACTTCCACAATATGTTTCAAGATTTAGCTAGAAAGTAGTCCAGCTTCACTATTCATCACCTGCTTCAAGATGTCTGAGAGCTGCAGCTCATCCTTCTGGCTTGAAAGCTCCTCCTTGACTTCTGAGTAGGTGTCATTGATGATGGCCAGAAACATGTTCTAGAAAAAGGGGAAGACAAGATGAATAAGCATGAGGCATCTTGCCTGCTCCAGCAGCTGAAGCAGCAAGAGATAGGCATAGCTGTGCAGGGCTCAGTTAAACAAGGAGCTATTTCCACATGGGGTATCCCTTGGCCAAATTAAAGTGGGTGAAGGGAAGGCCCACTTCAGCCACACAGTGATTTCTCTCTGGGGAGGAGGTCCTTGCATTTAAAGCAGTGGCTGAAGGTACATTTCTTCCCAGCTCAAATGCCATTTTTGATAGCCTCTCCTGCAAGATCTTAGGTTACATTTGGATTCCCAGAGCTAGGTATTTAACCTGGTCATTGTGAGCATCCCTCTGCATCCATTGCCTAGGAAGCCAGAGACTGTCCCCCCTGCTTTGTTCACTGTCTGCTACAGAGCAGCTGAACTGATGCCCTTGAATACATATCAGTGTATTCCCAGTCAGTTTTATTATTGTTCACTTTAAATCACGTGAATATGGCCCTTAATCGCTCTGATCAAATCCCCAATTGCAATGACGTGTTCTTTGTCTACTCTGGTCTATTTGCACTGCAAAGCTATCATAACAGAACCTTCCTTTCTCTCTAAGCATTTACACTGCACTTAACTCAGGGATTATCGGGAAGGGTCTCTCAAACACTGCCATCAGAGGGGCAAGGAGGGCTTGCTTGCTTTCTTACCAGAAGCACGAAAAAAACAAAGAACACATAGGTGACAAAATAAATAGGCCCAAGGACCCTGTTGGCATTGTCAATGGAACTGTAGTCAAAATCACCAAGAATGATCCGAAACTGGGTGAAGCTGGAGGAGAGAAAGAACACAAGGTCACAAAAAGGCACATACATTTATCCTACCTCCTCAGACAGTCCTGAGGTGAACCCTGAACCTGCCTGCAGCCCAGATGGTCACAGGCACAAGCCAAAGCAGGGTCTAAGTCACTCAGTCTGGTGAGATAAGCGTACCCATAGTATTTAGGGGTGAAGTGAGCTGATTTGGTTAGAGCAAGAGCTGCCTGGAAAGTAAAACATGGTTTCCACACAAATTTCTGGTTGTCCAAAGCATGTTTCGGTCTAAACAGGAGTTAAAAACAATCTGAATTTACCCTTATAAAGGCATTTGACTCACTGAAGCCTTCTCTTGCAAGAGAGTTCATGAGAGCATGGAGAGGATGGTAGTACTGAACACTGCTCTTCAATCTTTTGCAATTCATAGCCCCTGTAATGAAGCAAGTTTAAGTCTATTGATCAGAAGTTGGCTTATCTCAGTTATCTCTTGCAGACCCCTTAAAGGCAGGACCTGGATGCCAGAGGTCTGTGGAACACAAGCTGAAAACCACTGCTGTAGCAGATACCTCCCTTAACATCGCGCATTGCCTGAGCAGGCCCATGAACTGAAGGGTTTTCTGAGACTGGATATCTTAACTCACTTCCCCAATATCCCCTTCTGTGGATGCTTGTCCACCCACCAGTCATCCCCTATCTCAGGAATCTTATTATCTCATGTATTATCTGTGGGACTTCTCTGGAAATTGATCAGTGAAATGACCTCTGTTAAAAAACACCCTTCAATTAAAAAAATGAAAGGAAAGGGGAAAAAAAGAAAGAAAAAAGACGACAGACAGAAAAATATGGACTGTGAAATCATGTGCAGGGAACAGGACCTTGAGATCCTGAAGCCTGAAAATCCTGGCTTGAGAAATGCCAAGCTCGATTTCAGATTCCTTGCATTTGGACTATTTAGGGAGCTGGGAAGGTTTTCCAGGTCTAAGGAAGAGGAATACGGCATTGCCTCCTCCTCTTTGGTTTAAACTGTCCCAATTCAATAATGTTGAAACATCTCCTTCCAGTAAGAAATTATTTTTCTCTCTTTTGCTTTGAAAATGTCTACTTAATCTTATTTAGACTAATATACAACATATTTTAGTAAACTTCCTGCTGAATTTGTATTAAAATTAGCATATTATATGACCACCAACTTTCAGAAATGAAGTAGAGCTGCTATCTTATAAAAATCAGATCTATTTACAAATAAGATTAAAATGAAGTTCTGACTTTTTTATTTCAGTGTTTGAAGTGATCATCTTGATAAGGTAAATGCATTCCTTCTGCTTTTCTCTGTGAAAACCCTGAAGCAACAAGAAGTATTCCTTCCAAATCTTTGTTTGAATTAAAGTGCACCATCTGATGAAAACCAGAAAAGTTTTCATCAAAGCTGTTGTGTGCAGACACTGAAACGATGTGATCAGCAAGAGTATTTGGAAACCAGAGAATTTCAAAACTCCAGACCCTCTATCTGGGCCTCTTCCTTACTAAAAAACCACTCCGAGCGTACACCAAAACACTTGTTTCGGGCTGTTTAGCTCTTACCACCAGAATTACAGAGAAGTTTAATCTAACTAGGCCTAGAGCCATCTGCTGGTGTATAAAAACGCAAATTTGCCAAGGTCTCAGCGACAGTCAGTGCTATTCTACTGCCTTTACAGACCCACAGTGACAGAAGGTCCTGCAGAACACAAACTAAATTATCAGCTGACCTATGATGCTTTTCTGCAGAAAAATGTTAACACTGCTCTGTATGTTGAGTACCCTTAGTGTGCCTAAACTCCACATCAAGGGAAAGCTGTCTAGACTTCAGTAAATGAACTTCTTACCAAATGCTCCCATGGAAAGGCTGGTATTTCCATTGAATTGCAGGGCTGCAAGGAGTCTCAAAGCCTGGTAGGATCAGCTACTTCCAGCCCTACTGATTAACACCAGACAACCAGAAATCTGTCTGTAACCCTCAATTTTCTCACTGTATTCTTTTGTCCATGAAGATGTCACAGCTGGAGGACTGTGAGTGACTTATTAACCACTGTGACTTTATTACAATGAGATAATGCAGGTGTCTGATTGACATTCAGATTGCAACTGGGGAGAGGTTGGAAAGCAGTTAAAATTCTTTTGATGAAATGATGGAACAATGGTTCTGATTTACACACTTACATGCATTTAACAAAGGTACTGAAGTTTTCCACTTGCGTCCCGAAAAGAAGGTAACCCAGCTGGGCATAGGCGAAGAAGACAATGAAGAACATAATGGCAAAGCCCAGGATGTCCTTGGCGCAACGTGCCAGTGTGGAGGAGAGCTGGGTCATGGTTTTATTAAAGCTTATATACTTGAATATCTGCAAGAAGAAAAAACAGGGACAAAGCGAGGCCAAACCATCAGTTAGGTCAGTCTCTCTCATATACGTGCATGCTTACTAAGACAAGAGGCTCACTATAGTACCAAAGCACCAAGAATACAACCAGGCTAGGGGAACGGTGGCTTAGTGTTCAGGATATTTGTCCCAGATGTGCCACCATCTTCCTGTGGGATCATAAACATATGACTTTGTTCCCTGTGTCAAAGGAAAATACAAAGAGGGGCTGCTATAGGGACAAATGTCTTGCAGCTAATGAGGAACCCCAAGTACAGTGTGGCTTTCCATCATGCCAAGATGCTTTCATTGAAATGCAAAGCCCATGCCAACAGGCAAGTTACTTTTGGTCATTTGGTGGCCATCATGACAGGAAAACATGGTTTGCCAAATTATCCTCCAAGATACTAAACTAGTACAGGATGGACAAAGTCACATTGTACTCAGTGTCATCTAAAACCACTTTTACACCACAACATCTGAGCTCATCTCCCTGTTTGCTGTCTCCAAATAACTGGCCTCAGAATGCAGGGTGAAAAGTCATCTGGATTTACTGCAACACAGAGCATATGACTTTGAGGAAAGTCCTCTGTTCTATAGCTGTTACCCATTCGCTCAGAGGGATGGAAGACTCAATCCCTAAGCTATCTAGAGGAAGAGGTCTGAGATTGGCAGCTTGGCACCTCCCAGACTCCCTACAATACCTTGATCCAGGCAAAGAATAGGTTGACTGCATTCATATTGTTGTACTGTGTCTGCCAGAATGCCAGGAACTCGAAGTCTGCGTAGGCGTTGGGATGTTTCAACAACTCTCCCAACAGTCTGTTCACCTCAATGGTGCGAAAGATGTGAAACCCAATAGCGATGATGGAGAGCTGCGAAGAGGAAGAGTCTGCAGTGAGTGCTGTACCTATGCTTTCCATTTAAATTAAAGTGTCACAGAATTTCTTGGTATCACACTTCAATGTGGGGGATGGAAATAAGGTTATAATGTGCTGAATGACTGCATAGCCTCTCAGGCATCTCTAAGGAAATAATTTTCTCCTAACAGCTGATAGAGGAGCATGTGTCCATTTACTCTGCTGGTTCATTTTGCTATTAGAGCAAAACATGTGCCAGCTCTTGTCTTATGTAGACCATTTTCCTCATTCCTTCATTTATTTTGGCTCTTATCTCTCCCTGCCATTGCCCCCCCCCAAAAAAAGTGTGTAAAGATCCTCACCAGAATGACGACCACATCCAGGATGTTCCAGATGCTGGTGAAGTACTGAAGCTTGTGGATACGCAGCTCCAAAATCTCCTCCACCACATAGTAGAAGATGAAGATACAGAAGACAACTTCGCAGGCAACAATGAAGAAGTCCCATGCACTGACATATCGTATAAGCTTGACTGTTCGGATTTGCCAGGAGGGAATGGCACCACCAGTGGCTGGAAACTCAACCACTAACCTTGAAGGGGACAAAAAAACCTCTGATAATTATAAACAGGGGGATGGAGGCTCTTAGGTAGCTTTGAGAGGCATGAAACCTGAGCATGACCCAAACCATGAGTGGAAGAGTTGCGCACGTGTTTATGCAGCCTTATCTCTGCTGCTTCACTACCCATGATAGGAAACTGTGAAAAGCGAAGAGAAGCGTGGCTGGTTATGTCAGGAAGACCAAGTCTTCTTACTAATCTTTGTAACATCTACTGACACCACTCAGTCCTACCCCCTGCTGGACCATATTAAAATAATTGCATTTTAAGAAACTGTGGCATTGAGGAAGACACAAGAAGCAGAAGAATTTTCAGTGGGACTCAGCTTACCTCAGAACACAGAACAGATTGATATTTGCATTATACACAGAGAAATCAATGAAGACAACTCGCGTCCCTCGATCCAGCCACAACTTCTCCTTCAAGACTTGCAGGGCTTCAGCACTCTCTTCTCTGGTCAACTTGAGGTCTATGTAGTATCCTCCCCCACTGTAACTGGTTAATCTTCCCCAGTGAGATGAGCCACCCAGCTCCTCCTCAGAATGGTACCTCCACCTGCAACAGACAAGCCATAAGCAAAGGCATCACCACCTCAGGCTTGGATATGACTTCGTAGCCAGAAGAAATTAGATTATATCTTCAAGGGACACAGCAGTTTTCATTAAAGAGCTGGCACTTAATTCTTATTCCAGATCTGAGCATAATTCATTTTTTCATTATTGATAGATATCTGATCTAGTGCTTCCCAGCAGTGACACAACATGACTTGTGATAGTATGGAGGGAAAATTCTGCAGGTTCATTGGCTATGCCACAGTCTTGTTTGCATGGAGCTTACTCCCAGGATCTGCTGCATTGCCTACTACCATGTTGCACACAACCTTCTGCTTACAGAACACTTGCGCTTATATTTCCTTATGAACAATAGCTTCTTGTTCACAGACCAAGACACATGCAGCAAGGAAAAAAGTTAGTAAACTGCAGCTACCTCACATTATTACAGAGAAGAAGGTTTTCAAGATGAAAGAGATGCACTCCCTTCTCTCTGGGTCCTGAAATCCCGGAGGGAAGCAGATAGCATCATCGATTTGATAGATCTGGTCCCAAAGGACTCTGTCCTCACCCTATTAAAAGCAGGCAACAATTTCTACCTAATCGTCCAATGGATTTTTCTTGGCTTTCCCAGTAGATCCCACTCTGCCACTCATTCTGTTGTGTTTTTCCTCAAACAGATGCTTGGCCTTATTGATAGACAAAAAGGTCTTGCTGCCTCTGACTGTAAGGGGAATTCCAGCCTTACACAAAAAGTTCAACCCTGGCATCCTGTGACTCAGCAGATCTTATTTTAACTAGAAGAGACTCATTTGGGGCAACTAAAAAGAAAAATAAATAGAAATCACAGACTTTCTAATCCTGAACAGCAGGAGATATACTTACGCTGTTCCATTGATGAGCCCAAAGGAGACCCTTTCCTCCTTGTCTTCTGAGTATACATCATAGCAGCCTAAGATTTCCTCCTTGAAGTCATCATGGACCACACAGGAATTGTTCTTCACCTTCAGCTGTCGCATTCGTGGGACACCCAGCAGCAGGTTCTCATAATAGATGTATGACTGGGTGCCATGTGCTGCTAGGGACTCGTTGTTGTACCACTTTGTCCAGTAAAGATTATCCAGAAGGGGGCCCTGCGCATACTGCAAGAGAGGGGGAGAATGACTTCTTTGTAGCCCACACATTGGAGGGGTTTTCTTAGCCTGGGCTTGAGATAGTAAAGACCTGACCCACCCCTCCTTACTCCCCAAGCTGGTGTTGGATGTGTTCTAAGGAGGGGAAAGACCAGGGCTGGTGGTAGAAGAGGGATGCTGGGCAGCAGGGTCGTGCGGGCTCTTCACAGGCCTGTAATATGGTTGCTGCACCTTGGGCTAATGAAGAGACAAGAGCCCTACAAGCCTCCTTGTCCCTCCCACTTCAGTGAGCACAAGTTTCAAAGAATTGCCTTGGCACGAGGTGTGAATTATGAAAAGGGAGGTATGCCAGTGCCCTGGAAACAGCAGGGGAAAAAAAATAGTGCCATAGTTCACTGGGGTTTTTGATACAGCAGAAAAAGACAAAGCTAATTGACAAACAACTTCTGGCTGACTGTCAGAGATAAGTGGTTGCAATACCTCAACAGCATTCACTGTGGCTCATATTATTGCTTCACCAGTTCTTCAATAGAAATGTGTTAGACCTCAAACATTTTCCCCCTCTTTATTCTCTTTTATCAAAGTCAGCACAAATTTTAATCCAGCTTCTTCATAAAGAATCTATAGATCACCCCAGGCATGAATTACAGGCAGGTTAAGTATGCTGTTCCCACAATTGCCCCCGAAAATGGACATAGGCTTATGACTAAGACACCAGCATGAAGACACTGGACTGTAGGATTTGAAGCCATTTCTACCACAAGGAAACCTGGAGTAAATCACTTGGCCTCTACAGGTTGGTACTCCCTGTCTGCGCAATGAGCATCATATCACAGCAATTTTTTTTTGTTATGATCTGTTTAGCTGGTAAGTTACTGGGGAATGGACTCTTCTGGGCACACACAATACTTAGCCTAGCCAGTATTCTCGCCACAGTGCTCAGAGGAATAAATTATATTTTAAATCAGTGAATATTTTGCATGGAAATGATATTGTAACTATTGCTAGTAGCTGGCAAAAGCTTGTGGCAAGAAAATGCGTTGCTGAAATCACTAGGTAGCACAGAGGGAACTGAATATCCCAATCTAGCTGAGATTTCCAGGGGTCCCCATGCTGGGCCAGATTTGTACTCACCACCCAGAAGTCAGCCATGCTGCCAATGGACTGGAAGGAGGCACGGCCATCCAAAGAGGTCTGCAGGAAGAGCTCAGACATCACTTTGGTGTAGTAATAGGCATTGGAACTTGTCATTCCATATGTCACTAAGAAAAGACAAGAGGAGGGTCCTCCCTTATACCTGAATATTGGACTCTAATATAAATATATGTATATATTCACTTTCTCTGTAGCTTATATTATCACAGGTAAGCTTAGCAAGGCACAAGAGAAGAAATTTTGGGAACTCTAATCATATTACTTTCTGCTTTCTTAGGGATTTACAAACTTATCTGTTGCACGTTCCAGAATTTAAACTGTCAGACTGACAGACTGTAAGACTTTAAAATCAGAGAAGACCGTTGGATGATGCAACCGAACATCCTGGTTAACGATTTTTGTCCTCAGACAAAATTTCTGAGATATTTTTTTCTTTCTCAGAACAGAGTCCATGATCTGTATTTTGAAATTCTGATATCAAGCCATGAAGGTATAGAGACCACCCCACCGTCCCAGGTGGAAAGCTCCACTTAAGTTCTCATTTACCAAGAAACCTCAAACAGGAGCAGGCTCTAATTTCCCTGAACATGTTGTTTCAACTCTCCAGTGCTCCTTCCTGCAGAAAAGCATCCATCATGGTGATCACTAAGAACATGTCCTACTCTTGAAAGGGCATCATGAAAATAAAGCAGCTGACATTCAAGACTCCACCACCACCACTTTTGGATGAGTCAGTGTGTGACTACATGTAGGTCTATGTACGTATTTGGTTCTTTAGGAAGAGTGACTGAAGCACCGTCTCCCTGAGCCAGTGCGATAGTAACTCAGATTGGTATTGTCTGTCTATCTCTCCTGCCATAGGGCCCATGAAATATAATCCTCTTCGCTGTCCCAGGCCACAGGTGCTCATTTGTGATAATGAATGTACCTTCCCAAAAAACAAACAGCCATTGTGCTACCCACACAAAGTCCCTTAGCATTCAGTACAGGGACGCATTAATTCCATCCAAGAACAAGAGTGTGAGCTGACATCTGCTTTATCACCTCAGCCACCCCTCCAGTCTCAGAGGGGAAAACATCTCTGAATGCTGTGTCTTTGATCCCAGAAGTTTCTAGAGCTGCTCCCTGGAGTTTGAACATCTGTGAAACTAAGAAAAGACCCTGGGCGGATTCTCCCAGGACTGTGGAGTTGATGGCTAGAGCTGATAACACGAATCAGAAAATACTACTTAAACTTAACCAATATCAATTAGGTCTAGAGCAACAGTCAGTTATTTCACTTGTGCGTGCAGCAGCTATTCTGTAGGTTAACAACACACCCGCTTGCTGCAGTGAGTGCATGTACAATAAATTTAACAACTACAACAAAGCAAGGAAGCCTAATAATAAAATCTCACATTATTCCCCTCATGCTACTCACAGAAAAGATAACTATGAGCTATGACAGCTACTTACGTAGACAGATGTCCACCAAGAACAAAATATAAACAAGCAGCTCTCGCAGTGTGGTCTTCACGTAAAGCTCTCTGTTTTCAGCTGTGTTCTCAGTCAGCGTAGTGCCCCACAGACCTGTTGAGCATAAAGAAGAAATTGGAGAGTTTTGATGGCCATTCTCAAAGGCCACATGAGGAGCTGAAGTCCCATTCCCAAACAATACTCTTGGGAGTCGGATTTTTGTCACTTTTCAAAGCTGTCTTTTTTAAAACTTGGCTAAAAGCTGTAAAAACATGTTAAATAATCCCTAAAAGAAACCATTCCAGTGTGAACAAAAGATTTGGGGCTCATTGAAACTGAAATACATTGGCTTTCTGAATCATTTTCCAGTTTTCTGTTTGAGCTCAATATGGACTGATCTTTTCCTGCCTGTTTTTCAGCTTACTTTTTGCGGAAACTCGGTCTTTGTCACTAGGACTCTTGAAAACACAAAATTTCATCTCAGGCATCCATGTGCCAACAGCTGACCTTCTGATAGGACTTCCATAGTAGAACTGCATCTGATGTTAGCCTTACAACTATTAGTCCTTTTAGCGTATATTGAACCACCAGGCCGCAAATATTTGTTTCTTGCTAACCTAAAAACTCTTGCAGATTTCTTGTAGGTCATAAGACTCAATCAAATACCCCAACTCAGTATTTTCAGCATAATATGTAGAGCCAAAATATCTATCTATCTATTCAGGATGTCTGTCAATGGAGCTCTGCTGACTTCAATACAGTTGTGCCAATTGCACCAGCTAGTGATCTGATTTCTTCACACAGTGAAAGCAACTCATTAAATATCGCCAGGGCTGATCAGAAAGAGAGAAGCACTTTGTTTAAAAGGAACCTTGATATTTTGGGTTTGATGAACCACCTGACACCATTAGCTTTTCTGTTTGTTCTTGCTGTAATGGCTTTCTGTTGTGATTTCTAAAATGCTCCTGAAGTTGAAAGGCATAAGAACTTCCACTTGAAAGCCTAGTGATGGAAGCCACATCAATAATACCCATAGTCTTGCTGCAGCTCCTAGAGAGTTCAGCCCTGATGCTCATCTCCAGTAGTACACAATCATCTTCCTGCAAGCCAGGATGAAAGCAGATCAAAGGCCACACATTTGAAGTCAATTCTGGCAGAGGATGAAGTGCTTTTTTCCTTTGGAACAGGCAAAAGCGTTATAGTGGTCTGTCCACATTTATTCCTGTCTTTTTGATAGCTCTTTGGCATCTTAACAGATTAGATAGCTTTTTGCACCATCAACCCTCACTCCTAGACAGACAAACCAGTAGCCTGTTCTGGACATGCCAGACCAGGAACAGAAATGAGAGCCTGGAGAAGATCTGGATTAACTCATATGCAGGAGAGAGTAGCATGTGGTCTACACGAATCTCCACAACAGAGAAAAACAGGGGGAAACAATCCACTCATCTGTTCAGGTTGCTTTTAAATGATCCCTTTTATTTCTAGATATCATGACATCACAATCTTAACAGGTTTATTTGGTTTTTGGAAGCAGGGAACCCCTACTATCCACATATTTGGAACAGAGGCACAGACTTTCTTTGCTTTGGGACTAGAAGTGTCCTCAGGAACACCTAAATTCAAGGGCGCTCAGATATCCTTGAAAACTTGGTTCAGAGACTTGCCCAAAATTATACCTGAAGGACCATGAGGCTGGTCCAGTACCCTTTCAGATTGCATCCAGTAATTGTAAAACTGTATCAGTTGATGTTTGGTTTCAGCTGTTTCTTTAGGAAACATGCCATAGAAATATACCACCTCATACATGAAGCACATCCCCATCTGTGTCTCCTTTGACACCACCTACCCCCTTGGGGATGCAGCTGTTTCAGACATGCCACTTGGACTAGAAGGTTACACAAGACTAGAAGACATCTGGGCTTCCTTACAGCATTTTGCATGACCATCCATCACTCACAGCAAAGAAGAAAGCCTCAGAATCTAGAAGACAGGCAGTCTATGCCATTTGTTTGTAAATCTTGCCTTCCTGCTAGTAACAAGTTACTGGTAGGAATTAATGGCAACATCTACATAATCTTCCAAGGCTGCTTTTAAACCAGACTTGTGACCCATGTGAGTGACTAGCTCAGGGACTCAGGTACAGCTGGAGATCCTCTTCCAAAGGCAGTGGGAAGCTGGCCACTCACTGGCCACATTGCCACCCAGATACCTAGAAAAGTCTGTTTGTAGGCTGGCAAGGAACAGCTGAGGTGGCAGAAGGCAGGCAGGAACCAGAGGATAGAGATACATGGACACAGTTTAGAGACGAACAGTCCTGAGCAGTGATACCAGAAGCAGTAGCTACTCACTAGTAGTCCAGCCCAGTAGCTGGTGAGGACAAGGAAAGAACTCAATAAGTCAACTATGACCAATACCCCTAAAGAGCTATGGACATGTAAGCCCAAGGAATAGTTTTTAAGCTAAAGCCTCCATAAACTGTCCTTGGTTAAGCAACTTCTCTTTACTACCTCCATTCCCATGTGAGACACTAATGCAATTAAATGGAAGGGGGGCATGGTGGTGAGCTAGCAATATTTGGAGAGGGAATAAAAAATAATAAGCATCTAGTAAAGATGCAAAGGAAGGATGCAAATTCTTCAAGGAAGAAGTCCTCACCTCTGAGAGGTCGATAGAGGCCTTTCTTCTGGCTGCACTGGCCTTTGGATCTCATCTTCCCAGCTCTGGTCTGTCCTACAACCCCATTTACCACCCTTGCTGGGAGGAGACACTGCTGCAACAGTGACAGAAGGGAATGCTGTGGTGTCCTGACAGGTATTTCCATTTGCATGCTCCAATTTGAACCCTGGCATCTACAAATGGAATTTTGATGTTAAGTATGGATATGTTTCTCCTTTTTAAGTCTCACACAATGCCTAGAAGAAATATTATAATAAACCAGGTAAATGACACACTGCCTCTGAGCCATCTTAATTACCCACCAAGCCCACCCAGCATTGCTCCCCGGCCAGGAGAAACTTCTAAAGCCTCAGCTCTGTCTTCCATGTGAATTAATAATGTTAGACTGTAACTGCAATGACAAGTAAGAAAGAATTGATCACAGAGGAGCTGTGCAATTCAGGACCAGCCTATACTGTTATTCACTTACATGTACTGTTAGAGGGTACAGCTCCGAGAAAGGTTCTTGCAGGACCAGGTGCAGAGCTCCTGGTGTTGCTTTTCTTCTAAGTCAGGAAAAAAGACACACTGGCAAGAAAATTGTAATCTCCTGAAAAATAGTTTACTGCTTTTTTCCCCCTCCCTGTTTTTACAGCATTAGAACTTGATGCCTTCTATAAGACATTGTTCAACAAACACCTTTGCCCAGGGCTGTATCCTTACAGCAGGCCTAACTTGCTCCAAGCTTTCTGATTGCCTCTGAATAAACCTACATAATATTTCATTCCCCTTTGTCTTTTAAACTGGAAACTAGCACCTCTTTCTTTCAGCTGTCTCCAAGCCAAACTTGACTGTTATCATCTGCATTTCAGTCCTGACAGCGCTAGGTTTTCTCTGGTGGATATTTATGTCCGCCTTTCATTTACCGTAACGCAGGGGCCGGCACGACTCCATCTAGAAAATGCACACAAAGACAGAATAGTCTCATCACTGGAACGATGGCTCCTGTGGATTCAGGACGCCTAAGCTCTGCCAACAGATTCATCGCATGACCGTGAGCACACTGCTAAGGCTGTCTGTACCTCCTGCCTTGTAGCAAAGGTAACAGGACAGACCCTGGAGCTCCAGCAAGGCACACAGAATGAGGATGCTCCTTCCAGGTCAGCCAAAGACGATCTCTGAAGTAATGCTAATCTGCGTTGAGCAGGTTCCTGGGCTACACAGATACTATGGGGTTTCTACTTTCTGCATCCCCACACTCACACCACCCCCATACCACCGTTTTTCCCAAGGGCTAGTAAATCCTTGCTAGCGAGATATCGGAGCTTTACCTCGAATGCCTCTGAAGATGTAGGAACAGCACTTGAGAAAAGGACTTGTCTTCCCATCCACAGCTTTGCTCTGTTTTTCCTGGTAAGGCAGCGGATCCCTCACCTCTTCAAAGTTCTCATAGGGATTCTCCAGAATGGACTTGGGGTTGTAGATGGCTCGAATCTTCAAGGAGGTAGTGGGAGAGCCATTATAAACAGGATTATCCCAAGCTTTCTTCCCCACTGCCTCCAGTTCATGCTCCTCTGAGGCTTGAAAGTGAGCCTCAGGTCTGTTGTTTAGGTGAGACGAGCTCATAGCTAGTCACTGCCAGCAGAAGTACTTTTTAATTGGAATTGTGAAGATTGCCTGCCCAGGCTGCGGTTTTAAGCTAGCAGAGAAGGAAGGGGTCAACACCAACTTGTCCACCTCAGCAACCCAGGAGGTGGCACACATCCTCTCTCTATTTTATACCAGCTCAGCTGGTGACACCTATCAGGGGGGTGGCACTGCCCGTTGTTAGGAACCCCCGACAGCCCTATTATTCCAGCAGCCCTAGGAACACCGACAAGTCCAATAGACCTTCTCTGCTTTGCAAGGGAGGTAACAGACCCAAATACCGCCTGGAAGAGGAGGCTGCTAGGAGACAGCCCCGGAAGGGGAAGGGGGGGGAGAAGGGAAGGGGGGAAGAGAGGAGAGGAGGGGAGGGGAAGGGAGAAGGAGGCGGCTGGGATTTAATTGGATCCCTCAGGCTGCCTGAGGAGCTGAGATCAGCCCCAGGTGAAGCTCTGGAGGGGTGCAGCGAGGTCTGGGAGCTGTGGTAGGGCCCCGTGCAAGCGCTAGTGGGGAGAGGGGTGGGTGCCCGGCTGCGCGGGGTCGGGTGGGACGGGGAGCCTTTGCTTTGGGGATCGGGGAAGTTTTGAACTTTCAAGCGCAGAAACGCTCCCTGTGAGCGGCGGCAGCGCGGCGCCGGGCGGGGGGCTCGCCGCGGGCAGCTGCCTGCGCTCGGAGGCTATGCAATTCGTGTGCAAGCATTGCGGACACTTCAGGAAGAAGCTGGGTTTTGGCCTAAAACGTGATCGCGGTAAGCGTTTCCACATCCTCCTCTTTGCTTTCTCCTTGTTAAAAGCAGAAGTAAAAAATGGGAGTAAACTTCCAGCGTTGGTTTTGGCAACCAGGGGCTGGGCTCTTCTGCTTTTGCAGAATTCCTATAAGCCCTGCAGTTCCTGCTGGCCGTGAGACAAACCTGAGAAAAAACAGGATTATACCAGGCAAAACTGGAAATAATAATAGCTAGGGGATGCCAGCATTCCCCACCTAGGGAAGGGGTTATGTTCCCTGCTCTCTTTGGAACGATAAGGAGAGAGAGTGGAGGGAGAGAGGCTAGATGATCTCTAAAGGTCCTTTCTGTCACGGAGATATGTGATGCTAGGATTAGGCCTCCAGTCCCTGTCAAGTGGCCAGTGGCTTCCTTGGGTAACCTGTGAGCTAGCCACCCTGAGTAGCCCTTGGGTAACCTGTGGGCTAGCCACCCTGAGCGCCTCAAGTGTTGCAGTAGGCTACAGCAGCGTGCTGCTGGAACAGCATCTGCCAGCTGGCTGACATTCACCCGTGAATGAAAGAGTACTTCCATGCTGGAGGGACTCGTGACTTTTAAAAAGTAATCAAGAGATTTCATCTGTTGGAAATAACGTGAGGAGAAAGGCAGAAGAGTTGCCTTTAAAAAATCCAACAAATAATCTTAAACCTGGTATATGGTTTGTATAATGTTGTCAGTGCTCTGACTTCATTGAAATTACTGATTCAAATGGCTAATTGAAACAAAATGCTTAACATAAAAAAAAAAGTTACCTTGAGGTACACGCACACACCACACCCCCACTACAATTTTCCATTGAGATCCCCACCAACTAAAAGCCTTAGAGCCACTACTGATGAGCAGCACTACATAGGACAAAATATAAAGATACTGCCTACTAAGTAATGCTGCTATCACAAAAAAGACAGTCTGTAAGATCAAGGAATATCCTTTATTATACTGCTGTAGTTAGGAAACAAGAGACCCACTTCTGAGTGTGTAAACCTTTCTGCAGGTTCCTGCAAATCTTCTCACTAAAAGGAAAATAATAGGCTTGCATTTCTGAAAGTATGTTTTTCCCAATGATGTCTTCTGGCCTAATAAAATATATTGCCTTTCATCACACCCCTGCTCTTGTTTATAGCAATAACTTGGTTCATTGACAGCTAGAAACAACTCTACTACTGCAACAAGGTTAAACTCCACAGCGCTTACCCGTAGTTCAGCAGCAGCTGGGCAGGCATTGCAACTCAGGAAGCGTTGCATCCTTCAGAAATAGTTCTGAAAGAATCCCATGCAAAGATCTCCAGAAACAGGACAGAAAGTGATGCTGGGAAAAGGAACACACGTGCCAGGTATACGTCCAGTGCTTGTGACTGTTGTAGCAATTGCACACTTCATATTCACAAATTTACAGGGCATTGCCATGAGCCTGTAACTAGCCTCTTGACCTGCTCCAAACCTACCCTTTTTCACCAGCTTTTCACAGGGTTGTGAGCTAATCTATCTGATGAGGGTAACACAGCATTTTCTCTCAGTGACACCATATGATTTGGCTTACCTGTGTTTGTAATTATGAGGATATCCCCTCAAAGGCTCTCAGGAAAATTGACATCACAGCACTTAAAGGGTGGACATGCAGAAGCCTTTGCAGGTTTTGTGTGGGTTTGTTTAGGTTTTGGGGCTGTTTTTAAAGTGTTCCTCTCTACAGCTAATCTATGGTCCTTATATGGTATGAATAAATCTGCCATGCTTCTTCACAGGACACGCCAATTTTGCTTTACAGCAAGTGATTGAATCTGCTATAAAAAAGTCCAACCCCTTCTGCATAGCAAAGGATAAGAAAGTAGGGGGTTTTATGGCATCTCAATAATCCCAATAACAAAAAATACATTATGGGTAGGTTCCTTCAAATATTCACTGTGAAGTTAGTTCTTGTCATGATCGTTATTTTGTGGTTTTGTAAGTGTGCTACAGGAGAAACATAAGGCACAGCTAATTTTGATATCAACGTGTAGCACAATGATCACATGCTACACGCATGGTAAACACAAGTAGAAGGCCATTATGCAAGAATATCAGGCTACTGATGCTGAGCAAAGTATATGTCCTTTTCAATCAGTCCAATTTTTAAAAGCTGCAAATACGTTAAAGCAGAGAAAAGAGCAGTGAATATGTGTAATGAAATAATTACATGGTTCTTCAGGTTCATGATGTGCTCTTTTCCTAAAAATACCCTAAAAAACCAACAACATCACCAATGCTATCTAGGATATCTAGATAGCAAAAAAAGTTATACAGAAAGTATGGTTCCTGTTATCTAAGTGTCAACATTAGATTCATCCACTGTGGTGGTGGATGTCAAGCCTTAATATGCACAGTATATTGGGAGGGAATTAATAACAATAAAACACTCAAAACCAACAAGATGGCAGATTTCATTTGATTTTTATTAACAAATAAACGTGAATGTTGCCCTTCTTCCAGTTCACCTGAGACAAGCTGAGATATCTCTATTCATTCTCATTACAATAACATCATAAGATTTAAGGGGTGAAGCTCTATTTTGACAATATGGAACACATTCTAAAAGGAAATTTGGGAAGAAGACACATGGGCACATTTAAACCAATATTGCTGGACAGAGCACAGTTCAAAATCAATGAAAAAGATATTATCACTCAAACTGAGGCTTTACCCCCTTGATACACTTTCTCTGCAACATGTGGAGATTCAGCCTTGTCGTCCA
>VXBL01006894.1:34419-75938 GCA_013400195.1 Aramus guarauna | reverse complement strand
ATGGAATGTCCCTTTGGTCAGTCGAGGCCAGTTGTCACAGTTGTGTCCCCTCCCAACTCCTTGTGTACTCCCATCCTACTCACTGGTAGGGTGGTGTGAGAAGCAGAAAAGCCCTTGGCTCTGTGTAAGCACTGCTCAGCAGTAACGAAAACACCTCTGTGTTATCAACGCTTTTCATAGGAAATCCAAAACATAGCACCACACTAGCTACTATGACAAAAATTAACTGTATCCCAGGCAAAACTATTACACTGTGGCAAGAAGGTTTTCTGTTTTTTAATTCACCTGTGGCCTGAGAAATCCTAGGGCTGGGAAGCAGCCCTAGGAGTAATAATAGAGTAATAATAATAATAATAATGAAAACAGTAGAAACCATATACTGTTTGAGATTGAAAGATCTTTAGGCAAGGACCTGTTTCTTAGTAGATACACACAGCAGAACAAAAAAGATTCTGGATTATGTCAAGAGAACTTACTACTACAGCAAAAATAATACTTGTAGGGACATCTGGATCTAAGAAAGCTGTAAATTAAAACCAGCTCTCTTTCTGTGGACTTCTGGATGTCACCTTTTAAAGGGAGAAGAACCACCTGTGTGCAGTTAATGCTACTAAATTAAATGGAAATGAACCAAAGCAGTACAGCTGCATTTGAAGCCAGAATCATATATTACTACAGTATTTTTGTTGTGGTTCTGTAATAAGGGAAAGTGTATCTTGGAGCCATGCAGAGAACAGCAAATTTACTATAACTGCCACAGACAAGTGGGCATGAAAAATGATCAGTTCCTAAAAGCTTTTAAAGCAGCAATGTTTGTCCTTCTCGGCTTTATGAAGGTCATAAGTCTCTCTGGTATGATCTAAGAAATACTATAACAAGGCTCACTTAAATGCAGCTGTGTCCTGAATCTGTGCTCAGAGAGACAAAATTCCTTTACAGAAACAGCCACTCAACTTTTACCTACAGGAGACAATATTCTGCAGTGGACTTGTTCAGAGATGTTGCCAACTCCAGACCCCAGTCCAGTGACAGAATGATATATAGGACTTTTCCTGCCGGGAAAGCACTGTCCAAAACTAACATCATCTTCATTTACTATTTACTTGGCTTAGACATCTCTTTACTGTGGCTTCACTAGTTACACATAGTGTGTACATAGATACACACACACACAAATATGCATCCATATTTTTATATGTAGATACACATACAAATTATATATACATATATATGCATACACATACATATATATGTACATTCTTGACATATATATGTATATGTTCATTCTTGACAAGCGAGGGTGCAGGCAAGGTTTTGCAACTCACAGCCAAAGGAATGACCAAGTTAAAGTTGGCTTTTCCTTCAAGGAGCCCAGCTGCAGCTGGTCTTTTGCTGCCATAGCTAAGTTCTGTGTGAGTGGTGACTTAGCTGTGCTGGCCACAGCATGAGGAAAACAAAGAATTGAGGCTCTATCCAGACCCAGCTGCATGGCTTGAGGAGTTGACAGCTCTGTAAGTGCCCACATATTCCTGCTTACTGTACATTCAGTCCTGTACATCACTGTACATTCAGAAACGTACAACTAGTCTTGTGCAAATCTTAATAAAAGAACTTGGCAACTGAGAGGAGTGGCTTTCCCTGTTGGGTGCTTCTCTGTATCCTTTGTAATTGCCTTGTGCCTGGTGAGCAGCAGAAGAGCAGACACCTTGTATAGTGACTGATGATCCTGTTCGGTGCCATTAGGTACAGACTGTGGAGTCACCCCTTGCAATGCTATGTTATTCCACACGAACAGCTGCCAGCAAACATTTCCCAAATGCTGGAATTGATACCAGGAAGAATAACATCGTTTTGAGCATCAGAATGATCCTGGTTATAGATCTGCTGTTATTTTGCCTCGAGCTACTTTTGGAATCAATTCAAAAATTGATCCATCTTTAGGAAGGACATCAGATTGCTCTTTACTCCACTGCCTGTTCCCAATAAAAGTGCTTTCCTTCTTGATGGATGTTTCTCTGACCTCTTCTTCAAAATGCTCAATGATGGAAAATTCACAGCATTTCTAAAGAATCTATTCCAGGGCATTGTCAGTGTCAGTGCTCCTTATCTTATTATCCCTACTGTTAAAACACGTGTGTTGCAGTCGATACGAGGTGAAATTCAGAAGGCAGCTTTATCCAGCTGAGTTCTTGGGCTCAGAAGACACAAGTATGTACACAATGTCAGAGAAAAATGAAAACAAATAGGAACTTCTGCAAGACCTCTTTTACTCTTCCATAGCATTTTTCCCTTGATAGATTTCCCAGGACTTTATAAAGAAGATCTGTATTACAACTGCTCTTTAATAATGGGGCAAGGGTGGCAACAGTCGCAGTAATTTGCACATTTCCTCCATCGCTTCACTGGAGGGGAGGGAAAAGGGGACACAGACATTTGACTAAATGCCATCTGTTTTTATACTTCATTCTTTTGAGGAAGTTTTGAAAATACTGCCACAAATGACCAAGGAAAGGTGAATTACAGTCACCCGAGGTAACGAATCTGATCCAAAGAACATGGAAATCAGGATATACATTTCCATCAAATTTAATGGGGGTCAGATGAGATCCAGAAGCCTTAGAGTGACTATTTATAGTGCTGTTAGCACCCTGGAATAAAAACCTATTTACTCAATCATGAATAATGATATGAGCTCAACCTTTCAAATTAATACAAAAAACAACCCTTTTTATCATCCACCACATTTATGCTAATACTTAAGTCAAGTTATGGAGTTATGAAGTATTTTATGTAGTCCCAAACTAAAGTTTGACAATTAACCTTTAAAAGGAGCTCTGTAAGAAGAAGTCTCAGAGAAATGTAATGTGAGCAATTTATTATGAGTTCTGCAATCTGGATAGCCTGGGATACAAAAAAATCCAGGTTAACTCATCAATGCCAAAGGAGCAACTGTTCTTTCACATTTTGCCTTTGCTTTAAAGGTACAGTGATTCCTTATCATCACACACTTGCTGCAAGAAAGGATGGATTCATAATAATATGTCATTTTTAGAGTGAGATATGAAACAAATCATCAGCATGCTGTCTCTTAGAAGATAGATTATTTCAATTTTAGACTTAGGGAAACTGTTATAGTGAGGATATTCTGTCAGTTCAAGAAACCAGACCAGAATTTCCCACAACCATACTTAAAGATCTGAACTGAACCTAGGTGTTCCAGGTAGAATACAGTGTATAAACATAATTTGTTCACTGATAATGATGATAGACTTTAAGGTCTTCCTAAAGTCCCATGTCTGATCATTCCTCATTCTGTATAACCCTTAGTTTCCCCCATAACAGCTCACCACTCCAAATGTGGAGACTTTCAGTTCATGTCTGAGAGAGATTTAAGCCCAGCATTTTACCTGAGCTTAACTTGTTCTGCAATGTTTTTCATATTTATAGAGGAATGGAGGCATCAAGCAGAGGAAGCCTGCTGAAAACAACACTAAAATTCCTCTTCCTGAATTCCAGGTTTATCCACTCCTTCTTAGTTATTTTCTGTAAGTAAAATCAGATATTATGGTGCAGTGAACCAAGAGCACATCCCAGCATGCAGCTCAGCATGCGGCTCTGTTCCATGGGCTTGGTCACAGAGCAGCTGAACTCTCCTATACGTTCACCCTTTAATCCATGCTCATGAAATGAAGTGCACAATTGCAATGGTTACTGTGGGGTTAAAAAACATAATGTAAGATGAAAAGTCATGTGCTGTAGACCAGGCTGAAAAAAACACCTCAAACCAGCAAAAGACCCATAGACATTACAACCCAATTTTTACTTCCTCCTCATTTTTTTTTATTTTTTTTATTTTTTTTATTTTTTTTTTGTAATTCACACTCTATATCAAAGGTATAAAGTCTCAGTAGGAACCTGAAACCGAATTCAAAACAAAATAACAGTCACAGTTAGCTCGAGGGAAGTGTGAGAAACAAGAACAAAATCACACTTTCTGACGAGTATGGATTCACAAATCAATGGAGTCAGGAAAGAAAGCAGCACCAGGCTCGCTTTGGAAGTCTGTGCTGTGGTTTGACAACAGGGAGGCTGGCTCATCATTTAGCCATTCCTCCAGCTATAGTAAACTTTGAAGGACTGCAGAATCGCTGGTTATATGAAATGCCACTGCAGCTATATTTCACAAAAAAAACCACAAAACAATTAAAAAACCTCAACCCAAAACAACGCAACTTTCTAACTGCTAGTCCAAAAGAAAGGAATTCCTGGCAGTTCTGAATAAGGAAGGACAGGGCAGGTTTTCACAGTGTCTTCCCCAGCACAGACACTTAGAAAAGGATCAGCTCGAAAAATTGCTTTGGAGAGTCCAACAACACAGAGGGACAGCTGATCTCTGAAGAAAGGCTGAAAAAATATACACTGTTCAACTGCTGGTTCCTCAACACCACTTCTGAGCATGTTTGCAAGGAAAGTCACAAACCTCGGTTCCAGTGAGTCCACTATTGACCAAAGGAAGATGTTAGCTGCAGACTTAATGAGGACAGGACAACTTTATGCTTAAAGTCATTCTAGAACCATAGTCCTCAAGTCTGTTGGTAAAAATCTCCTTTTGCCACTGAATGCAACAAGAGCTTTGAGAGGTTTTTCCATGGATCTCAACCCGTGCACATGAAGCAAAGGTGCAAACCAGCCCTTCTTCTGCCTCAGAAGAGCAAGACAAATCAAATTTACAGATGTGAATAAAGTTCATGCTATCTTCAGCTATAAGGATAATCCTCAGCTATAAGAAAAGCAGTGCAACTCAGGTTGTTGGCAGACTTGCCTCTACAGAGAGAAAAGAAATAAGTTTTTCTTTGGCTTCCTTTATATATTCCTAATATTGATGCATGGGGTGACCTAGTGGCAATGAGGCCACGATTCTATACACATGGAGTAAAACTAAGATACTTCAACGCACTTTCTGAATAAGAGAAAAATATAATATTATTTAATATAATTTGCAGTTACACAGTTAGAAGCTCTTTAGGAGCGTATGAAGGCTAAATTTAAGACTGCAGGTACTCTTTTAGGTTAGTCTTTATAGGTTACTGTCATACTTTCTGAGTCCCTATTCAGAGAGACGCGATCTCAGATCTCATTGAATTTCAGGAAGCATTTGGGAGCTTTGTACTTATCAACTCTTTTCAAAAGTACAAACCAAAGAGAATGGAAGAGGCAATTTATCTAAAGTCAAATCAGTCCATCCACACTAACACCCTGATTATATCACTGGCAAAACACCTGAAGTTTGATGATTCAGGAGTAACTGAGGCAAACATCAAATGTCATTGGCAGGAAATATTTCAGCATGAGAGAAACTTCTGTTCTGAACTATGAAGTGTGCTTAGAAGAGAATTGTAAAAATGTCTTAAGTTTATCTTTTAATCTTTGACATACTCAGGTTTTGATATAAAGAAGATGTAAGTAGCACGACCACTTCTTTCTTTTCCCTAAACAGAAGAGCAATAAATTTAATGAGCTCTACAATGTACTTCAAATACCTCAGAGATGAACAAGTCTGCAATTACAGCAACAGTAATAATAAAGAAACTAAAAAGATTCTGATTCTCTCTCGAGGCCAGAGGAGTTGGGCAGTAAACAGTAATTTACAAAGGAGTCTTATGAAAAAAATTATAACTAAATATGAACCCAATTTATACTAGTCACAAGCCAATGGGTGTTTACTCTTGCATACTTGTACGCAAACACAGAGACATACTGAGTATTGCGCAAGATGTTAGGAAGTTAAGAAAAAGAAAGAAAAAGTAAAATGAGTAGTTTCTTTCCACATAACTCCCCCTTTCCTGTTGTTGAGATAAACAAGAACTGGTGCTGCAGTTCAGATTTTGGAGCTCTCTGCAGTCAGCTCTGAAGCAGTTGCTTGCAGGCAAAAGAGCCCATTGTGCAACCTCACCAAGAATTATCTTGGTATGGGAATAAAGGGAAACACTGACACAAGAAAAGTGTGCATTGGTTTGTTTTAGAGCTCACGTAGCAGTTTACAGCAGCAGAAGGCCGAATACTTACAATTCAAGGCACCAACACTGTGCCTGATGAGATGAAAATTCCATGTCGGGTAAGTGCTCAAGTGAGAAAACTTGGTTTTATTTCTACTTTCTAGAGCATGCAGTGAGAGATGGCTGGTGCCCCCAGTGCAAGCTGCCACCAAAATCAACACATTAGGAAAATTTACCCTGGCACGTGAGCTATTTCCTCAGATTAGAATAGGAAATCCTGCTAGAATGGTTGCAACGGTAACCACCATGGAGATGATGAGCAGGTTGGGTTGTAATTGCAGTGCATGTTGGAATTATATTGTTATAAACCATAAGAATATATGCTTTCTTGCTATAGAAACCACTTCCTTCTATTTTTTTTTTTCTTTTTTTCTTTTTCTTTTTTCCCTCTGGCTGTTTGGTACACACCTGAAGACATAGCTTTGCTGACTGAGAACGGAAGATCCCCAACTTCCAGCTGAGATCCCTGAAACCAAGCACTTTGTGTTTGTTAGGAAGATATTAGCCTTACACATTTCAAAAGAGTTTTGATTACAGAATACCCACAAGCTGATAAAATCTGCCTCCTGAAAAGGTTTAGAGTATATCAAAGCTATCTGCTTTGGGGTTTCATATATATATCCATGAACATGGGGAAGCAGTTAACCCTCACACTTGTTTCAGTTGATCAGAAAATCTCTTTCATCTCTTAGACATATTCTAAATGCTTTTATCATTAACAAATGATTGGAGTAGACACTTTGGTGAAAGCCTGTCACCTGCTCCTTGCCACACTTTTTTGCTTCAACGATAAATACAAATTAGCACCCAAATGCATGCAAAGCTATATTAACGATTTTGACATTTCAAATACTGTGGCTCATTTTACCTACATGAATCCACTGTTTGAGTGTGAAAAAAATTATTTCTTGCCTCCTTCACTATGTTCTGGCTTACATGCATTATGTAACATATTGCTGGAATGTGGCTAATTTGAAAGGATACAGTAGGATAAACTCCAGAATGGCCTGGAGACAAGACATCCTACATCCTACACGCTGAGCTATTGGCAGTGTTCACAGCCAAACCCCTCTGGCTACCTAGTATTTAGCAGCTCTTTTAGCATCCCACAGTCATCCGTTCATTTTTCCTCACAATGTTCTCTGTGAGGTAAGTCATGTTCCTCAGTTAAAAAAAGGAAATTACTAGGCTATTCAGACAGAGTATTTTTGAAAAGGACTCCATATTTTCTTAAAACAAATCGGGTCTTTTAAATGATGTCCAGCTATTTGGAGGGAGTTCCAGACCTTTGTTGCTCTGAAAGTCAGAAACCGTCATTCAATTTCTATTATAAATGTATCCACAGCTAGTTTATGCCCATTCTTAATAATATTAACATTGCCTTGTTTTCCACTGCCTTTTTGTCTTCTGGGTCTTCACCTTTTTTTTTTTTTTTTTTTTCTTCCCCAAGCTAAATAAATTAAGTGTGATTGGTTTCTGTGAAGAAATAACCATTTCCTCTTCTTCGTATCCCTAGTGTCAGGGAACTGAATGCTTTTATCTATGCTGTTTTTGATAGTGATGTTTTAACTTGCAGAGCCAATGCTTGGAGCCAGCTGTACACACACTGCTGGTGAGGATGAAGCCAGCAAGCAGATTGGTCTTCTCGCTGTTGGGATGCTCCAGACTGGAGCCACAGTGTGTACCGACTGGGTAACAGGGCACTGAGTATGAGGCACAGCATCTGAGCTAACACGATCGTACAGACCTTATCTAGAAGAGGAACTGAGCAACCAACCTGAGCTACTGGTGGAAACCTGTGGCAAAAAAACCAGCACCCTTTCTATGACACTAGGCCCTAACTACACAGTTTAATTTCTATGTTTTATAACCCTCAAATTAGACTAGATATGCTAATGGTTCATAATTGAACTTCAAACTCTTCTTTTTTTCTTTGCGTGAAGGTGTGACTAGAGGTTGTCTCTGAATGTTAAAACCAAATAAAACCTCTAGTTGTATCTAGTACTAGCATTACAAAAACAAAGAACCAGATGAGATACAGCACAGTCAAAAAGATCCCACTTTACATGTACCCAGATTAAGCTGTTCTTTGGAGAATTTACAAATTTGTGTGAAATTTAGTGCAGGTTTCATTCAGACCACAACTGCAGATGGTATGTGCATGACCTTGGTAAGTCACCCACACATAAAACTTCACAAGGATTTAAGTACCTAATTTCCAAGAGAGCCAACAGGCCTTGGGCACCTCACTCTCTGAGGACCTGAGACTAAATTAAAACATGTCTAAATCCTCCACATGTTAAGAATAAGGTAAATTGATTTTCTTCTACCATTTTCCATTGCTTTCTTATCTTCTCATATCTTAACATCTGTAGGACCAGGACTTTCTGCTCCTGTATGTGGATGGAGTCTTACATGAGGGACAAACTTGATCTGTTTCCTAAGGCCTGTGGGTATTGCTTGAGCAAAATCATTATCATTAATGTTTTACTGAGGAATGTGGGACTGAATTGCCATGCCTTATCTGCGATGGACTCTGACAGCACATCTTTCTCTGCACTAATGGATAGTTAAGAAATAACTATTCTTCCACAGTTCTTCTCTAGCCCAGTTTCTTAAGACACAGAAAGTTCCTGTGACCATCTGTCATTTATGTCCCCATCTGCCTTGGTAGCTTTTGACTCTACTAGTCATTTTCAACCTAATTTGTCACAGACTTGAAAGTACAATGTTCCTACAAGTTTAATGATGAAGTAAATGAGTGAGATAAAAAAATAGTTCTACCTTCTTTCTGGAACTAATTTATCTTTACCATGAACATTATGATAGATACTCAGGAAATACGTCTCAGCCCCAGGTACTTTGCAATGTAAATGAAACTAACCACACCTTCATGATATCAAAAATGTCTCAATTTATTCTATTTTTAGTTAGAACCAGAACTTGAAGATACTGCTTGTACAAGAACAAACCGAGTGAAACAAACATAAAAATTCTTTGAAGAGGTCTGGAAAAAACCCAACATTATTAAATTCAGGGGTTTTGAAACAAAAGAAAACCAGAATAAGCTAGGTGAATAAACCATTTATCTAGGCCAGTCCAATCTTGCAAGAGAAGAAGGGTCCAAAAGGCATTAATTCCATTTCTGTGTTATTATCCCCAAAATACATCACTGCAATTTGGACATATAAAATGTCTTCAACAAGCTTGGAGAGTAACATGTTGACAAAGAAATATGTGTTATTAGTTTGAGCTGCTAGGTCACCCGTGGGACAGCAATACAAACAACCTGGCTAATATAGCCCAAAAAAATAAGCAAGTGGTTCAGACTATGGGCATAGTAGGAGGGGAAAAAAAAAGAATCACTAATGTAATGAAGAAGGACAGAAAATGAATACCAGGTTGAGAAGAAACATGTTTGTGGAATAGGTGTGTCAAGAGAGATAGCTGCATAGTTCATCTAAATGACAATATGAATGTTCTCTCCTCAGGCTCTGTTTCTTTCTCTATCTTGTATATTTATTTATTTTATTCTGTTGTTCTTGCTTACAGCAAGTTGCTGGAAGGGAAACAGTGTGAACCAATGATTACTATCTCACTAGTCTTTTAAGTCTTCAGACTTCTCCCCTCTCCTGAGGCAACCTAGAAAGAAACAAATAATCAGTTTAGGGAATGTGGTAGCATGGTAAAGAAAGAAATGCAGCAAAAGGATTAATGTTTGTGGTTTTCATTCAACTCTTGTTAATAGATAGTTTAAAAGGTGAAGGTGTTATCTATGAGGCTGCAGTTAAGTTATGTGCTTCAGCTATTCCCAGTTGATTATTGTTTTCTGCTATTTCTCAATGACCTGCCAACTATCTAAGGAATCATATATATATTATTTCAGCTCCATCAAACTGTATTCTGATGCTTTTTTTAGTCAGAGCTGTGATGACAGGGAGTGCAACTGAGGGAAAAAGGTGCAGGAAATCTTTTAGTGCTTCCATTCAAGAGAAAAGCATGGAGAAACATGGAAATATTGGGATCCACCTGTGCGGTGGTAAAGCCTCCCAGGACTAGAAGGAGCCCAGAAGATGTGCTGGGAAAGAAAAGCTGTGCCTCAAACATTAAATATCTTGACAATGCCCTAGCCTAAGCAGTTTCAGCAGTCAGTATCCAGAGCAGTCCTTCGGTGGTTTTAAAACTACAGATCTACAATGATTTCAGGGAATCATTGCAGGAACTGAGGACATGGTTGAAGAGACTCTCACTTCCAGAATCATAGTCATAGGGAAACTAGGGCTGGAAGGGACCTCTGGAGGTCTCTAGTCCAGCCTCCTACTCCCAGCAAAGCTGTCTTCCAAATTATGTTCAGACTGCATGTTTAGCTCAAGAAGAACAACTGCATGCTGCAGAGCTTGCCAGGGTTAGGAAACACTTGAGGTGCATTTGACTTCAGACCTGCATTGCATATGATGATGCTTGGATACAGCACATGCTGAGGATTCCCACCTATTCTTCAAAGAAAATCAAGTGAGTCTTTGTAAAGTTTTGTTTCCTCTTGCCAAGGCTGATCAAATTGGTATATTTTGAATGTAGACTCTTTTCTAGCCTTCCACCGTCAGACAGAGCTAAGCATAACAAAGGCAGGAATCCACAACAGTAGCACTGATGGATTTATTAGGAGAATCTTACTCCTAAAGTCAATCAACACAAGAGGACCCTTGAGGGGATGAGACAGTTAACCGTAAAAGACATTCAGCAATGATCCAAGATGCTCCAGAAACATGGAATTCTGTGATAGATTTACAAATACTATATAATAAAACTTCATATTTGCAGCCTGGAACATGCAAACACGTGTAATTTCACACAAATCTATCTTTGAGTTGCAGGGTATTTTCTTTTTATAAAGAACTGAAGATTCAATTTATAAAACCAGACAAATCCTGGGATATTCAAAATGTGCTGAATGCTAACTGAACACTATTACCACTTAAATAGAAAGAGCAGACTGACTGCTTTTGAAAATCTCATCCCTAAAGCCACCGAGAGTATTTAATCTACCCCTCAAGTCCAATACAAGTTCACATTCCGATGGATACATTGCATTGTCCATTTTTAAATGACTCATAGCATAAAATCCAATATTCCTCTAAATTTTATCAACTTTCTCCTTAGAAACATTTTCTCACCTTGAACTCATTTCTATATATTCCCCCTCCAATGCTAACTATTTTTTGGTGTCTGTGAACAAGAGGCATTTGAAAAGCCTCAACAGGATTTCCTGCTAGGCATTAAGTAGTACCACAAAAACAAGCTGCCCACTGTGCTGAAAAAGGTAGAGATCAAAACAAACACTTTCCTTTCAACATGACATACTAAAAAGAGGCAAAATGCTGAGAGCGAGTGTTAACATAAAATTATAAAATGTATCCATACATGGAAGCTCCATTTCTTTACATCCTTTCTGATTAGCTAGAAGTAGCTCAGGGAAATCTTGCCCAGTAAGTTAAGAAGGCAAGGTGAGGTTTGACAAATATTTCTCCTAGGTTCTTGATTGATTTTAACTTCTTATTCCTAGATTCGCTCTTTTTTGCTGTTGTCTCTTTCCCTTTCTCCCAAAACAAGACAAACATCCAAGATCTGAGTTGATTCACAATGTCTGCATTTCATGCCTGCTGGGAAGTAGTAACCATACATTAGTAAGATTACACTTACAACTTGGAAGTGAAAAAAAGGCTGCTCAGTGTGACAAGTCAGCTTAGGCATATTGGGGAGGGGAGAAAAGAAATACTCTTTAAAATTGAAATTTCAAGCTCACGTGCTGCTGCCTACTAGCTTTAATGGCAACGACTGCACAACTGCAGCAGCAACATGTTGCAAAAGCCTCTGCTCAAGGCTCAGGCACAACTGAAATGATAAAGGCTGTGCAAACTGCAATGAATTAGTTTTTTCCCCATAGGTAGTTTCCATTTGTGGTGATGTCTCATCAAAGCAAGACTGGACATGGACAGACCAATAAAACAGGTGCATCAAACCACATGTATATGTGGTGCCAGGATGGCTCAGATTTCTAGCTCAATGTCCCTTCACTGACAGTGACAACTGCATTTACTTCCAAAGCTTGTCAGGGGACACCAAGAGAAGAATTACCAGGCCAGCTAAGAGTTCATGGCCCCCTCCATCTCCCATGAAAGGCAGGACAAACTCTGTGGCACATATGCTGTGAGCAGGAGAGGGAAGACAACTAAATTCAGATGGCTCTAAGAAAAGTAGACAATTCTGCAGACCTAGGAACATAGGACGTGCAGCAAGATATCTCTTCCTGCCATGTATTTCCAAGGAGAGACTGGAACTGGGAAAGGTTCAGAGAGGAGCAGCAATGCTTAGCAAGTGTATAGAAAATCCTGTGTATGAGGAAAGACCTTGGAAACAGGAGGACTGTGCAGATTATGGATGGGAACTGATTGTTCATCCCTTTACGAGTACAAGAATTAGGATATGCTGTGTGAAGCTACTAGCTGCCAAGTTCAAAACAAACAGAAAAAAAATTGGTTATTTGCCCCATAGGATGGATACTCATAGAGCATACAGCTAAAGGATGTTGTAGATGTTAATAGTTTATATTCATTCAATAGAGTGATTAAGTTCATAACAGAATCCACTGATGATTATTAACATGACATTTTGGAGTGCATGGAGGGAAGTGTCGTATACGCTTGTGCCATTCTTAATCTGCTCTAGACATTTGCTCGTGACCGCAGTTAGAGACTGGGCTAGAAGTAATTTTTTTTTTTTTTTTTCTCTTTTTTAATCTGACCCACTGCATCTTTTCTTACATTCCAGAAGGGTAATCATAACCAAGATAGCTTCAGTCCACTGGCATTCAGCTTCCTTGTGAGAAGGCCATCAGGGCTGTACTGACCAGCATATGCCACTGCGCTGGGAAAGTCTGACAAATACTGAGATTAAATCCCCTTCCTCCACTCTAGTGAGCTCAGTCTAGAGTGAATCTGGTGAAGTTTCCTCATCACCAGCAAAGCAAGTTCAGATATTTCTTGCTGTCTTGCTTTCAAGCTGGCATGCAATCTCTCTGCTCTCTTTCAAATGACTTTTTAAAACATTGTTTTGCAGCCCTTGTTTCAGACCCAGTCATTTGGCAAAAGGGAACACCAGAGCTGGAGTGAGAAGCTGCAAATGGACTGGGAAGCATGGCTCTTACTGAGATATCTGGAGAAGGCTTTTTCTGTTTGTTTTGGTTGGTGGGTTTTGTTTTTTTTTTTTCTTTTACTCATTTTTTTTTTCCCCCTAGGTTGTTGACAGCAAACAGTGTCTGTAATAATTCTGTGCCTAATTTGATTTTCAAGCTGTTAGAGACCTGGCACAGGCATAGCAGGTTTTGTCAGTGCTGAGGGATTTTTCATCTGAGAGACTAAATTAACTCTGTCTTTTCTTCTGTACTTTCCTGAACAATACCGAGAAATGTAGAGCAAAAGCAAATAAAAACAAAACCAAAAGGCCCAAAGGTCTGACCATGCAGAGGAAGATGAGCAATTAGATCTTCACTTTAACCTGACCACTGGAATTAGCAATCCTTAGGGTGAGACACAAACTGAAATACCTGAAACATAGGTGAGACACCCTGGGTTGTTTATTGCTGAACTCTTCATTATCTGACACTCACAAACAATTAATCTGAAACAGAAAATATTAAATCATCACTCATAGTAAACCATTCCTTAGAAAAAATTAAATAAATATATAAAGCCAGGTGCTTACAGTTCTGCTCCTGCTGAGACACAAATGCCAAAATTCAGAGCCTTATAGTTAGCTATACTTCAGTAGCATAAAAAAAAAGCGATGAACTCACAGGCATTACTCAGAGAGATATACTGTAGCTTTGGATAACTGAGTAAACTGAAGATACTTTATAAGTGATGTCAGACACGCTGCACAGGAGGGCAAGCGCCATGGGAAATCCTACTTTTTGCTGAGTGTTTCTGAACTTCTCAGTCAGGGCTGAGCTCTTTGCAGAGCTTGCTAAGCACCAAATGCTGCTATAAAGACGCTGCGGTGACCACTACATAAACACTGCCTAACTGCTATGGTTAAAGACAAACTGTAATGAAAGTGCTTCAGCTATTAGGTACAACAGTAGTCTATAACAGATAACGAGCAGCACGCTTAATAAAGCCTTGGAGGATGTATGTAGAAGGAGAAATAAAAATGGAAGAAGTGTCCTGAGACTGAAGGATACGGTTTCAGATCCTGGTGTTTCCACAGGACTTTTGCCTGACCGTGGACAAGAGGCCTTGCCATCGTTTGGCTTTCCTTAGGGTTGGAGGATCCAAGCCCCGGGGAGACCCAGGTCAGCTTTCGGGAGCCCAGGCACGGCAGGTCTGCACTAGCCTGTGCTCACTTCACCTCTCTGTGACTCAGTTTACCATCTTTGAAAAGGATTGAGTTGTTTCCACTTGCCTAATGACTTGTAAATCACCCTGAGGACTTTGAAAATAGCAACTGCAGGAGTTTGGAGCCTAAACTTTCACAGTTCGTCATCCTTGTTGTTCACTGGTGAGCTGCATTTCCTGGCAGGCCTCGGATTTTGTGAGATGCCTCGCTTGACACATTTTGGCCCATGTTTTTGTGATGAGAGCCTTGTTTCCTCAGCCATCAAAGACCGAACATACCATGTGATGCTAAGAAAGGCTGCAAATTAAGTGGTGAAGTCTTTGTTTGACATACAGGACCACTAATTGCTAGAGAGAACAAGCTTTTGAATAGCCTTGACATTTTCATTGAATGCACACCTGTGGATGCTGTATTTTGCTTCCCTCATTCCGTTTCCAGGAATTGCCTCCAGGAAGGGGGGAGACAAGGCCCTTTTGCAGGGGTCTGACCTTCAGAGAGAAATGGAAAGAGGGAGGTTGGGCCCCCGTGCACCTGCATAAAGGAGATAAATCTAATCTTCTGCTACAGAGGGAACACGTGAGGGGGTCTTCTGTACACTAGGAAGGAGAGGTTGAGAGAAAAATCTCTATGATGCATATACCTTTTATCAGGCAGCCTAATAAATGGCACATTCAGGATATTTAAAGTGTTTGTGATTTTATCTACAGCAAACTTTATTTCCTCCCTCCCACATTCATTTCTGAATGGAAAGGCAAGGAAAAGGACCTGGGTATTTGTCCATCTGCAGCAGGGACCAAACTGGTTTTGTAAAGTGCAAGTCACTACTGAATTAAACATTCAGCTTCTAGTTTATGCCATGTGAAAATCACTAACTTTTTACATACAGTGCTGACCCAGGAGAGGCTTCCTGAAGAGAAGACTGAAGAGACAGGGGTGCAATGGTGACTGACTTACCCTCCGGTCTTTTTACCTTGCCTGGCGTTGCCCTCAGCAGAGCAGAGGTTGCAGCATCCTCCTGCCTCCTCCCCAAACAGCTGCTGGCCTCAGCTCTTTGCCTGTCTAGTCAACAGGAGTCACTCCACTGATTGCTCAAAAGGGTAAATCAGACTGCCCGTACCAAAAAACAGTATGTTGGACATTATATGAGAAGACTGAAATCTAGAATTTCCTGCCCTGGGAGATGAGTGAATTTCAACTCGTTCAAACCTACACTGAGCGCAAAAGGCAGTTTCATAGCCTTCATAGTTCGGGAGTGTTGTAATGCATGCACAGTGCTTGGGAACCACAGTATTGCTTGGAAAAAGAATCAATTATTAATTCAAAGCCAAATTATTAATACATACAACAATATAAATTCAAATTCAGTCAAAACCATCAGACAAAAGCAATGTGCACTTCCAAAAGCAGAAAGTGTGTGCCTTTAAGCAGGGTAAATAACATACTGCATTTGTCTGCACTGAACTGTAAGGATAAAAAGAGCCAGGAATCAACACTCTTACCCTCCCCACTGTTACACACCAGCCAGAGGAAAATAATTCATCTGACGATTAATAAAAAAATTGGCTTTCTAAAGAAAAGACTGATTTTTCCCCATTTAATTGATTTTGCTTTCACTTTCTTTTCTACTTCTTCTCCTTGAACGAAGTGCCTGAGGCAGTAGAATAGGTACTTTAATACCAAAATTACCCTGAAAAGTAAGTTTAATCACAAACCTCAAGGTTTTCACAAAAGAGACTGTAAAATATAGAATATTTTGGCATTTACAAGGAAGAAATATCTTGAGTTAGAAAGGCTGAAAACGTTTTGTGAGAACTTCCTTTCTTATTTTTGTAATTTTATTTTACTTTTTAGGTGGGCTCTCCTTCCTGCGTTATGACTGCACGTCAGTCTAACATCCCACAAATATGTTTAAGGATAGGGTAGCGCTGCGGTGTTGGCCTCAGTCACAAGGCAAGGCGGAGGAGTGGGTTGATAAGATGATCCCCAAGTGGTGTCATGTTTGCCCTGCTCTCCCCAGAGTTTATTTCTTCCCACAGACTGAATGGGAAGGCTTCTCAGTACAGAACACAATCCACTGACAACATAGCTTAAAAGCATGACCTGGCATGCTGAGCCCCATTTCAATGCCTTCTTTAGTCAAATGCTTCTGAGACCTTGAGCATTTGTCTTCAAGACAGAGATGAGGGAGATGCAGCTCAGCTGACCTGCCAGCTTTCAAAAGCATTTGAGGACCGAGTTGATGAAAAAAATAAAAATAAAAGCAAACCAGCTGATAAAAGCATAACTCAGAGATTTGATAGCAGCCAGGAAAGAGCATTGCAGAGTGCTGATTGCAAAGTGATAGACAGAGGTTTCTATTATTTCACACATTGTCATTCTAATCTTGCAGTCCCAGTTCTACAATGTCAGGATAGATCCCTCATACAAAGAGAAATAAAAAAGGAGCAAAAGAGAAGACATAACTACACAGCCTAGGGTAGGAAACATGGAAAGGGGAGGGGGTGTTTGTTTAAGTGTTCAGTAATTTGCAGCACAGAGAACTTCCATTCACAAACTGACGTTCCTGATGGTAAAGGCAAAAAGGCAAGATGAAAACAGAGTGCTTTTTGGCGCAGTTGAAGGAAAAGTTCCATCTGCAGGTATAATTGACACAATTTAAATTCTAAGAGTACAAATGCCAAGAAACTCACAGGACTGTCAAACAATCAGAGGATCCTCTTATAACTCACCCTAATCCTCTGAGATAGTTCCCTGTATCTTGTGAAGAGCCAGGGCCCTTCAGTGAAGAGGATGATGACATAAGAAAGACTTTTGTAGCTCTGCTCTTAGGAACCTTTATAAAATGCACAGAATGAAAATATTTCAAATTTAGAATTGAGAATACACAAGAGCTGAAATCCTCAAAAAAGTCATTGAGAACCTTACTGTGAATGGAAGCAAGAGCCTGTTGAAGGAGCAGGTGTCACAGAGAACTGTTGGTGATTGAAAAATAAAATCAAGGACAAGGGATGAGGGAAGGCCTGGATCAGTGATTTTCCATATGATAAACAGAGAATACGGTGTGAGGTAGGAAGGGATGTAATACAAAGCAAAGTACTGAGCCATCAGAAGTGGGAAGAAAAGTTACACCCCAAGGTGTCTAAGGCCTATCCCAATGCTTCCATCTAACTACTTATAAAAAATGTGAAAAGTATAGAAGATACAAGACATCATGGGGAGACTAAAAGGGAAAATGGCAATGCAGATATCAAAAATGATGAGACATTGAAGAGAAAGAACACGTAACAGGACAGTGGGCAGAGTAATGGGTAGATGAAGTCGCTGTTCATTTGGGTTCTGATTTCTGCTTTTCATCTCCAGCAGTAAGCAGCATTCGTGTGTATCTTGCTGCCTAAAACCACTTCAGACTCTTTGTTATTATACTCTTAAAAAACACATCTTTAAACTGATGATAATTCACAAAATAGTCATGCCAGACTTAATTTCATTTCAAGACATCAACTGAACTGGAATAGAAAACCTTCATTTTCTTAGTGAAACTTTGCACCTCATAAAGGTTTTATCTGTTGCTATGGCAAAGGCTTTACCCAAAGGAGTTACTTGTAGAACACCACAAGAAGGCAGAATTTTTCAGTTCCTTTCACATACACATTTTCATACCCCAGACATTTTAATTTAATCATATTTTCCCTTCATCCTTCAGAGAGTTTCTTTTATTTCTGAATAAGCTGCATGTCTACATCAACAGTATGGAAGGATCCATTCTTATCACCTTCCCCACTGTAAATCAAAATCTACTTTTAATTATAGTATATCAGCTATTTCTCTTTGATGACATTCAAGTGCTTATTCCAAATTGAAAGAGCAATAGAGCAACTGCCATGGTATTTTCATACATAGAGCGATGACCTTTTTAATATGATTTCATGGAAACAATGGAGTTACATTCATCAGGTTATATAGAAACTTGCTGCTTCTTTTTTCAGACATTCCACATTCAATTCACAATGACATTTGATAGGAGACATAAAAATGTCAGTAGATCAGTTTTTCAGCCACCTCATCTAACAAGACTTCCCCCCTCCCTGTTTCTTTTTACAGTACTATGTTGTTCACTCATTTGGGCCTACTGCAATTTGCTTATTAAATATGTAAGATCTTCATTATGGAACCCAGAGCTGAATCATGTAAGATTAACACAAAGCCCTTGTGAGAGGATTTTTTTTTTTAAACATTATTAATATTAAAAGTATGTGCAGCTCACATATTTTTGTACTTTCCAAACCCAAATGTCAATACAGTGGATAAATTGTACTTTCCTTCCTTGTCTTCTTTGTCTTCTTCAAAGAAAGGATGACATTCAACTTACCTAAAGCAAAACTTCACACGTTTCCAGCTATGATCCACTTTAGCATTCCAAAGAGTCATGGTTATAATGGACTCTCTTGCCTGGCCATTGATGCAAGAGCAAGGGTAACCTGAAGCAACGGATAAGAATAATAAGGATTTTATTCTTTGTGTTGACTCATGCATGTCATAAATCACACAGGTCTTAAGTAAAGGATCTTGCTAATGACCTAATGAAAAGTGCTATAATAGCTAACTAATAGGAACCTGGATTTGAACCCTTGCATTGAAATGAAGGAAAATTCAGATGCTTTGGTGGGATCCAAAGCAGACAGCATGTTGAGGAGGAATATTTTAGACCCAATAAGGCAATATGAGGGAAGAAAAACCAGTCTTTCATCCCTCTTCCTGTCAGACTGAAGCCTGAAACATGGTCCTGAAATGTTGTCTTACAGGAACTTACAGATCTCAAGAGCTTAGCACACGTCATTGCTTTCTTTCCAAACTTATCTGGAGAAGGAAGTATCACGTACTTGTCCTGGATACACAGAGACTTAGCAGATGAGGGTTCATTCAAGAAATGGCTTCAATTCTCTGCTGTGTCTGACATGACTCAATTTCACATCTCAGAGAAGTTCTACAGTGAAACATTTTGAAAATTATTGGATTGTTATGTCTGCACTTCCTCATCTCCACTTCTGACTTTTCCATGCTGCATTTGCCCTCTGCTTGTACAAACGACGGCAGAACTGTTGTATCTGTTGCTGGAAGGCAATGACAGCAAGCAGTGAGGCTTCGCTGCACTTCACCAGCCTTGGGCAGTGCCTCTTTTTAGGATACTGCCCTGAGGAACACAATATCGGATTACTTTATTGTCAGTGTACAAACAACCCCATTGCCCCTTTTAAAAAGAGTCCCTCTGTTCCCTTCTCTAGGATTATTTCTTTTAACACCAGCTAAAATACAGAACCAATTGTTAAAGCATCTTCTAAAACCAGACATCCTTTCTCACAAAAGGAGAGATCTGTTAATTGGCATGCAAAATCATTTTCTCTTTCTCACATCCTATTTCATGATCAACTAATATAAATACTTTTCCTCTACATGGAGGCAGCTTCAAAGGGAAAGACCAACCTATAGTCTGCTACTTGTATCACTCTAGGGAGAGAAGAGATATGGAAAAGCATCAGATAGAGACTGAAAGAATCTGAATCTTCTGTTTATTTCAAGTTTTCTGTAAAAAGAGACAAAATCATCATTACCACCTCCTTCTTCAGCTACATCTTAAAAGCAAGCAGCAGCATTATTCTAATCTCTGGAGGGTTCAATCCATGTTCGCAAGCTATTCTGTGTGGCTGCTAATAAAATCCATCAACATTCAAATTTATATTTTAAGACCACAGTCCAGCAAGAGAGAATGAAAGTTCACTATGATCATGTTGGATGTATGGCACTGAAGCTGTAAAAGAATAAAAATACTTTGCAGTATTATAGAGCTAATCCTAAACCTGTCAGATAGGTCAGGATGAGACAAAGTTCTCTTCATTCATACTGATACCAAGCGACAGCTTGTGCATAGCTTCTGCATTCAGAAATGACCACAATGATTGTCTATTCAGACATCTTGTTTAACACAAGACAGGAAATTCTTCCAAGTTTAACATTTTTAATTATTGGGGTTTTTTTTCTTTCCTTCTCTCTTGATCTTCCTACATCTTTTCTGCTTCTGATACACATCGGGGCATGAAACCAACAGTTTTAAAATAAAAACGAACTAATAAAAAATTTAAGTCTAGAAAAAAATATGACATGACTGAAAGCAAGACACACTGGAGTTGTAAGGAAGGAGCTTGTTCATATTATACTTTCAGTCTCACTCCTCAGGCTGAGGACACCCTCAAAATTTTGAGGCACTGATCTAAAGTAAAGCAGATTAAAAAATTGATTTATCTTAACCATACACTAAGAAATGGACCTTGAAGTATGTAACCAATTGGGACATCTCCTGATCTGAGGTGGTTGTGGCTTAAGCTTGGAGTCAGTAAACAATGAGCAGCTCTCTCTTCTGTGATGACTATAAAAACCTTACGTTTGCATATACAAGTAAATTAATCTGTGTTCTGGGAATGACTCAAAGAAAATGAAATCAATCACATTTATAAGCATCTTGTGACCTTTATCCATTTCTCTGGAAAAGAAATAAAATGAAGACAATTGTACCTTGGTTTCCACAGTGTTGTCGGGGTGTTTGATAGGAATCTGACTGGGAAATGATACCGACAGCGAGATAACAAGAAAACCCATTTATCACTGTGACAGGTGCTCGGTTTTATATGAGTTTAAATTACCAGTGATGGAGTAGGGTTGTCTTTCTCTCATCTCAACCTCATAAACAATGTTTAGACTCAACTAAAGTTTCCATTTCATAGTAATCAAGTTACATGGAGTCAAATTGTTATTCATGAATTCAAGGAGGTTAAGGCTTGAGATTCATTAATGCGATGTTGTCAGCCACAGCGAGCAGGTCCATGGCCTAGAACAAAGCGGTAATTGGTAAATCTGAATGCTGGGTGGTTAATGGCTGTTTATTAGCCTCTAATACATTCTGTGTTATTTAGTCTTACAAGATTTGACACTAGATATTTCTACTGAGTCACAACACCCTGACAGTTCACCTTTCTTGTACATTGGTGGAGGCGTGCCAGAGCTTAACTGTGATATTGAGGAAAAGAAATACAAATCACCACTTCTTATATCTGCTGCTGTGCAGTGTGATCTTCCCCGTTTGGATACCCGGGGACTTAAGGAGTGGTCCTGAAAGCTGGGGCTTCACTTACAGACAAGGCAGTGTCAGCTCTCTCATTTCTATGCGTGTATCAAGTACTCTCATTTCTTTCGACCTAAGTAACAGTTAGGTGTTTATTCATTTCTTAGGGAAACACTACTCACTTGACTATGTTTTCTAAGGAAAAAGCAAAAACAAAATAAACAAAAACATGCTTCTGATTTCTCTGCAACTTAGAGTTTTCTCCATCAAGAGCAATCTCTTCTGTTTAGTTTTGAAGCAACAGATTTTACAAGGCATCAGTCTATAGCAGAAATATCCCTTTTCACATCTCATTTGGATGGCAAGCTAGATTGCTAATATGAATGTTTGCATGAGCAAGTCATATTCACAGCATGACACTCAGCTAGGGAGAAAGGCATGTGTAAGGCTAGAGAGGATTCAGCTGAGTCATCAGGTCTATCGCAGCCTATCAAAGCCCTGTCAACAGTTGCCACCTCATATAGTTCCTTCCATTAATGTAGCTCTGTGCTTATCTGTGCTTACATAGGCAGCTTTCTCATCATTCAGTATAGGATACCCTATCATAGCTCTGCAAATGAAGTGGTTTTTTTCTGATTTCCACCTCATTTCATTTATACATACTTTATTCTTTGTCCACCTTGCCATTTATCTCATAGCCATCCTGCAGGTTCTCTCTCCTGAGGAATTTAGAGAGAGCAGTCCATAGCCTTGAGTTTATTAGGTTAAAAAAAGCAAAAAATCTTTCATTCTCCTATATGACGTCTCCAGTTTCTTCATCATTTTCTGCACCTGTTTCAGAACTAGACAGGCTTTACAGAGGGTTGTTAATACTTTGCTATTTCTGTTGCAAACACTTTGCCTGAGACGTGGTAGAGCAATATTTGCTTTTTTCCATAGGTGTTACATAGTGATACTGTGACTGACCAAAACACCCAGGCTATTTTCCTTCCATCCTAGTGCTGAATATTGACAGTGCCCAAAATTTTGTATTAGTTCTGAAATGCATGACCTTCTGTTTCCATTACTCCAGGGCTTCAAGGTCACTCAGTAAATACTGTGTAGTACCTGAATCCTTCTTCTTTATTAGCATCCTTTCTATCTTTGAAATATTAGTGAGTTTCAAAAGCATTGTTTCTCATGCTAGTCATAATGACTAGCAAGATAGACAGTATTAAACAAGATGGAGGTTTGAGGATCTCAGCTACAAAGCTCCCTTCAGCCTAATGCTTTCCCTTTGTTGTATTTCTTTTTTTTTATGCACCTTAAAGTCCTTCCTACTAATTCTGTTCCTTTTCATCTTAATTAATCATTTCTCTTATAGTAAAATATGACAAGCACTGCAGAAGTCTGGGTAGGTGAGATCTATGGAAGTTAGACTGACAGGGAGTTTTTCATGGCATAATGCTATTGAGATGCTTGTCATCAAAACTCATAGAAACATTTAAAATGAAACCTAAACCAATCAGAAACTCCCTAGTTTTTATGCTTTATAACATGCTCTGATTCCTGCCCAGTTTCTCAGAAGGGTGCAAATATGCATTGGGGCCAAGGTTTTCACAAAATTCACAGCACTACGAGGCTTTGAGAAAAAAGAAGCAAATCCAGGCAGTTCCAGTTCAATTTGCCTTTCATTTGCAGTAAGGGCTGTTCAGATGCAAACTCAACTCACAGCTCTGTGGGTGCACATCCTGAGCCAGTGTTAATTGAAGGTCTTTCAAGGAAACTCTATAGTGTTAAGCTTGTACAAAGCTCAAAAGCCTAACTACGAGAAAATTAGTTTCCATGTATATTATAAACCCAGCTGCTCTTTATGAAGTGTATGTAACAAAGGTATTATGCATATAAATTAACTTTTAAAAAACATGATCACATCTTGGAAATATGAACTGAGATTGAGCCTACGAAAAGACACTGAGATCTTATTGAGAGGGAGTAGTTTTGCTCTTAAATTGCATACCATTAAAAGAACAACAACAACAACAATAAAATAAACAATCCAGGCTTGATAGGTTTCATATTGTGATGCAGTGTCATGCATATTAATCACCATAATGAAACTTATCCCAAATAATTCACATGCTGCATAAACAGCTTTGTAAAGTGATGCAGTTAAATTTTGGCAAGAACACATTGTTCAAATCTGTGACAATTAGAGCAAAAACTGTGTATTTGTACCATTTTATTTGGACTGGCTAGTTTTCTTCTATCCAAATAATAGATTTAATAGAATTGAAAGATAGACCCTGAGGAAATAGTATGAAAATCTTTCTTTTTTTCTCAGCAAGCAATGGACTTGGAGAAGAGTGCTAGAACATGGCAAAAAGCTCTCACACCTCATGGGTTAAGCCTCCCACACATGGTGGGTTGTTGAGCCCTTCCAAAATTATCGCAGCAGTCTCTATTCATCCTTGTACACTGGTGGTATAGACAATGAAAGTGACACAGTTGCTTTCATGATTAACTTCATTATATGATCTGTAACATTATCAGCAGTAAGACTGCAAGTACAGAAGGCAAGCTGCTAATGTAATCAGCATAAGACAAACACTGAAAAATTGTGAATAATATGTTATTTGCATAAACCCAGCCTCTTATTAAAATCACAGCCAGGGCAAAGAGCTCAAAGGTAAACCCAGAGGTTTTTCAGTAGAAACCACAATACATTGTACAAAATATGGAATAGGGAAGGTGTTTTTCAGAAGTATTTTTGGCAATATGTGATCCCAATTAATGAGATTCATTAGTATTATTGTTGTCATTCATATTGCAATTGCTTCAAGTAGCCACAATCAAGAACCAGAATCGTGCTGAGGCAAAATATTTACCCAAGTGTAAAACACTGTGTTTGCCCCAAATAGATGATGACTTAAATTCAGTGGGACAAATGCTAAAGGGGTTTTCTGAATGGCAATTGATTTTAATCTGTGCTTAAAGTTAGTTTGTACTAAACAGTCTTTCTCTTATTGGGCTTCCCCATCAAACCTAAGCTTTCTTTTGGGTTATAAATGTTTCTGGAAATTATCTATTTGTATTGAATTATAGACAGTATCTAGAACAATGATGTCTGTGCATGGCTGGAGATTTTAGGGACTATTATAATATAAATATCAACTGTGCAGCCTGGATTGGTTCAGTCAAGTTATTTAAGTAAAATGGATCTTTAAAGCAAGATCTCTATAAAAGTCAGGTCTTTGTCATTTAGTCATTAACCACTTAATTCCTCTAGGTCACAAGAAAGGAATGAAAACTTTGATTTTCAACAAAGGTTTCATTATGTGTGAGAGCTTAGTCTGTCGCTCTGAAGCCTAAACTTGAATGACAATAAATCTGAGACCAAAGAAAACAACTATTCTTCTCTCTCTTCCTCCTTGGCTTTCTAGGCCCCATGGGTCCAAGTCCAGCTCTGTTCCAAGAGGAGAACTGTGTTCATTTAATTGCCATGGGGCACTCCTACATCCAGACTTATCCTGACCCCATTCGAATGTGATGACTCCTTGTGGTTATAGCAATGCAACAACGTACCCCATGAGTTCTGCCAACACCCAATTACTCCAAAGTCCGTTTCGCACAAGTGTTGATGCTTGCCAGGCAAAGGAATCCCACGGACCAAGATCCATGAAGGTATTCAGATCTTGAACCTTTGTGAATGGACCTAGATAGCTCTGTTGTCTTCCTGGCACAAACTGCTGCAACCTCCAGGTACTCGCGGTGTTTCTACACTAGTGGTTTTAATCACAGTATGGACTCCATTTCAGTCATTAAAGACACATTTTTAAACAGTGTATATGTCTAATTCTACCTGTGTCATCATCAGGAGCTAAGTTAGGGTCTTCAAGGAACAATAACTGCAGTCAGGGGTGGGTTAATTTTAATGAGAAATCTCAAGCATTGGAAGCCTCTGTAATTTGCTGTAGCACTTGTTCCTCAGGGGAACTGATTCTGAACTAAACTTCAAAAAATTCATCATAAAAATATTATCATAAAACAGGATAAGACACACAAATCCCTCTTCAAGAAAATAAATAAAACATCAGGTTTTATCGCTCTCCTCTAATTAACATGGCAACCTTTCTATTCCTTCCTGGAGCCTCCAGGGCAAATGATGTCAGGTGGTGACAGGATGCAAACACCCCGGTGAAAAAGGGAAGCAGCTGGTGTGTGTTTGAAGAGGGAGTTATTTTCTAGCAAGGCAGACTCCTCTGGAACTCATCTCATACCTTTTGCAAATAAATAACTTACACATGCTGACAATATGTCACCTTTGGAGAAATTACAGTATGTATAGTATGCAAATTTTATACAGTCACTGTGCATTTTGATTTCTCCCCATTTGTAGAAATGGAAAAGATGTACAAGAACATAAACACAGAGGACTGGGCAGCCACAGGCAGACAAAACCTTCATTAGTAAGTGATGTCCTCATGTGACAGAGGAAGACACCCACATCTGACGTTTTGATAATATGGTTATGGAGATGAGAATGAGTTACACTCCTCTTATTCCAAATCCACACCTGTGCAGCTCAAGAAATAGTTGTCATGATAAACACATGGATGACTATCACCTGCATTATAAGAAGGATTAGATAGTGGGATCAAATCAACTTCTTGGGGCCTTAAAATCTGATTATTTACATCTGAATGTGATAGAGAGTATCACACACTGATAGAGACTATCAGATACTCTGAACTAACCAGATAAATATGAGTCTTTCTGTCCACTTCCTGACTAAATGGCTGAAGTCCATCCCCGCACTTCTCCCCTAAGGCAGTTTGAAGCCTGAATGTTGTTCCCATTGAACAAAAGCTACAGAAGATAGCAATATAACAAGTGATCCTCAGGACATTTTGCCAACAGAAAAGTTTTGGTGATTATTTCTTCAGCTGGGCTGTCTAGGGATCTGATTCAAAGGTTAATCAAAGGTAGGAGTCTCTCTCTTGAGTTCAATTTTCTCCAGATCACAGGAATTATCCTAAACTGCTCTTGACTTCTTTGCCAAGTCAGTGGCTGGAGTATATAGCAAACAGTCCAGGGTCCATGGTCGGCACCTTCTGGTAAGACTTCTCTGAAGCTTTCAAAACCTGCCTATGCAGGAGCATATGTAGATTGCAAACCCTGATGTAGTTGTACAGAGCACTAGTAGCTACACTGCTGACACAAGTCAGACTGCAAGTGAGGACTGTAGAGCATTTGCCACACAAAGCTGGTCACAGGAGATCGAAGTGCTGAATGTAATGGTCCTTCTTTGCTTTCCCAGGCATTTTGTCATTGCACTGGCAGCCAGAGGGCTATGCCAGCATGGGGATGCACTAACAAGTGAGGGTTGAAGCCATACAGTTCAGGCACACTGCTGCCAACATGTCCAGAAGAAGCACGCAGTGAGGACAGACTGAGACCAGATCTGACTGTGGAGGCAGATCCTACCATACAGCCTGTGGCAATCTGTGTAGATGACTAATAACGAGTGTGCAAAATAACTGCCCCTTATTAGCTTATGGCCTTGTTTGCTTGGGAACCATTACAAGAAGTAAGGGATTATAATTAGTAGACAAGAGATAATGATGTTAGTGATAAAGAAAAGGTAGCTGCTTTCTGGATATTATAAACAGCAAAGCGCAACTGGCTGTGCAAACTATTAGGATACAAACAATGAGATGATAAATATTTCTCAGTGTCAGACCCTTTGCAGTCACTGGTGATCACAGAAAATTTCTGCCTCTATAAAAGAAACTCAAAGAGAAAAGGTAACAACACCTGAAAGCATAGCTGGATTAGGGGAAGGAGTGCAGTTGTATTGGGGGGAAGTCTCTAGGACATGCGACAGACAAAATGAAACACCACCACACCACTTCTAGTGCTGAGAAGGATCTAGCCTGGAAGCACATACTAGAAACTGCTGATTCAATGTGGATTTTTGCAAAAGGCCAGGAGTTTGCAACAGTGTCACAAATCGTATGCAACAAATATTCAAGGAGTTGAGGCACTGATGAAAACAAAGAACAAAAGAAAAATAACCTGCATTGGAAATAATTGATGGTTCATGACTGAATCCAATACAAAATGTAATAAATGAAGGTCTTTGTGGTGACATGCAAGTCCATTTACCCAATTACAAAGGCAATCCCAGAGAATTTCATTTCATCTGTTTACCATCATGGACTACCTTAGCATAGCATCTTGGCAAATGTTTAATTTAAAAGATAGTACTTCAGAGTATGTTATGACTTGTTTTACAGATTAAAGAAACACAGTTTAAAATGGAACTGGATACAGGATCTGTGTTTTTTTCTGCTTTCATCAGAATTGTCAGAGTCTGCATGAAAGGGTGATTTTCAGGAAAAACAACAGCAGCAGCAAACAGCAAGTCATATTAGCGTTCTGACTTTGATGGACTATTTAAGGAGCATATGTTCCTGATTGCCAAGATGCTTGTTTTAAATGACCTGAAGTATTCTATGTGAATTCAGCTACACAGCACAGACGGTAGAAGGGTGAATACTCTTTTTTTTTTTTTTTTTCTTCAAAGAAGGCAGCTCTGGAACAGATTGTAAGTGACATTGGAACTTAATTCACATCCAAAGAGTTCTAGTTTGCTGAAAGATATAACATCATACATGTCATATCGGTTCCTTGCCGTTCTGCCACAGTGCAGATTACTGTCTGAACTGATGCAGAATTAGCAAGCCAGTTGTACTATCAGCCTAATAAAAGCAGTTTATAACTACAACTAGCTGAAAATTCCCCAGTGACAAAAAGAATAACCACAAGATCCCAGTTCTTTGAGCACTAAATGGTCAACTGTGAACCACCTTTCTCATCCTTTTGTCCTGAAAATGTGAGTCCTGAGGGTTTTTTTATTCGGCAGATCCAGAGTAGTCATTCTTCAAGCTTTTCCTGCAATGTCAGTAATGAGTAGACCCTTCACATATTTCTATACAAAATGATGAGTGTAGCCTACATGCAAAAGATTTTTTTTTTGTGGACTCAAGCAGGCTATTTTATTAACAATTGTATTTGCAGGGTACGTGTAAGGATCTGGACACGATTACATTGAAGACTGATCTACAAAGGGATTTTCCAATAAAACAAGCCGAATGAGAAAACAGTTCTGTTCTTCTTCATCCAAGAACCATGAAAAAAAAAAAAAAAAAAAAAAGTGCTAGCTTTTGTTACAAAATGAATGGTGTATTCCATGCCAGCTGTAGCTATTAAATATGTCAAGTCAATAAATATGCCCATAAATAGATAAACTGTCTATTCAGCCAGCCCTTGTTTCTACTATGAATGACCTTTGGGGGCAAGAAGATGTTGCTAATACAGTAACAACAGAAAGTTTCAGCATTTTTCCAGCTCCTGTGTGAAGCCTCGGAGAGATTTTCCAAGAGAATGAAATTTTGATAACGTTTGTATGCCCTTTTACTCTGAAGAAAAGGAATATGCACAGTACAAAATTGGGTGATGTCCTTTTCAATAGTTTATGATTGCTTTGTCTTCTGTTGCAGGTGATGATCTACAGAAATAGCCCCTCTGCATTTATATTTTAAAATTCATGGCTGTTTGAAACTTATGCACAGCATTTTCTCACCATTTTCTCAATGTTAATCGGAGCAGACTGGTAAGAAAGAAAACATGAATACTTCACCTTTAAAACAAAGTTAATTACCAAAAATTGGAAAGAAGAACATATAAAATAATATAAAATGACTTTTTTTTTCTCTCTTACTGCTCTAAAACTAGAAAGAATTGTTCCTGACTTTTTTTTAGCATTTTTTTGCAATTTCAGAATAATTCTGGATCATCCAAGTACTTTAGCAACTGCACCAGAGATCTAGAGACACAGAGACTGCGAGCAAGTCCATTAGATTCACTACACGTGTACACCCAGGGATTGTAATTTAACAAATAATCTCAGTGAGATTCCAACAACATCATAATACTGCAACATCATTGCAAATGCTACAAAGAACATCCTGACATAAAAAAACAATAACTGAAAATAAGAGATCAATAGGTTTTTAGAAGGATGATAGAAGAGCCAGTGAAATAATTTGGGCAGAATAATATAAGACACATTAAAGTAGCCTTATTGATGCATGTCTAGGTGCCAATACTGTCATTTAAGGTGTACCTAACTTTAAGCATTCTGATTCTGATCAATATGCTTTCCTTTCTGCAAAAGAGATTAAACCCCAGTGATATATGACTACTTTTTAACCATGTTCAATATAATCGCTGATCCACCATTTTCAATCAGCATTTCCAAGGACGTGATAGAGGTCCCTATTTAATCATTTGTCAGACTCAGAAAGGCCAAAGAGGACAGTCAATAAATACTTGTCAATAAATACTCTGGAGGCTGGGCTAAAGTTATCTTTAATTTCCCACTGGGAGAACTGATTATCTATGCCTTGTCCTAGAATGATAGAGCGAAGTGTGTAGGCTCTCCAGATGTTTGTATATAAATCAAGCAATGCAGACTGTATGCAGAAGATGTCTTCAGAGCACCAGGAGGTGGGCCTGGCCACAAAACCATGGCTAAAATTCTTCCTGGAATGAGTAATGGATTCTGTGGACCTGGCAGCTCTTGTCCTGATCTCCAGTCTCTGATCTCAGCTCATGGATTTGCCATCATATGAGAACTAAATAAAACCATCTAGTTTTCAAAGACAAGATGTCTTTGTATTAATGAAAGAGAGCTACACACCAACTGTGGCATGCTGTAGTAACTTGTGCTTCTCCTCATTGCTCATCACAGTGGCTTCTTCTAAGGTTCTTCACTCAATGCAAATCAAACACATTAGTGAACTCCTCAGGCTATTCGTGCACACATAATCAAACAAAAACCCGCTGCTATCACACAGAACAGCAAGCATTCTTATAAGTTTCTCATCCCTGAAAATATCTGGTGGAACAAGCGTGCCTTATATAAGATCAAAGCAGAACTACTGCTTGTGTTGTTATTTAAATATTATCAAGAACTGTGTGTGCATCTGGTATGGTAGAAAACTTAAAGGTACACAAGGTCCTTGCCACAGGGAATGTATGCTGTCAGTACATGTGCTGGTGTGTGACTGTGGATAGCAATTGTTTTGCTCCGTATTTCTTTAATGCTTTATACAGCACTCAGATGCTGAATGCACTGAGCCCTCCAGTGTTAACAGTGCTCAGGAAGCTCTAGAAAAATTCACAGAGAGTTCTTCTTCTTCTTACATTAGCATTTTACTTGCTGAATGCTTTAAGTTATCAAAATCAAGTGTCTGTATGAGACAATGAATGAGTACAGCTAGCAGCTAGACTATGCTGAAGTGTCCATGTTAGCGTTTTGATGTGCTCAGGTGGTCCTTTCCAGGTCAGTATGCCCCACATTCATACTAGAAGGCACAGGGTACTGGCTCAAGGGCGCTGTGTGTTCTCAAACAGTTTTCCTGCTGGCCAAAGCCATGCGCCGGGTTGCCATCGAGAGAGCCCCACTTGTGCGGTAGGTGCACCATCACCTGCCAGGCAGAGACACGGCATGTGCTGCTGGGATCGGCAACCTGCACGAGCCTCTTTGCTGGCACGCACGTGATGCGGACATGTGATTTGAGAGCTGTGATGGATTCATGAATTCTATTAAATCAAACCCCGAATCTTTCTTTTTTTTTGTGCACTGCAAATGGTTGGTAATATAGACAAACCTGGGAATCCTACCTCTTATGTACTACTGATTCATGCAGTAATCACAGGCAGGGCTTGTGCCCAAATGTCAGTGGATAATACACCTAACACATGTGACCCTTAAACAAGCAGCCTGAGTTTAACTGCTGCTTATCTCTGAGATTTCCCAGTGGCATCTTTATACTGTAAGCAAGGTGTTATCAGCCAGAGACCATACCAACGTGTCACATCTTTGCAAGGATCACAGGAGCCTGGTAACAGTCAAGGGAAGATGATGGTACCATAAATTCTGTTTTATCTAGAAACCATTGTGATTTTGATTTCCCTTTCCCTTAGGATGCAGCATGCAATTGCTTGTGGGATATTTTTAAAAGTGACACAGTGTAATTTAACACAAGAATAACTGAAGGAGTCTTCTGCGAAGGACTGTGTTACCCAGTATTCCTGTTTGGGTTGTAGCTGGTGGTAGTTACTGGTACTGGTAGATATAATTACACAATAAGTTCACTGCAGAACAAATAATAATGCTGAAAACTAATACATCTCAGTTCCAGGGACAGAAGAAAAAAAAAAATAAAAAAGTGACAGGATGTTTCAGAGTAAGTTTATAAAGAGGCAAAGATTTCAAGGTCAGTCACAGCAGTGCTGTTCCTAAGAAAATGGAATTAAAAATTCACTTCTAAAATTTGGATATATTTATATACTGGAATTTGGCTTCCAGTAGAGTTAAAAGGATCATCCTGCAAGGTTGGTATTTCTGTTTCTCATGCCTGGAGTCACTAACGGAGATAATTATGGTAGTTTGAAATCCTCATGTTATTACTTTGCTTAAGTCACACATTTTATTTTCATTTGGTTGCTTGGACTGTGTTAGATCCCAACATCTCTCACGTACAAAATGCTCTACTAAGTATTTTTTTAGTGACTTAGTGACAGGTCCCAGAGCACTATGAGTTGGATAGAATTTATTATACTTAGCACAAACACCCATTTTGGCAGTATCTGTCAAAAGACTACAAGTGATATCTTATTATGAAAAAATACGTAGAGTGAAGGAAGTATGATGTTTCAGTGCACTGCTTCTCCAGGGAAACAACCTGCCTGACCATATTTTGGCTCATTTGTCTATGGTGGTTCTCAGCTGTTGAGTTGCCAGGTTTAGGAAATCCAGTGTGAGAGCATGTCACTACTGGCTGGATTCCTAGTAGGTGTAAATCAGGTTTCAGCATCTGAAGTATCATATCAGGAATCAGAACATTCTTTTTGAGAGACCTAACTTCCATAAACAATAAGCAGGTGCTTTTACTTAAATAAAACAAAGTAATTAAAAATGAATTCCTTATTTACAATTATAAAGCAAAAATTAACATGTCAGAACATGATATGGGGAAGAAAAAAAAAAAAGAGAGAAGCTGTACTATAAAAAAGCTAATGTAAAAGAACTCAAGATGATAGTCTGATAGTTTGTATGTTAATAAAGCCAAACCATGATGTAAAGTAGCAATTCAGATTAACAATTTTTAAAGATTGGGATGTCAACTGATCATTTCCTTCAGCATCCTCCATAGCACGGGCCGAGTAACTTTGACTAATTTACTTACTATTGGTTTTCAATTTGTGCTTTGGAGGATCTGAGAAAATTATTGTCTGCATTTCTACATCAAGGCTATGATTCTGATTTGACTTTGTTTTCAAAAGGTTTCCAGTCTTTGATTTCCAGGGATGGAGAATTTGATGTATTTTTAGATTAATTACTCCAACAATTAAACTACCCTGTGTCTGAAATGGGCGTCCTTTCCCTGGTATAAAATAGTCCTCAACTTCCTTCTGTCAAAACAGCAGTCTACTTTCAGAAATCTTTTCACTTTGTTGGTATTTGTTGACCTTATCCAAATCATATCTTAATCTCTTCAAAGACTAAAACCTCAAAACAGCTGCATTGTCCTGATTCTCCTGCTCATATCAGGTCTGCTGTATGCAGAAACATTTTCGTAGGTAGTTTTTTCAGTATTTCCAGTATTACTGGAACATCACCCCCCCCTTAAGACCAGTCTTCCTCCAACAAAAATGAAGCATGCACCAAAACCTTTTTAGTCAGCTAGACCCTGTCAAACTTTGAAACTCCAAACACATCGGTTAGATGTCAGATCACACCCACATGGAGAGTTTGTTTCCTAGCAGTCAGTATTACATTTCCAAACCAGTGCTTGGTGATACGTATACTGCCCTCTGAAGAGTTGTAACATTAATAAACTGAAATGGAAAAAAATGGCTGCTTCTTCATCTTTGTCCCTTTGGTACTCCTTCTTAATTTTTCTTTTTTTTTTCTTTTTTTTTTTTTATGCCAAATACTTGCTCCCATTCGTGTTATGTTTAGTAAGTTCATAGACCCCTGTACTGAATTAAGATCTAGTAGCAGATCTGTAAATACAATCCTATTTCTAATGGCAGTTTCTGAGACTCCACTCAGCAGTGAGCCAGTGCTGGGGACTCCGCTCTCAGACCAGGGCCCTCATTTTCCATGCAGCATCCCACGGTGATCTCAGCTGAGACCCTGTGAATTCTCTGCAATTTACCTTCTATGAGGAGAAAAAAAAAAAAAAATCCCAAGCGAAAGAGGAGGTGTAAGATGTGAATTTTTCTCTATCCTTAGGTTGTAATTAGATGACAATCAACTGTACAAATGCAAAAGGAAACAACAAGAAGAAAACAAAAAGGTGTCCAAACTATAGGAAAGCTTGATTTGATACTCAATATTTACTATCAGGATGGCCTTGTTCATACCAGGGTTTAATTAACCTACTTAGAGAAGCACTAAATAACATGCTTAAACACTCATGACCTACATTTATGCTTAACTTTGAATTTTTGCCAAAAGTTAAGATGAAATTATTTGCTGAAAAAGGATGAGTTTAAACACATGCTTAACTGACTTGTCAATTAGGGTATAATTTCAGGTCAATAAAGATCCTAACTTTACCTAACTTCTTATTGGGTTTGAATTTATGCTTTGGAAGATGAGACAACTATTGTCTGCATAAAGCATTAAAAATATGAATTCAGAATAAATCATATGCATGATAGATTTAAAGTACCTAGCAATATGTAAGATACTGAAGAAAAAAATTAATTTTGCTATCTTGTTACTGTGATAATTTTATGCATTAAACATAGCCCATTCTTGTTAGGAAACATTAGATACTACAATATTTTTTGAGCTTGCATAATGCAAGAGTTAGGGAAAAATATGCATGTTGGCTGATAATAGCTTCAAGAACATATTTTTTCATTTTCTTCCTTTTTTTTTTTTTTTTTTGGTCTCCTTAAAGAGGATTAATCTTACTTTGTCTGGTGCTTAGTAGCCAAAGACAATAATGTGTATGAAATTAAATGGGAATTACTTTAGAATTTTGAAAGAAAAATTGTTTGGGGAATAAAGTTATAAAAATAAGGTCAACTGCCTGCACTGAACAGCAATACAACCAAATCCAGAACTGACAAGGAAGTAAGCTCAGCAAGATCATGAAACTGCTTTTACAAAATTATTACTTTTCCAGATTTGCAGGGTGAATACTTAATAAAAAGGAGATTTGGGATTTGTGCATGGATTAAAACAACAACAACAAAAAGAAAACAGGTAGATTACTTTGAGTTAATGAGGATTCAGATCACCTGCAATACACAGGCAGTCAGGGAACTGCGTATAGTAGATGAACATAAGAATAATACATGAAAGCTGTTTAAAATTCAGGGTCTTGCTAGGTGGTAGGTAATTAATGCTCAAAAGAACACTGTGTTGCAAGTCAACTGATATGACTGGTTTCATTTTGAGTATAAGAGAGATAATATAAGAGAAAGATTGGTTCTACCCAACTCTCCCCTGACAGACGTTGTCTAACTTTTTGGAATCCCATTTGTCCCTTGGCAATCCCTCACTGCTTCCTGACTCCCACTACCAGAAAGCTCTTCTGAGTATCTAAGCTGCATGTACCTTGATTCAGCACAAGTCTGTGACCTCCCAACCTGTCCTCAGAAATCCTTTTTAGCGAGCTTTTTGATATTTGAGGAATATCACAGCAACTTCCTATGCATTTTCTTTCTCTGAACTGAAAGTCTCAAATATTTTTCATCTATCCTCATTTTATAGCTTTGGACATTCTTGTGCTCTTCTAGACTCTCCTCACTGCATACCTAGTCAATGGCTTTGATAAGGAAAAAATTATTATCACTATTACTGTTGTATTGAGACATTAAATTCTTCGCTTCTAAGAGTTTCAAGGTGGGAACAAGGAAAATTTGAATCTGAAAGAGATCCAAATACTTTTGGAGAGTAATGTCTGTTTTACGATTTTCCTAAGCAAGTTTAAGTTTTTGCAGAGAATTTCCCATTTCTCCTTCAATGCTCAACTCCAGATGATTCAACATCCACTGAATTTATTAAAATCTTTTAATTGATTTTGAGGGGCTTTCAGAATACTTCCTCCACCCACTCACCCAGTAGGCAGCTGATGGTTGTTGTGACTGATTAGGGAAGAAGCACTAATGAAAATTCTTTATTTCTAGAGTTCTTTCATTTTAAGTGAAGGAATTAGTCATCTTTTTGCTTTCAAAAGATGGAAGACTTTTTGAAATACATTGGCCATTTATACAACTCCCTTTTCCCATTGTAATCACCTCAAACTGCATTATTTATCACATCTACATTATCCTTTTACCTACTACATTCACTGCAAAACTCTAAGAAAATTCTTTGACCTGTCTCGGTGCAAGAAACACATGGACCTATTGGAGCGGGCCCAGAGGAGTACCACAAAAATGATCAAAGGGCTGGAATACCTCTACTATGAGGAAAGACTGAGACAGTTGGGTTGTTCAGCCTGGAGAAGAGAAGGCTCTGGGGAGACCTTATTGTGGCCTTTCAATACTTAAGGGAGGCTTATAGGAAAGATGAGGACAGACTTTTAGTAGGGCCTGTTGTGATAGGACAAGGGGTAATGGTTTTAAAACAAAAGACCATAGATTCAAACTCAATATAAGGAAGAAATTTTTTATGATGAATGTGGTGAAACACTGGAACAGGTTGCCCAGAGAGGTGGTAGATGCCCCATCCCTGGAAACTTTCAAGGTCAGGTTGGACAGGGCTCTGAGCAACCTCATCTAGTTGAAGATGTCCCTGCTCATTGCAGAGGACTAGATGACTTTTAATGGTCCCTTCCAAACCAAACTATTCTATAATTCTATGACTCTAAATATAAATACAGACTAATGTATCTTTCTAAATAGCATAGTGATATGGAGCATACACATCCAGAACTGGTTCATATCTGGCTGCAGATGATAACTATAGGTCAGATATAGGGTGTGAAGAGAGGAAAAAAGAAAGCTCCAAATGTTCAGTCACCATTTTTCAAGGAGAAAAATTCCAGAGACATTTTTCTTTGTAGGTATGATTAGAAATGTCCTATTTTCACTTAGGATTTTTCTGAACAGTTCAATCCAACTTCTAATGACATTAGTGGTGGTTTTTCTACTTGCTTCTTTGGGACCTGGATTTTCATTTCACTGTTAATCCCCGTGAACACATCCAGCATAAGTCGTACATATCAGGTAAGCCCTATAGCTCTTATAAATGCGACTCTAATCCAAATTTTGGGCCTGACAAGGGGCTCATAGAAGTCACAGTAAAAGTAATTACTGGAGGATCCAGTTCTTTGTTTGTGAAGGGAGTGTCAGACAGCTGGTAATCTGTGTTTGACCCGTCTTGATGGAAGAAAATGCAACTTCAAATAGTAGCTGGAATGAGCATCCTGTTGCTCATATATTCTGCCCCTATACACACAGGCTTCCAGCCAGAGATGATCATGATAGGCTAAAAGCAAGTCTTTCTTATTTCACCTCAATCTTTTTTTTTCTTTTGAAGTCACAGCTAGTCATTCCCATGACACTGTTTGTAAAAGAGATAATTGATTTTGGTCATCTTTAAAAACTTTTTGTGCTTTTGTAAACCATGCCAATATAATAACCAACAAATCAAGAAAAGATCAATCTTCTGCACAGGGAAGCTTCTTCCCTCTCTGCTACCCACTGAGATGTCAGCTGAACAGTGTTCAAAGATGCACACATACACTGGATATTGCAATTATCACGGGAACAAAAAGAAAAATCTGCAGGTGAAGGGTAGATAATGTGATGGTGAAGTGTGAACAGGAGACGTTTTCTGAGCTGAAACAAATAATCTAAAAGTTATAAAAAGTAGCATTCCTTTTATTTCTGCAATTTGTAACCAAGGACCAATTATTCAGCTTTTGAAAGGTTCAAGTTCAAGAAAATATGTAACTGTCACAGTGCTTTGCAAATCATGGATTTATAAGGTTTTAAGCCTTGGTATTAGCAGAGTTTGCAAAGAGGGAAAAACAAGACAGTACAGCTAGGGAAACTGAGGTATGCAGTAACATGGTGTTTTCATGAGGTCATTGGGATGTTCTTCTTCTTTCCTCTGCCATATTTTATTTTGCTGCCCCACAAATTGCACATACATTGTTGTTCTTACTACACAGGAATTTTCTTTTCAGCTGATTTATAGCAGTGTGGAAAAATGATCACCTTTGCTCATGAACAAGCAAACTCAGAAATCTATAATCTTTTTGTTGGAAAGCTAATGAGATGCTGAATAAAAAAATCAAAACTGAAAATCAAAATAATAAAAAAAACCCCACAACACCTTTTTGTTCAATATTTCCTCTGCCTAAATGCTAGGTTTGCAGATGGATGGATAGTTACTCAGGCATACAAAGAGAAACTGTTTCTCCAAAGCACAATGCAGTGAAAATAATGGAAGATAGGCCAGGACAACAGTCACAGACAAACCTAGTTCTCTTATAGCAGTTTTCCTCTCTAAACCACAAACAAGTCAACAAACAAGGCATCATTCTTTTCATTTTGGAGAGCCACAAATCAACTGAATGAAAAGGAATTAAATAACAACTGCATACCTAGAAGCATATACTCACACAGTTCCAAACATACTGGCTCAGTAACTATTGTCATAACAAAGAAAAAGCGTCAGATGCGCTGGGATAAGTCCAACACTAAGTGCATGAGAGGTGGGAATGGATAAGGGAGAGCTTTAAATAAAAACAATGATGCAATAGATTTGCTGCTGTGAAGGTGTGTCTGTGGTTCCTGTATTAAATCCTGACTGCAGTGAAATGTGAGAAGAGACTCTGGATAAGAGGGCGTGTGGTCAGTCACAGAGATCTCACTGGATAAAGAGATGAAGGTTAGGGAGGATTTTTGAGAGTACAAAGTATTGCACGGCACATAGGAAGAGGCAGGACTGATAAAGCGCACTGATGGGTTGCTTTGTGGGTTTACAGATTGCACAGGTTGGCATACCGCTATTTCAATGTAGTCTCCTTCAAGTAGGAAAAAGTTCAGTGTATTTGTTTATGTATACTCATACCATACTAAGTAATTCAAATTGCACCACATCGTTGGAGCCCCACATTTGTTATTACGTTATTACATTCATGTGGCAGAGATTATGTTGTAGAATAAGCAACTGCTTTTTTTTTTTTTTTTTTATATCACTGTAATGATTATACTGATTGGATATAACAGTCCACAAATCTGAAGTCAGAGAAGATCAAATTACCCATCTCTGCTTTCTTTAAATGCAGATCTGGACTAGAGTGACTCAGCTGTTAGACTTTAAAGGGTACCAGAGTCTTGTACAGCTCAGGTTCTTCTGAGCTCTCTTGAAATTTACTCCAAATGTCAGATTTAAATCTGCTGTACAACAAAGCCTTGAAGTTAGAAAGTTTAAAAAGTAAAAGGTTTAGAGAGACTATAAGGGCATTTTTTTTTTTTTTAAAGCAAATCAATACTCTGAATTCAACCTTTTTTTAGAGAGATATAAATGTAATGGATTAGCTAAAGGTGTTTCTTCTTGACAACTCTTCAGTTTAAAAAGTAACAAAGTTGAAAACACTTTTCCTAATAGAAAACAGTATTTTGTTTTAAAATCCTCAATTGTATGAATGAGTTGGGTTTTTTGCTATACTTTAAGAAAGACTGAATTTTGCCCTGCACTCACAGACCTCTATGATATTGAGTTTTTCTCCTGGGTAAAAATATTTTTAACAACCGTCAATTTTTAAAACTAATGTTTATTAAAATAAAGACATCTAAATGTGTTGGACAAACATAGATGTTACTGTGAAAAACCTACTCTGTCCACAGAGACATTTTGTTGGACTCATTTTTTGAGTTTCTACTCAGATGATTAAAAGACTTTTAGTGAAAACAACCCTGTTCATCTGCAATTTAGACACCTTGAAGAAAGCAGAATCTAACCAACAAGCTCAGTTCTCCCTGGTTCATGAAGACCCATGTTTCCCACTGCACAGACACCCTCCAAACACTTTGTGATAAGAAATTGTACAGCAAAAAGTAGCAGTAATTTGGGAGGCAAATGCCATGGAAAATTCAGCTAATGCAAGATTATAGCCTCCTCCTCTCCACTTTTCTCCTTCCAGCACTCTCCTCCCTGAAGGTTCCTACTACAGCATGAGTCATCTAACAGTCATTGCAAGTGACTGAAATTTTTCATGAACATGGAAGAGTTTCCACTGGCTGGGAATGGCCAGCCAAGACCTTTCAGGTTTGTCAGAAGTTTAGATGAGAATTACAAAAAGCTGATTGACTGCTTGGCTAGATTCCTGGCATTTATTCAACTGCCTTCCTATGCTAACTTTCTTCATAGCATGTGAGATTCATCATCTCCCCAAATAGCATTTTGCTGGACCCAGCCAACATTTTCTAGGCTAGGGAGTTCTACAGCTAAAGAGGTCAAAAGATATAACTGGCATGGTGGCAGGGAGAAAGCTGGAAACAAATCTAAATTTTGTCTTTCAGAGTGGAATTTTTCTTGAGACTCCTCTATGAAAAAATACATATTTTTAAAAAGTGTTACTCAAATTTCAGATTTTTCTCTTTTCTCACAACCAAAAAATTCCAACATTTTTCATATATTTTTATTTCTCAGCTATTCTATAACTCTCCCTAGGGAAATGAATTTGAACTTTGCTTATGCGAGAGGAAGAGCTGTATAGTTATCTCTCTCAAGGGCTAAGTGTATTTGGAAGATGTGTCAGAATTATGGTACTTATGACCATAGTACACATTTCCCAAACAAATAACAGTAGATTTGTCTCAGGTTTTATCCTTTTATACTGACTTTTTCTAATCAGCTTATTTATTTTGCTTAAAACTAATGCATGCAAACATATAACATTCCAGTCATAAAATTATTCCTCGTCAGCCACCAGTACCATCCTATTACCTTGGGGGCATCACGCAGCTGTTACACAGCCACCCTGCACGGGGAACAGGGCAGAATCCAGCCCTTCTGTAACAAATAAATCCCAAGAAGACAGCAGAACCACTGTTTCACATAACACTGTTTCATGTGGAAGACAGAGAAGAGCACGGATCAAGCCTGAAAGCCAATGGATGTGGTGGGTTCTTGCAACACATAAAGTCCTCCTTCTACCCAGAGTATCTTCATTTTTATCAGAGATGTCTCACCCTTGAAATGAGTTTCAGAACAGCATTTGAGTTCAGTATTATTTCTGTTTTTTTTTACATTTGTAATAGTCTTAAGAAACCTATCAGGGCATCGATAAATAAAGTTTCCAGTTTAGAGTTGAAATTTCCATACATATTAAATGTTCTTTCCCACCTTTTAGTAGCTAAATACAGAAGTCAAGATATGTGACTTTTTATTACCATATTCAGCCTAAATTTTTCTATGTTTATTTATATCTTCTAGTCCTGGAGAAGACAGATATAACAACCTGAACCTCACAAGCTTTTTTGATCCAGCTGTAAGAGCTGTAAATCATAAAGCTAGTATTGAAGATTGACTGCTTGTCAAGGGCAGTGACTTAGAAACAAAGACAGAAGCAAACCAAACCAAAATGAAATGTATAGAAAGAGTTTTGAAGTCTAAAATTATGTGCCTTTTTGTTGTACTGTTGAAAGAAAGAAATGGGATCATCAGAACAAAAGGTTCCAAAATGGGGTTTCTAGCAACTGAAATCAGAAGTCATAGTACAGCAAAAGCATGTATTTTTTTGCCACAGCCTAATTTTCCCCTAGTACTCATAAGTGGTTATTTGACAAAGTGACTAATTTTTAAGGTTCTTTCAGCTTAAAGAATAATTTATTAAAATGGTAAATACAAACACACCCCC
>VXBL01006894.1:0-34387 GCA_013400195.1 Aramus guarauna | reverse complement strand
AACACCCCCCCCCCCCCCAATTTCTCCAATAAAAGCAAAGTAATAATCACATGCACCTGGAATAATAATGATTAATTGATATTAAATATTTCTTTCTTGAATGAGTGCTATTTTTTTTTTTTTAATAAAATGTGAGATACCTGTCACTCCGTGAGATTTCTTTTTTCCAAATAAAGAGACCAGCATAGCATTTCTGGCTTTCATAACTCATACATCAAAATATTTGATGTTTTAAGTCTGACAACATTGAAATATTTGAAACTTCTGTCTTCGTTTTCCTTTTCTTGCTTTTTCACTGTTTTTAAGTAGATTTTATTCCTTGTGATTTTGGAGAAAAGACAGAAAATCTGACTTAAGTGCAAATTGAATACTTTGAAATGATAAGAAAAAATCCATAAAAATCAAACTAGGCTTTTATTGCTAGTAAAAGAACCCTCACACTTCTCCGGTTTCTCATAATCTCTTGGGATATGAGAACTTTTACAACATTTTGGGGTAGACACTACAGCTGCTCCTTAATATAATTTGTTTTTAAGAATCTTCAATATATGTAGTTGCACACAGCTGAAACCTAGTATAATATCAACATCTTGAATAATATTTAGCTTAGCTGAGTTTTTAGTCAGTAGAATAGCTGCATTACCAGGGGAATGGGAAAGACCTGTCATTTCCATGTGACTGCACTAAATAAAGCTCCCTGTTCACACAGTAGGCAGTTTGAGAGCTTTCCGCCGCTGGTAGGAGGGTATGCAAGTTGCTGATATAAAAAACACATTTGAATTGCCCACCAAGCCCATCCTGGAGGGCTGGGGGAAGCTGCCAACCCATTGCCATCACGAGGCACTCAGGCAGTCTTCCTGTCTGGGAGGCATCCAGCACAAACCATCACGAGCTGGCTTCAACTTTTAGTCCCAAGTGTTTTTGCAGGGGTCCTGTCCTCACTGTTCACGGAAAGAAGCCCACGGGGGGTCCGGCCCTCCACCAGGATTTCTGGATATGGTGGGAAGAGACCAATGTGCACTGCCCAAAGCAGGGCAAAAAATCTCCTCTCTGGACCAGGATAAGGATTAGTCCTGGCTCAAGCAGCGGCCACACGAGAGTCATAAGCAACACCTAACCCAGAGGTGACCTTCTCTTTGGTCAATTCTGTCTGCCTGCCTACCCAGCCAGAAATGGAAACAGGCCGATGACTTATTCTCTTCTGTCTTTTGAAAGTGAGTATTTTGATTTAGAAACCCCCTACTTAGTCTTAACCAATTGCTTTGTCTTTTTTATTGTTTACTTCTTAAACTGCTGAATTTGTAGGATTTTTAAACATTATTTACTAGCATACAGATGAAACAACTTAATGCATAAGACCCTACAGATTATTAAGACTTCAAAGCAGGATTAGAGTGCACTTGAGTGATACACTGATACACAATACTCTTTGATACCTGTCAGATAGATAAAGATTACTAAGGATCTTCCCACCCACTCCCCTTAACAGGTCCTTAAGAACCTGGATTTATTGTGACATGCTTCTATCATCTTTTCTTCTTAATTCTCTGAGATTTAACTCTCATAGCTCTTCTTTACAAAACCTTAATGGTTTAGCCCTTTAAGTCACTGAGCTCCTTGCACACTGCCAGAGAAAGGTAAGATGGGAAGGAATTCAATCTCATTACTGTGCAAAATACTGAATGGCAAAATATTCTTTTAAAACCCATGCTTAATGTAATCACAAATTTACTCAGAATCACTTGAGGCTAATTTAAGTGAGAGATGTCACAAGCTGAAATGTCATTTGTCACAAGTTAATGCTGTGCTATTTCTGAAGAAACCAAGTTTAGTAAATAGCCTGATTAAAAAGAGATTTGTCACAATGTAAATAAACGAAGTCAAAGAAATCAATTATGTGCTTTATATACGGGCAGTGAGATTTCTCTAGGGCAGAAAGAAAGAGTAAGAGCCACGTGGAAGGCAAAAATGGGACAGAGATATTCTGTGACTGCCAGCCCTGTTTCCAGGCTGGCTCCCAGGCGAAGAGACTGCAGAGAAGCATCCTAACAACCTCAAGTCACAAATCACACCATGTTTGGTGCCAGCCGACACAAAACACCCACTATTTTCAGCCTTTTCAGAGGGAGTTTTCTCTGAGCAAAGAAAGAGTAAGAGGTACACTAGACCAGCATAATTTATTCTCTAGATCTGCTTTTTTTCAGAACAAATCTACCTCAGATATCTGCAGAACTGGCCAGCGAATCTCATGGGAACTACATTAGCAACATCCCAAGTGGAAAGAGCCAGCAAGGGAGTTCCAGAGCCTGCTTTCCCTTGCAGCCAAATAAATAAAAATGAAATTTTCTCAGGGGGATGGACTACATCTGAGAATCAGGTTGTTTGAGGACAAATTTTTTTTTGAACCTTTTTGCTTCTATAGAACTTTTTTTTTTTTTTTTTTTTTTATAGAGACACCCACTTTCACCAAACACTTTTTGTTTCCTAAGCTTTCTGTAAAGAATTATAATGAAAAAAAATCAGGGAAATGTCAACAAAAAACAATTTCTCATTTTCCTCTGCTCCTCTCAAGGGAAGAAAAAGTAATCATCTAGTTTTAACTGCAAGTGGAAATCCTTTTATTCCTTTTCTGAAGACCCCAAGATGCTTGTGGCTGCAGTAAAAATTACAATCAAAGGAACCGATCAAGTGCTCGCACTAGCAAGCAGCAAAATTTCAACAACTCCAGCTGGTACAAAATGGCAAAGTTCTTATGATAGCAATGGAATTAACAGGTTTAAATTATTTGTATGAAAGTTGCTCTGTGGATCTGCAATGGGAAGATACCTGCCCACATCACTACCCACAGAACGTAATTCAATGAATTCCCAATAATGTGTCTGATAAATTTAACCTTTTATTTTTGCTCATCTCTCAGGACGGTAGAGTTCCTCAAACATATTAATTATTCAGAATCCTACATTGATTTCTTTGCTGCAAATATTAAGCCTATGGATTATTATCAGCTATTTGAGCTATCATTTTCCTCAGAGGGTCAGAGGAATCACATGGCACTGTTTCTGCAGTCTCTTTGATGGAGCCCTAGCTTAAAATCCTGTTTCCACCACTACATGCACGGCTTTGAAATTCCCTTTCTGTGATTGTTCATGCTAATGAAATTTGATTGGTGTGATGTTAATAGAAGGTGAAGTTCCTGCTGATTGTAGCAGGCTGCTGCATCATTTTAGTCCTTTAAGTACCTACGGCACATTTTGTTTGCAGAACAAAGAGAAAGATACATGGTCCCTTTCCTCAAGGGTTTTAAATCATGGAATCATATTTTGTCTTATGCTGAGCTTATGTCATGCAGAGCCGTATCCTAGGTATATACAATTATATATACAGCAATTAGCATAGAGATGGTAAGATCAAATAATGAATGTGCATAGAGTCTTTTCCCCCCCTCATACTTTGTTCCAGCTGTGACAGTCAGTCGGTTCCTGAGTTATCCAGTGGTCAATAAGATAAAAGAATGTAACTCCCAACACAGCAACAGTGCTGCTTTTAATTTTGTTAACCAGGTGTGCAGCTCCATCCTGGAGCAGAAGGAGATGCTGCAATCCTCCTTAACCTGCCACTGGGTGAACTGTGGTTTTGTTGCTGCTTTTGTTGTGGAAAGATGAAAGAAGAAAGCAAGCCAGAGAATGACTGGGAGAGAGCTGGTGGCTGGCTTCCTTTGCTGGAAAAGGTATCGAGGGCTATTACATCAGGTGAGTATTGGTTAGAGTATTGATCTTCAGGGGAGGCCAAAGCTACACTGTTGTGTATAAACAAAAAATAGAGAAAACCAAGAAAAACCCACAAAATTTGCTGCTACAGGAGACTGGAGGCAGAAAGCAGCAGCTTCAAAACAGATAAAATAAATCACGGTCAACAGGTCCCAACAGATACCAAAGGGAATAAGCAAGGATGTGCCTGCTCACATTGCTAATCCAGTGACCGCACATGCCGGGGAAGCACGAGGAGAACCACCTGCAGACAGCAGCAACGCTCACACGGTCTCCCTGACTCCTTCGATGACAGTGCCAGGCAGGACAGGCCCTTGGTCCAACCCAGTAGGTCACTTCTGATGCTATTAAAATGCCTAGGACCTTTCCCACTTCCTCGGCAAAACACAGATCTTCTATTGAGAAGTTTCCTAGCCTGAAACAAGCTTGTCAGATGGACACAGTGATTTATTTATGCATCACGCAGGCTGTGAGTACCAGAAGCCAGCCTGGGCGTGGATGTATAGCACATTAGCTGGCCGTGAGCCTGCTCTGCACACAGTGAGAAACAGAATGAGCTGCTTTGCATTTGCTGCTGGGAGCAGCGAGCACTCAGGCAGTGACCGCAGGATTACTTGCTACACATTTACACCCCTGTTTACCTCAGGTTAACCAGTTCATGCAGCCACATCCTTGGGCTGCTGCCCTGAATATGAAAGCTATTTTCCTTTTTTCTATTTCCTTGCAAAAGGCTCCATCAATATATTCTTGCCTAGGGTGTCTACCTATAGCATAACTGATTCCTAACTGCCTTGTGAACTGCTCATGTATGTTTATGCCACTAGCAAATTTTAGAAATTATGTATAAGATGCTGACGTTCTTTCCATTGGATAGAGGTTGGGTGAGATTTCCCAGCTCCTGCCCTCCTGGTGCAGTCAGTGAAGCGACAGGTACGATTCCCTGTCCCCTGAAACAGTGTGCCCCATGGGACAGATGACACCTATTTCTAAATTCAACAGCATGTACAGGGAACCATAACGTGTCCTGGTGGGACACAAGGAAATCTGAGCATCAGATAAATTAAAGTCACATCATCTTATCCATCACATAAATATGACAACCAGGAATTTAATGTAATATGCTCTGATTTTTGCAGCCACAGGGACACTGATTTGAGACCTCTTGTCATTGGCATGTTGTTCCCAGCCCTGCACAGAGCTGCCTGCACTTCCCCACTCCTATGACTGTTCACATGCAAAGGACCTGGATGTGTCAGTGAACCATGGCTGGTGACCACAGTACTCAAGTTAGACATAACAGGATTTCTATTCCAGGCTGCCCTGGCATCCAAATACCTCAAAATACAAGAGAAAAACTTTTCCACTGTGAGGGTGACCAAGGACTGGAACAGGTTGCATAGAGAGGTTGTGGAGTGTCCATCCCTGGAGATGATTTGAAACAACTAGAGACAGCTGTGGACAACCTGCCCTAGTTGTCCCTACTTGGAGCAGGGGGTTTGGACTAGGCAATCTCCAGAGGTGCCTTCCAACCTCAGCAATGCTGTGATCCTATAAAAATATGTTTGTCATTCCATAGCTGTAGGATATGCTGTGTGGCATCCAGCTGCTCCTATAGAGAGGTTTGGGTACCCTGGAGGTCCTGTTGCCCCTCAGCTCACTGCACACAGGTGCTCAGGTATCCCAAGGCAGTCAAATGGCAGCACGCCCCTAAGTCTGAGGGCTCAGGCTCACGCTCTGCCCCAGCCTCCCCCAGTTAGGTTTGAAAACAGTTTTCAAAAGAAGCCCATGGGCATATGCTGGAGCTCTGAGTTAAGGTCCTCACTTGGGAGAGGAGGTGAGGGTGAGGGAGGCAGCACAGGCTGTCTCTCTCAGCTCCACACCTCTTCTCAAACAGATTTGGAAAATCTAATTACTGGTACTACTAATAGCAGACTGACTCCTGATTAGTTTTTGGATTTGTTTCCTCAGCAACTGAAAATTGCAGAAACATTTATTTAATGAATAAACTGGGGATTTGACTGGAAAAAAGTATGTTCTGCACATTTTTCAGCAAACATTTAAATAAGTTTCCATAAGGTATATACATAAACCTCTAGAAGTCACATCACCTAATTCATGTATGGGCTTAAACTTTTACTCAAATATTCAATTGTAAGTGAATATTTCAGATTTAATGTAGAGAGCAATTATTTTTAAAAAAGCTCTGCAGTGCTGATTCCTGATTGCTTACCATTCAAACAGGAGAAAGAAAGCCTTGAATTTAGAGAATCCAATGCAAACAGCTTGAATGTTGAATCTCAAAGCTCAGTAAACACCATCCCTAAAGAAGCTATATACAGCCAGCGAATCATCCTTCCTCTTCCATTTTCCCCTCAAACTTCATGCTTCAATGTCCCTAATTATACTGAATAACTGAGAGGATGGTGATCCACCAGCAGTCCACAAATAGAAGGGGGAAAAAAAAAGTCGCATGTAAAAAAAAAAAAGTGTTATACATTGTATCCAGCTCTGCAAGATAGCTAATACTAAATGCAGCAGATAGAATTCAAGCTTCTGTGGAACAATAAGGAAATAGGGGGAAAACTATATTTAACCGTATTTATATTCACAGCCTCCTACAAAGTGGGAGAAATAATCACTTAAGATCAAGAGAGTAGGCACAGATATCATAGTCCCTTGTTATCTTGCTCCAGGTAGGATAAATAGTAGGCACTGAACACAGCTTAGGTAGGCATAATTTTAGTGCTGCAGACAATGAACTACAACCTAATCTTAGACGCAATTCTGCAAATCCTGGCCGTGCCGCTGTGCTGGGGAGCAGGCGCCCAACGTATTTGCAACAGCTTTCTGTTGGGAAAACATCCACACACTTCACACGCAGTTCCCACACTTCTCCATTAGCCCCTGATTACGTGTAAATAACTACAAGTCTCCTATAAATTTGCAATAACTCAAATTTTCCAAATTCTCTGCTGTTGGGCATGTGTGGGATTGTATTACTATTTTAAATCGCACAGGAAAGCGTAAAGCAGACTTATACACACCTCCTTTAAAATGGAGGACATCTGGGACAGAGGGATCACTCCCGCCAGGTGTAGCAGTGTCTATAAGACTGACTTTCCAGGATACAGCTGATCTTGTATGAAAGGAATTTGAAGCTTAAAATTAGCAAGATAGTTCCCATTGTGTTCCCCTTCTTTTTGCCCAGCAGCTGTTTGGCTGGGAAGAGTCACCAGTGCACAAGAAAACAAGGAGAAGGGAACAGCTTCAATAGCTCAGACCAAAGCCTAGTAAGCGGTCTCCAGTGGTGACCAAAAGGAGATGCCTAGTGAAGAATATAAAACTAGACCAAGCACATTTCTAGCCTCCAGCTATTTGCAGCTCAGAGATTTTCTGGAGACAGGGTTTTTTTTAACCTAACTCTGAAATAAAACCTCTAACTCCAGAAACCAATAGAAATTATGCCTAGAATGAAAACTAACGAAACTCATTTAGTTCAAAGCTTTCAAATATATATCCTTAACATTAGATCTGGCCTGTTACAGTGAGGCCCAAAAATGCGTGGTCTGGTTCCCAAGGTGTCCATTGGAAAATCTACTGGAACCCAAAGGAAAACTCTAGTGCGTGACAGCTCCAGAAAAAAACAAACCAAACCAAAACCAAAACAAACCCGTCTTAAACTCCTAATATATGAGTTCAAATGCGTCAACATAAATATGTGGAAAGCTGTGCTCTACCTAGTGGAACGATGCATTAGAGGGCAGCCGAGAAACTTGCTCCTTCCCCTCTGAATATCCATCCATAAAAAAGACACCTTCGCTACCTGGGAGGACAGCTCTGCCCCCCCCCCCTTCTCATGCAAGATTAGTAAGAAAACCAATTTTGTGTAATTTCTGCAGCCGGTGCTCTCTCTGGGGAAGGGAGTTCTGCTCACTGCCAGTCCGCCCGCTGTCAAGGCTGCCGTGAGATAGTCTCTAAGAGATACTTTTTTTAAAAAATTTTTTTATTTTTTCTTTAAATGCCAGCACACTTGCCAAAAGGCATTACTGTTGCAGAAAAACTCATCTCTAATATCTGCATCTTATTCCTAAAACAGTTTAGCTTTTTATTGCCACTGTTTATAGAAAGCCTACAGTAATATAAACGGCTTTCATAAAAGTTGCCAGGTTTTTAGCAGCATGCTGTGCCTCCACAGCAGTTACAACAATTCTGCTGCTACAAAATAGTATCCAATTGCAGTATCTACTGGCAGAAGCACAAATTGTTCTCTTAGGTTGGGCATTGCTGGAATAAGATCGCATTTGCTAACACCTTTTTTGTTGTTTTTGTTTTTTTGGCAGGATGAAATGTTTTTCTTTTGCCACATAAAAAGGAAGGAACGGGGAGTTGTTTGGGTTTGTGCCCTGATAGGAGAATTATTTTGTTCTTCTTATGATATGGGGCTTAATTATACTTCCCTGCTTGATGCTTGTATTAGAAATTCAGCTTCCCACAACTGTATTTCTCCACGGAAGGCGTGCAGTGTGTCTAGAGAAATCTGAACTTCTCTCGTTACATGATGCCAGCCAAGACGTTGGGCAAAACCACTTGCTTTCAAGCACTCGAAGGGACTGCCTGTAAATCAGGATTAAGGCTATTTTCCCTATAAGCCAAACCACATCCAAAGCAGCTACTATGCTGCAAAAGCTACGCGGTAGAAGACCACTGATAAACCCCTGTCCCAGGAGCAAACACACAGACTAGAAATGAACATCAGCTTTGACCTGCAGAATGCATTTTACTGCGCAGTCAGAAAGCTGTGAAACTACAGCCAGACATCTAAAAATTGAAAAACTTCCCTTTGTCACCGCTGAATAAAGACCATCTCCTGGACTATCTCATGTCCCGCATTCATTCGTTTCCAGGCAGTACATCGTGGTCTCTCACACGTGTATTTGGGGGATAACATAACTGATTTTGTGACACAAAGACGATCCCTTGCCAGTCTTGCCTGGGCCTTACTGCACAGCTTTTGAAAACTTTCCGTCACTGGGTTAGAGCTTTTGTGCATTTCTGACCTCTCCCCCTCTTTCAAGAAAAAAACACCACTTCCTAAATTTTGCCAAACCACAGCTGCGATCCCTGCAAGTAGCCAGAGATGTCCCGTTTGCAATACAGCATTTCAAGCTGAACTGGGCTTTCCCCTTAGGATTGAGATTAGAGTTTCCTGGGAAAAAGATCTCAGTACCTTAAAAGGACACGTGTTTTTCTCAGGTTCACACACTGTTTATGATGGCCTGCCCAGCATCTGGCTGGAGCGTAGAATTTCAAATTTGTTTTTCCTCCAGGGAGCGAGAGTACTAATCTACAGTAACACAGGCTGTAGGAATCTAATCATTGTACCATGACCCCAAATGATCTTGTTATGCATTCAGCTTCTGCCCAGTCTATCTCAGGGATTGACAAAAGTTTCTGCAGTCTGGAGATAAGGAATGTGGTCGCATCCATTTATTCTTACTTTACTAGCCTGGAGACAGCAATATATTCCAGTCATTCAGATGAGAGACTTGCTGATGAGCAGGTGGGAATAAATGGGAACCAGTGAATTGTGTGCAAAACCACAGTGTGGCTATAGCGAGGGGTAAAGCATACCTCCACAGAGACGTGCTGCGGAGAGAATCAAAAAGGCAGAGAAGGTGGCAGCATGCAGCTTCTCGGGACATTTTGGACTTAAATAAGAAAAGGCAGCACCACCACTCTCAAGGATATTTCCAATCAGCTCTGGAAAATGGCCCGAAAGCAGAGGGTGGTTTATCCACCATTTTCCTTCCTTTATCTCATGGTGGTTGCCTCCTGTAGAGTTGGAGGAAATGAGTTAAGTGTGTGGGGAAGAGGGAAGCTGATTGCCCTGACATCATTGCCTTCCCTAAAATGATGGATCTGCAGTGAATAATCAATGCATTTAGACACATACTTTCTCCTCACTGGCATCTCTATCCCAGGCTGCGGGAACCACTTCTACCAGTGCTTATATGGGCACAGCACTACGAGAGGCCTTGAAGAAGGCGACAGTCTGCCGCTGTCTCCCTGCTTACTTAGCATTTCATGTGTTTGTTTCAGGTGATGATACTGAACTTTCAGGATATAACTTGGACTCACTGCATGAAATTCAGTGAGGAGTGAGGGAATGGTCTAGAAATTAAACATGTTAAATGCCTGGGAAATCAGTTTACCTCCCTCATTTTGAGAGGACTTGCCCTATTGCTCTCTGCAGCTCCAAGAGGCCAAGCGTGTCAACCAGCCACCTCTGCAGCCCCTGGGCACTCCATGCGCATAAAAGTGTCAGCAAGTGATATCACTCAGTTAATATTGTCTGGATGTACGTCCCTCAAGTATCACACCAAGTCTTTCCCTATCTGCACAGCAATGCTTGTCACGGTAAGGTCCATTTAGGCCATTCCCAAACTCACAGCAGCTGGCCAGTTTTGCACTTCTCAGTATACTTTCATGTTGCTTCCCCAGTGACTCCTGACTGCATTACCTGCCTTTTCCAGTCAGCAAGTTTCTCAGGAAAGCAAATCATCTGCCCTGTCCCATATATCCCCACATCCCTGTCCTATCTGCCCACAGATCTGCTAGGATACAGCACAAACACGTAGGTGAAGCAGCCTTCACTAAGTTACTCCAGGTAATCTAACATATTTTCAGGAGACACGTCTAATACAGTATGAACTGAGTTACTTTGATTCTGGCTTGGTGCACTGCCAGTGAAATAATTATCATTTAAAGGTTAATTAAAGAATCTGCCTTTGCAGGTTGTGAGGAAGGCACTTAACAGCAGGAACTGAGCTCAGGAATCGTCGGGTTGTGTGCATAATACATAATGTTACAGGCACTGAAATGCATACATCTTCCCGCCCCACTCTGGTCTCGCCTGCAGCGGAGTAAATGCCATCCATCTCTGGGGCTGGTGGAGCTGTTCTGAATTTACACGTTATGCAGTGCGGTAGGCCCAGGAAATAAAAATGCTTTGAAGAAATCAATTCCATCGCTTTTTTTGTCTGCAGCCCCACACACAGCCTGCTCCTGACATAAAGGGTTGCATATTTAAGGCTTTCCAAACTTACCGATCACTCAGCACTGAAAAATACATTTCTTGGGGATGTTCGGCTCTCAAGAGCTGGTCAACAACTGGAGGACTGACACGTTACACCCCAGAAAAACGTGGTTTACCCAGTCCCTGCTGCAAGGAGTAAAGCTAATACCCCGGCCAGCCCCCGGTCTCTGAGCCTCCCCAGCCTCCCTAGACCAGTAGTTATCCCTTCGGCCTTCCACGCCATGGTGAAGCTGCACTGCCTGCCCACAGTACTTCATTTTATTCCTCCACTGCCATACATCACTGTTGCAGCAGCTCTTTGAATGCCTGTCTACACTATGCCGGGAAGGATTGCACTTTTCAAAGGACTTTTTGCTTGGCCTCAGTATAGCACCGACATGACCCCAAGTCCCACATCCGTGGGAGGCCCAATGCTTCGCTCCATCCTCATTACATAGATACATTGTAAGTGCTTCCTCCCTCTTGTTTTGGCATGTTCCATTGGAACAATAAAATATCCATGATGATCATGGTTATTTTAGCTCACGTAGTTTATTCACTACCAAGAGTAATTTACCTTTCAGCCTCTGTATTCATTTTTTTTCTTAAAAGCTATTGGTTTCATGAAAAAAGACATAATGATGACAGCGGGATCCATCATTTGTTCCTTATTTCCATCAAGATGAAAGTAACATCATTTTAGGATGTGCATGTGTTTCACATCAAGAGCACAAAACAAGTTACCAAAAATTCAGAATATGAAAAAGCTGCCAAGGCTGGAGGGAGACATTCAGCAGACAACTTGAGAGCTGAATAATGACTTGCCTAAGTTGTCAGCACCCATTTTCCCCCTAACAACACCAACCTCTAGCACGCTTTTCTACCAGCTCTTCCCAGTGCATTTCTCTTGTGGGCACGCACACACACAGAGTGTCATTCAATGCTCCTGGCAACCAGGTTTTGAACAGAAGATGGGAGCTGATGTGCAGGTGCTACCATTTTTCAGGAATTTTGCATCAGACGCAAGCGACGCCTCTCCCGCTGATGGTGGTTTGAGAATAGGAAATAATTAGCTGAAAATGCTGTGAAACAGGACAAGACTGGTAATCTCAATATGCAGCCTGTGTGTGAAAAGGAAAAGGGGACCTAGTGAGAAATCAGAGCTGTTAAGGGATTTGATAAGGGAGATAGTGTCAATTAAGAGAAGAACAAATTAGAAGAATGGAGTCCCAAGAGTCGATATGAAATGAGGGAAGAAGGGAGATAAAGCACCAGGCAAGGAAGAGTTCCACGACAGACTGAAAATGCAGGGGTAACAATTATGAGACCCACATCTTTAGGTCAGCCACTGAGTGCTTTCCCCTGGTTAACTTTCACTCTGTGTCCTCTGGTTTGGTTTTCTTTGCACACACTTCATTTGATCTCCAGCAGGCTGAAGGTGAGAACTTTAAAAAGATGCTGTTGCTAATTTGGAAACAAAGGAGCAACTCTAACAAGCTACCTGAGATATATTTTTACAAAGTCAAACCTCAAAAGGTTTTATTTACTTGATGAAAAGCAGACAGAACAGCTGTGAAACAGGAACAATGATAAACAACAATAACAAACCCAAAGCCATTTAGATGGAACCATTAAAAAAAAAAGTGGTATAATTATATATATATATTTATATATAAACAGGACAGCTTGTATCTTTCTGATAAATAGCTACTGTCTATTGGGAAAGACTTTCCTGCAACAGCTACCTACTATTTTCTTATTCTTATTTTCCTACTGGGAACGAGCATCAAGGATGTGATACCCTTACATTTAGCAAACATTTAACCAATAAATGTTTAATCATTTAAGAAAGAGCATCATAAATAAAATGTTTTGTGAATGAGAATCGTCAGGGAGTAATTAGAACTCTTAATGCCTACAGAATAAATATGACATCCTCCAGTTTCAGAATCAGTCTCTAACTCTCCCACAGAGCAGAAATACACAGGAAGCAATTAAGCAGGAAAAAAAAAGAAAAAAAGAAAAAAAAAGAAAAAAAAAAAGAAAAAAAAAAAGGCACGTTGAGGGGAAACACTTCTGAAGTTCAGTCAACAAATTTCATTGTAGCTTGGGACTCTGAGACCCCCTGGTGAACAACAGACCTTTTAACATAATTGATCTTATTTCAGGTAAAGTATTCTCTTGGACATCTTTTGGCAATAAACAAATTTGGCTTCGGATTGCCAAAGTTATCTCAGCTGGTATAAGGAAAAAAAAACAAACAACAAAACAAAAAAACAAAAAAAAACCCACCCAAAAAAAGGAGGAAAAGGAATATGACACCGAAGGGAAAACACTTCCAGCTTATTGCCATGAGAATCTTGGTGTACGATCAACTGGGTGCTCACCAGAAGCTGGAGAAAACACCAAGCTAGAAAACAGAGTCAAGTTGTGCCCGGGACTTGAACACTGGGAAAACTGAGTCATTCCGATGTCATTCTCCATGACCATTAATATCATTTGTTGTCTCTTGTTGATTTTTAAAGATAAATTTGACAAGATCTTATGGGATTTTCAATAAAAACAAACCCATCCACATTTCAACTAGAAATAGGCACCAAAGTGTCTGGGTAATTTCCCCAAATTGTTCTCTTTTATTTCATAAAATGTAGCTAGAAAGCAAAGCTTCATAGATAGCATCATTTTTAAGAGTTGTTGCCAACGATCCCCCAGGATTTTTAAAAATCAATTTGGACAAAGCTAAAGAGACTATTCTTGCACAGGCCACAGAATGAAATGCCCTTCTCGGACAGATCCAGTCCATTTCAGATCTCCTTGCCAGTGTGACAAAGTAATATTTCATACACAACACATCCTGTGCAGCACTACAACAATCCATGAGGGAGTTATGCAAACAGATTACAGGCTGTTACCATACATTTCTTTCTTCACAAATAATTCAAGGAGTGAATGCTTTGAAGTTGTAGATGGAACATCAAAATATATCATAGAAAAGCTATAGCATTTGTCAGTCTGCACATTATATTTTTGTAATATTTACATTAAAATACAAACATGAAAGACTGTCCAAGTGTAAATATATTCTCTGTACAGATGGAAGTGAATAGGCAACCTAAGTTTTTTTCTTTAAAAATGGATAATACCAGTATGCTTCTAAATAGATCAACAATATAACCCCTAGTCTTTTGTCAAGAGTTAAGTATGACATCTTGGAAAAGACTTCCTCTCAGATCATACTAGGAGAAGGTAAGTTGTCACACACCTATAAACAAAGCCACCTGGTTCAGAAAAAGCTCAGTGTATTTCCTTTTCTATGAAGAAAATGGGACATATTTGACCTGCACAACCTTGTATGGGATTAGTTCATGAAAAAAGGGGATGCAGAGAACCAGTGGTGAGGAGTCTTCTACCTCTTGTAACCACAGCCAAATCACTTCATCTCTTTGTGCCTCAGTTTCTCACTGGCACAACACTGCTGTGGAGGCTAAAACTCTTAAAAACCTGACTCCTACTTGTTTGCTAGAGCAGACCTCCATACTCTTCCAGCGACTTTAGCAAACCCTTTACCATTTTTTTGGAAAAGAACAGGAGAGAAGATGACATGAACATCTTGACTTTTCAAATAATTTCTCTACTGTCCTGCAGCCTGATAAGATTTGTTTGATCTTCCCATTCCAAACCTTTAATTTGATGTGGCTGCCTGTTCTTTATATTTGTGAAATCAAAAGGAGTTTCAAAGGAAAAAGGGGAAAACAAATAGAATAAAGTCTTGCCAATCATCCTCCCTGCATTGTAGGAGTCTAATTTGTGACTAAACCTGGTAAAATCCCCACTAAAGAAAATACAAAGTGATGCCTTCTTCTTTTATCTGTGGTGAGACAGAGTGTGGTCTCTGGCTGTACCAGGCAGGTTGTTTTCTTGAAGCAATCCAGGTTAAGTTCTCCCTTCACATAGAATCAGTAGCCTCCAGTGCGTGATTCAGTGCGTGCATTTTGCCCTCTCTAATAACTAAGCTGAGCCAATCTAATGTGCAGTCTCTGTGCTGATGTTAATTTTCAGATCTGGTGTAAGAACAAAAAAATTAAAGGATTCATTAACTAATTACCACTGTGCTTTAGTATAATGTAATGCAGAAAATGGAAAGGATCTATCTGTGTTGTTTAATGTAATAATTAACATTCCAGAAGAAGGAACAAACTTCCTGTTTTTTTCACAGACGATTTAAATTTTGGAGAAGCTGCAAACACCACTTAAGACAGAAATAACAAAGGAGTCAAAAAAGATTGTGAAGAGGAGCAGAAGAAAATACAAAAGGATTCAACCCAAGAAATAACATCACAGGCTGATAATACACAGAGGAAAGTTATCCACCAGGTAAACAGAAGGAAAGAACTGCAATAAGAGTTTTCAATGCTACAGGAGGGTGACAAAAGAAATGCCAGTTGCACCTTTGGCACAGAAGCACAGGATAAAAAACTAATTGATTTAATTAGCAGTACCATTCAACCAAACCCATAGCCCTATATTGGTACCTTGTCAGGGTTCAGGGAAACCTCACTGTGCAGGGCATTGTACAAATGCCCTCCATGAAGACCAGCATCCTCTTCCACTTAACCACCTGCGTCATTCCCCTATGCCTTCCTTCTCCCTTTCTTTACTCCTCTGCTATTTATTTCTTTTCTTTATTTCATCCCTGTAACTTCACATCTGACAGTGTTATATCTACTGAGAACAGCCTGGCAACAAGACAGCTTATAAAACTGGAGACCCAGTTGGTGACCCTGTAAAACATTTGGTACCTGGGAATCTGTATAAACTTTAAGTCAATAAACTACAATCACAAGTGAAAGCACACACTCACACACAAAAAGAATACTGTACAGATTTTTTTTCTTTTTAAGGGAAAGGTATGTGATATGGAAGGATTGGTAGAAAAGACAGGAACATTTTAAATACTTTTTTCATCATATTTTCCCCATTTTGAACTCCAAAGCTACTATTGTGAACAATTTTGAACATTCCCATCCCGCGTCCTAAGCCCACCATTTTCTTTTTTTCTTTTTTCTTTTTTTCTTTTTTACTTTTTTCTTTTTTTCTTTTTTTCTTTTTTCTTTTTTTCTTTTTTTCTTTTTTTCTTAAAGGAAATAAAATGAGAAAATTAATTTTACAGGTTGGTGATTTGACCCCAACTCCATCCCTCTGTCTGTTCCGACATGCTGCTCTAACAGCTAAACCACTCTCAGGCACTTGGTGGTCAAGGGATCCAGGAACCAGAACCAATTACGCAGCCCTGTTTCTTTAGGAGATGTTACCAAAACTGTCAATGCATGTGACTGTGCTTCTCTAATAATTTTTTTAGCTGTTTGGCAACTATCAATCAGATTCGACAGCAGGAGGCTAGGCTCAATGATATTAAGTTCTCACATGAAAATAAACAGTAACCAGCTAGAGGAAAAAAGAACTCTATAATTATCTCACAGGAAAAAACCCCAATAAAAAAAACCAAAAAACCCCTCGACCCCAAAATCCAGAAAACTGCACTATGAATTCAAACGTTATTAGATGGCAGCAAATCCACAGGACAGAGAAAAAGGGATGTTACAAATAGCCCATATGCTGAAAAATGTTTAATTAGAGCTCAAGGCTTATTAAGAGCTGGAGAAATCAGACACCATAACAAAATCTATGGAAATGTGCTTTTACTAGTGCTGCCCCTTGCTTGGCATACTTGAAAGTTTTGAGATTTGCATTCATACAGAGCTTGTTTGTGGTCATCAGCTCTGCTGGAGAAGCACAAAAGTCACTGTTCAAGTTTAATCAGTTGAAAAGCTCATTGCCTCCCGTTAAAAATAGATACACAGCATTTATCTCATTTCTCAAGGAAAAAAAAAACAAAACAACACCTCAAGCAGTTGTTTTTAAGAATATTTCTGGTGTGCTCTAAAATGTGGACAAGCATATAGCTCAGGTCCTATAGATTTTGCTTGCAACAGTAGGAGGCTTAGCACTTAAATAAATTAGAAGAGGTCTTTACATATTACTGCTACAGCTGTTTATTACACTGAAGCCCTCAGATCTTCTGTAGGCATTAATTTTTCAGTAACTCCTTACTGATCAAGCAGAATATTTTCCTAATCAGCACGTGGACTTCTCTGAGCTATACCTTTATTTCTTGGACTCGTGATGCAAGCTACACTGTACTGGGCAAATGTCTCCCATCTTCTCTTTCTGAGTGCTGATGATATGACCAATAGTGAAGGAAGGGAGTTGACATGGGAGAGGATGCATCACATCTCCAGCTTCAGGGACTGCGAATTAGGACACTTCTGATTTCACCAGCAGAGCTGATAATGCCTCCCCCCTCTTTAATAATAGGGCTTTTCTCAGAGCTAACTCAATAGTTAAATATTTTGCAGTGACATATTTCTTCGTCCAAAAATGACACAAAAAAAGTAATAATATTCCACTGTTACAAAACAAATAAAATCAGACAACAAGCCACATTATTTTTCACATATGAGCTGTGATTTTCTTGTCCCTTTACACCTTGAATTTTCAGTATCCTTTCAACAAATGATTTCCCAAATGGAGCTTTTACAATGGTGTAATTCTGGAAATAGAGCCGTCAATATTTTTTTCGTTAGCCAGATATCAAACTGCAAATACAATATCACTTCCATTTATTTCATTTTGAGAGGTCACTGATTACAGCACCATCCTTCCAAATTAAAGATCTCAATACTTTCAGAGGGTAGGCTCTTTCCAGTAGGAAGAAGCTTTGCATGTGATCATTGACACTTGTAGGTGGAAAATATGAAAGATAATCACATCCTTATAAACCAGCTGTACTTTCTCAGTGTAAAAAGGTTAGCTTTCAGCACAGGGTTATTTTGGCTTTTGTGTGTGGTAGTGGGGGTGTGGGGTGTGGTGTTGTTTTTCTTTTTTTTTTTTTATTTCTTTAAGATATGAGCAAGAAAATACAAAACCTTATTGCATTCTGAGTAGTACTTAGTGAGAGACATAAAAAGAGAAAACATCTCTTAGCAAGAAGATTATGCCATAGCAAATTCCATGGAGTGTAATCATTCTTGAGATCCTTGGTTACCCAGCACAACAAATTAGAGTTTGGAACCTCTGAAAGCTCTTTAACCCCAGTCAGGTTTGGGGAGGGGAGCTGCTATATCATTTTTGAATAGACGCATTTCAGACATAGCCAGCCATACTGTGACATTCATTGAATGAATCCTATGCTTGTTTAGCTTGCTGTGCCAGCGTATAATTTGGGGAAAATAGGTTTCACTTGATTCACCCCAAAAAAATTTCACAAAGGTTAAGAGTCACAAACAGTCATCTCTTGATTTGAAAATATAAAGCACTGTGTAATTGCTACATGACATATCCAGCACAATATTGATTTTCAGATAAATCATCTCCCTAGATGAAAACATCAATCTGAATTGTGTGTTCTGCTGAGCACAAGTTATCCAAGCACTCATCTGAAGTCATGCCTTCGAGTACGCTGCTTTCCTCAACTCCATTTAATGTTAGCTTTGTAACTCAGAGTGAGACAAAGAGAGATGAGAGTGATCAGTTAAGTCTGCTCTTCTGCAGCCATAATACGTTGCTTCATTACCTCATTAGACCCAAACTTTTGCTTGAAGAATGAGATTCATTTAAGGAATTTAAAATGGTGAAGCTAAAACACACCCCTCCCCAGAAGTTTCATCAGATAGTGAACCTGACAGGCTTCAATGTAACGAGGAGTAATTGAAGGTACCAAAACAACTCATATCTTCCATTACATGAAACCTAATCCTCCCCCAGTCCATTACATTTTTTTTTCCTAGTTATACATACAGAGTAAAGACCATATCATTTGCTCTAGGCTTTTCACAGTTTTGATCCAAATCCACAGGTTTAGCACGGTGTTTGAACAGTTTGCCTCCATATTTCATGGTACAATAGGGAAATTCGGATACAAAACAGATTCTGGACAAAAAAGCCCACATTCATCTGTAAGACGGCATCAAAAGATTTGGCAATGCTGCCAAAAATATACAAGTCATGCGGGCTTTCTATCTCTTAATCATTCTTTTATGTGCCTCAAAGGATTGGAAAATAAAGTTAGGTAAATAACAGCCCAAGGTCATCACAGTAAGCAAATGTCTGAAGTTCAAAATACAAGCCCAGGATGTGATTCCTGGAAGTGATGAACTTTGCTTCACCTGCCTTATTACCAGGAAACTTGGAAGTGGGGTAATTTTTATACCATAGGGAATACTTGATGTTCTGAGGCAAAAATGACAGTGGAAGGTATGCATCACACTCCAGGCACTTGTCTTAAATTTTACCTCCCTGTTTGTGACCCACAGTAAAATGATATCAAGAAAAAAAAAAACAACAGAAAACATCAAACTCTGCAATATGAAACTAACATCCTGGAACTTCAGGTCAAATCAAATCTCTGTTCCCTCTCTTCTAGGGTAGAAGAGATTAAATTCTTCCATTTGACCATGTCCGACTGCCAAAAGGTTTAAAAACTCCAAAGATAATAAGTAGAGAGGGTATTAACTGCTCAATAAAAGCTTCAGCATTCCTTCCTTCATCTCTTAAAGAAACATCCCATTTCCATACATTATTTATCGCACTGCTATTTTCTTGAGCAGCTAAATTTTCCTTCTTTACTCAAAGCGATTTTCAGTGCTGGTAAACCACCCAGCTTGGCAGTGCTGCCATGCCTTTTTGTAGTGCCTAAAGATCTCTGCATCCAGAGTGCTGCACTAGAAGATGGGAGGAGGATGTGGAGGTAGCATCACACCACACATCCCTCCAGTCCCACACAGGGTACACTATTGCCTGGTGAACTGGGGGAATGGACATGACAGCCCAAGGGATCTTCTGGGTCTTTCATTTCCGAATAAGTTACGCTGGTGGCAGTAGGTGTGGGAGTTGGGAGTCAGCGCTTCTCCAACAGAGAGTGAACAAAGTGCAGGAAGACTGTCCCTATGATGTATCCATCATACATAAATTTTGATGCATGATTTCTTTTCAGTCCCTTTGCAGGCCACTGCAGTAGTAATGAGATCTCCTGATATGTTTTCTTCTTTAGGTAAGCTGACAATAACGGCACACTACCCATCAGGGACACAATCTCTCCCAAGAGAGTGCCCAACCGTACCACCCTCATCTGCCGAATAATGGGATAGGATATAGCTGCCTGTAGCAGATGGTACTTCAAACATCTTCCCAGATTGCAACCTCATATGCAAAATTGAATACACTAGTGTAAAATAGCCATGCTGGGGACTGCCCTCTGCTCATTTTGAGACATGTGTATGAGCTGATCACTATAGTCTGGAATATAGTGAAGCTACCTGATCAGTAATGGGATAAATTTTTTTTTTTCCTCTGAACTGTGGTCATGTTTTGTGCTGTTGCTACCCTGACTTTACAAAGTCAGAGCTAAAATTGCCTTTTGAGGAAGCAGACCCAAAAGAATGTTACAGAGAGCACCAGAAAAAACCCTTGGTGTTAATTGAGGCTTTTCAGAATGAAAACTGAAAGCTGACCTAAACAGGTCATGACCAAAATGAGAAACAGAACCTGGATTTCCCTCAGTGTTAATTGTGATAATTGGTCTTCAACTCCAAGATACATTATTTTTTGTAAAGGAAGCTTAGAAAACCTTTCAGATCCCCAGAGAAGTTAGTGAAGAAAGAGAGTATTTTTCCCTTTTATTTCATGTTCTAACCTTCCCATGAAATGCAATTTTTAACTTATTATTGACTTCCACTTGTTTGCTTCAAAACAACCAACCCAGGCTTTCAAAACACATATTATCTTACCTTGCTCCCTAGACCTGCCATGAGACATCGCGTTCACCAACAATCAACAGGGCTGAAGGCATTTTTTATTTCCAGTGGCTGCAGTTCTGCTTCTCTTCAATACAGCAAGGCTAGATACTTCTGAAAACTTCCCCGATTATACAGGCCTATTTATACAGATCACAAAGGCAGTCTATGGCTGGCAAGCCTATTCTTGTGAAATTGGGTGGTCTCTCCTGTGCACTCTGATTCTCTGAAGTCAGAGAAGATAGCTGGAGCTGCAAACCAGTTATTTCACCTAAGTCAAGATTCAATAAGGTAATTTGGTAATCCTCCCCTCCACCCCACTTATTTCACTGGCAGAGCTGGTGACTGGATTTCAAAGGAGTCTGCAGCAGGCAGTTATACTCATCTATGGGCTTTAAGATGTTATGATCATGAATGAAAAAAAAAAAAAGAAAGAAAAAGAAAGAAAAGCATTTTCGCCTAACCTACAAAGAGAAAGCAAATAAAGCCATTAATTTTTTACAGAATCAAATGCACTCAATTACTTTGCTTTTGTACAGGAAGGATGAATCTCAGTATGAATTGATTTGCGGTGGCTGCTAGGAGAGCAAAAGGGAAGGAACTCAAACTTAGTTGTTTCCCACCATTTTTCGCCCCCTTTATGCACTTTAATCCTGTGCTGCAAAGATTTTTAATAGTGATGGGGCTGCAGTGCTAATATTGATAACTGTATAGAGCCGTGCCTATTTGTCAGTTTAATGATTATGTACATGAGAAAAATTGTTGCCTTCCTTCAGAGGCTGATGAGCTCCTCAACACATTATTACCAGAATAAATGTGAAAAGTAAAGTAAGAACTTTCAGTGGAGGGAGTAATTAAGCAACCTCACCACTGAATTTTAATTAGTGATACAAGGACTATTTCATTGCTCTGCTCTAAATGTGCTTTTTGATGAGGACATAATGTCTAAATAGATCTTGCATAATGTTTCTTTTGGAAGACAGGGGAAGAGCTCAGGTTTGAAGAAAGAGGACCATTCCCTCCAAGTCAAAGCAAGTCAAAGGCCTGCCCAATACTAGGTGACTCGCATCTGTAGCATTATCAGGGCATGTATTTATTTAGTTATTTATTAAGAAAACTGCACAAAAGGGAGTGATATGGCTGGATCGGCCTCTGTGAAGGCTTCAGGGTCATATAAGCTGGACATCCTGAACAATTTACAAGAAATGTCAAGTCCAAGGCAAGATTTTGGCATGTTCTACTGGATCCTCAGCAAGAGGCACAAAAAGGAGTGGTCAGGAGGAATACCAAAATGCCAGGAACATTCAAGAGCAGCAGTTTGCAGATGTTAGAATCTGAAGACAGAAGAAAGTTTGAATAAATTGAAAAAATGTAAGATAGTAGAGAGAAAAAAAATGGTGAAATTATAAGATATAGACTGATGGTTATTAATGACCCAATTTAAATTGTGATCAATTGACTGACCATCATTTAAATTTTCAAAAACATGTCTAGATTGTCTTCCAAAACGATTGAAGAGAAACTATGTTTACTGGAAGAAAGTGAGATAAGGACTACCATTGATATTATATGGAGGGTAGGGGTGAGACTAAATGATAAAAAAGGTCCTTCCTTACCTTTGCAGCCTTAGAAATTCAGAGCACAGAAACTAATCTTAGATTAAGTCTTCTATAATAAGAAGGAAAAAAATGCAATTTATGCCAAAATTCGAACTCCTCTGAAGGCTGGATAGCTAAAACATTTTCTCTAATTATTTTACTGTCAAGAGAAAGCTAGGTAGACTGTCAGACTGGTTGTTATAACCCAGTAGCTACCAATATTTTTGCCCCACAAATTATTGTCAACCTTCAAAATTTCTCACAAAGCACCTTGTCCATGATTTTAAATCACTCTTATTTAAAATGCTCTCACAGTAATATTGTATACGTAAGGTGTACTTTTACCATGACCTCAAAGATCACTAATGCCTGTGTACCATGCCTAGCAACCACCACTACTGTTGTCTTCTCTGGTATGTTGTTGTATTCTATGGATTTATAACAGCATTACATCTTTTGTTATGTGGAGAACATTTTGAATGTACAATAATCTTACTTAAAATAATTGGTTAAATAAATTTTAAATACTTTTTCATAGCCTTATATTCACCTTATCAAGGTTTGTATGTAATCATATGTTTATATGTTTGTATACAGATGTATGAGTGCAAACCCATGATATTACACAGTACTAATGGACACAAGACCACAGGCTGCAGCATTAATATGCAAAAGCCATTAAGTTCCTGAACACACTGCTATGATGAAACCCTTAATAGAATGTAGACTGCTGAATTAATAACATTCATCGTGATTATAGTGAGGTGCCAAGACTAATTGGAAAAGGTGTTTGATCATAAAAATAACTATCAGGGATTTTTTTTCTCATTTTTTTCCATAATGAATTTAAATGTGCAATGAATAGAAGGAAAGCAAGGGAGGTTAAAAAAATTATGCCTGGTATTGTGTATGTTAAAAATACAAGTTAAATTAATTGCACATTTATTTCAACAATCTTCTGTGTTTTGACAAATTTCTGTTTTTAAAGCTGCAGTCCAGATCAATCTTTGTGTAAGAACAATGCTCTTTATAGAGTTACGTACCTGAGCAAACCTATTCAGAGGTGCTTCACCTCTATAGTTAATATGCATGTAGGCAAAAATCAGGCAATTAAACTTTATATCAGAGTAAATTCTCTGTTCTCCTTACTTTTTACTAGCTTGCAGCTTACCTGCCTCTCAAATGCATGCCTTCAGAAGCCAACACCAATAGAATTCCTTGTTGTTTAAAGAACTGGCAATATGAAACATGCTCCTGATTTCATACACGTGATGATTGACAGTGTAAAAAATATTCATGAACAAAAAAGTCCAGAGTAAGAATAACAATGCTGGGCTTTTTTTTCAGTGTAACTCTTTAATATTTTAACTCACAATTAATTTATACTAAATATGAGAAGTTGAATTCATTTCCACAGTTTTTCCCCTTTTGGGTTGGTTTGTTGTTTTTGTTTTTGTTTTGTTTTGTTTTTTTGGGGGTGCGGACTTTAAAGGAAATTCTTTTACATTGTCCTTTCCTAAAGAATGCTTTTGGGAAGAGGTCTTGAAACTAATTGGAGTTGGTGGAGAAATCCTTGTGGACATGATTGCTTGTGATATGCAAACAGCAGCTGCAGATGGGATAAGTAGTCTCCCTCATCTGGTAGCCAGACTTGAATACTTCATAGACACTTCAGTAAAAGGTGCTTTTATGGAGTAAACAAAACAATTTTCCTAACCTGAGATAAATAACGGTTAGTCCTGAAAACTAAAACTCTGACTATTTTAAGAGAGATTTGTGTACAATGAAACTGGTTCAAATGATTCAGATAAATGCTTCCTTCCCTTCAGGATGGCATTCCATAAGTTTGTTATACAATGCTTAATATAATAAAACAAAACAGAAGACAAACATTTCCTTTAGTCTGTTTTAACAGGCTTCTGGAGAGCTTAATTATTTCTTGATTTTGTAATACAAGAAAATGGAAACATGAGCAACTGGGCAACCTTCTTTCAGATATTTATCATTCTTTCTCAGTTTTCCTTTTTATCTTCACTTCTCCAGCACTTTCACTCTCCTTTTATATTTAATCCTTCTCATACTTCCTTATCCTTTTTATTTCCCCATTCCTACCCCTTACCTCTGCAACAGCCTTAGAAGACCGACTGGAAATGCACAGGGAATATACCAGGCAGAGGTGTTTTCCAGCCTATTTTATCTTGCTGACCTACGTCAGCCTATGCTGTATGGGCTGCCTCTTCTCCAGACATATAACCACACACTTAGGAGGAGGCAAATCAAAGTCTCAAGTCCCTTTGAACTGCACTGCAGATGTTAACCTATCTCCCCCTGTGTCTCAAGTAGTCCAGCTTCAACTGGACAGGAACGTGTCTTTGGCAATGTACGCCAGGATTAGAATATCAAATGATCAGTCAACAACATAATTTTATTTTCATGCCTTTTTTTTTTTTTAGTTGACTTAGAGTCCATTAAATGTATAGATGTTTGAAAATAAGTCACAGTTAAAAATATATAGATATTTGAAAACGTCACAGATACCCTATACCTTATTAAATTAGAGGCAGAAAGTTGCAGGAGAAAAGAGAACAGCTCATGAAGAAATCACAGAGATGAAGCTCCAAGAAGGAAGGAATCTCTGGGTTATACATGGTAGACACCATCGTTCTTCTTTGCTATTGAAACATGGGAGGGAGGGGTGTTTGGTGAGAGGATTGTTTTTAAGTACTATCTGAGCTCTGTGTATTAAAACACATATACAAGTACATACACACATACATATACTTGTGTCTCCAGACTAGATAAAATATTATAAGAATCATATCAGATGCTACAAGATCACAATCTGAGGTTGGATAGTTCCAGGAAACTTCATCTAACGGTGGCAAAATTTAAATTAGTTGTCTTTACTTGAAGCTTAGTGTTATCAGAAGTAATCTGTAAAATATAATAAACTACTTTTTTTTTTTTTTTTAGTGTTGCTAAAAACTACATTGTGTGAAATACAAGAGATACAGTCAGTTCTTTCTACTGCATTTGGTACAAAGAGCCTGAGTAGAAATACACAAGTTCAATGAATTTGGGGTATGAAGTGAAAACTATCACTTAAGAACTTGCAAACACATAATTCTTAAAAATGAATGCAAAAAGGTGATTTTTATCAGTAAATACTTCTAAGTTAATGCAATATTACAACTGAAATGGGGATCAGTTTTTTTCCATATTTGTGCCAGAACTATTGGAATATTCTTAATGACTGAAATTCTTCATTTCATCTTTAAATGGACTGTTTATTACATTAAAACTATACGGTAATATAGAAGTCAAAATGAAACATTAAAATAAAATGTTTTAACCTTAACAGGAAGAGACAGCTTACTAATGTAGTTTCTAAATAAAATAAAATAAAATTTGCTCCCTTCCTTCATAAATTGTGTGATAATATAACTTTTTGTTTTATTCAGTACCAAAAGAAATTTGGAAATAATGGAATCACCTACAGTGGAAATTCTAAGTTTAAGACAAAAACTCCAGGCTCAACACTTTTCATACCATCTTACATTGAAGACCAGTGGACTTTAAGTAAGGAATTTCAGAGATAAAGTTGGTTCAACTTCATTCCATTATCTTCTCATGCAAATATGTACAACGTTGCTTTTCTGATTCATTTATAAACATTGCATATCAGGCAGAGCCAGAAGTCATCAGTCATTGTTCAACAGAAAGATGATATATCAAAACAAGAACGTCAAGAGTACAAGAAAAAAAAAAGGTAGTCTTGAATCAGACACTTCAAAATAAAATACATGAGGTTAAGTTCAAGAAAGATAGCCATACTATTTCACTGTTCTCTTCATAGGAAAAAAAAAAAAGCAAATAAAAAGAAGCACAGCTAAGCCTAAAGACTTTCTCAGGCTCTTCAGATGCTTATTGCAAATCACAACAACCATTACTTTACAAAACTTTCAGTCTCTTATACACCCTCCCTGCATTCCTGGTACAGAAGAATCTGTGTACAGCAAGATGGAAAAGGAAAATATCTGCAAATGTTCAATAAGTGACATCAAATAAGGACACCAAATGTAAAACTAGAAGCGTATGAGAATATACTTGGTGGAGCAGCTGCAAACAGGATGCTCTAGAGAATACTACTACATCAGCACACATTGCTCACATAATGGTGATAGACGACTGGACAAAGAACAAGCAACCTCTTAGTGGTTATCGCTTAAAATAAAACTTGCAATTATAAGATGTGTACTTTAGTTGACTCCAGAATATCTCTAAGATGCAAGACATAGTGGAAATAACCATGGCAAAGAAAAGCATAGGCAGTGGTAGATGTTTAAATACACTGAATTGATATGAAATCAGAATGGAGGGCCAAGAGAAGAGAGATATTCAGGTCATTTCTGAAGTAGAATCCCCTTCCTCACATGAGTTTAACACAGGCAACTTCTATTCAAAAATCAACATTGAACATTATTGTTAACCCCCCTATAATTTAGTGCTAACAATGTCTATGTAACTGGAATTTTAATCTATGTATTTGCATACTCTTTTTCCTCCTCACACCTTTGAGAGAGGAAGTTGTTTCATTCACTTTAGTAGTACTTGGACCATTCTGTGAACAAGCATTATGTTTTAGTCCTCTTAACGCATAAGTAAAGCCAATGTAAAGCCTCATTTGATTCTACATAGGAAGAGAAACTGCTCTTTAGGGCAATGATGTACCTCAGCCACTAGTGCAAAGGTGGGGAAAGGGATCTGTCTCACCTAGGAGTAGTACAAGTAACAAACCTGGCTGCTCTAACATCTGGAAACATTTTTCAAATGCTGGTACATAACAATAGATTTTTTACTAACCAATGCAAACATATTGAAGGAAGCTTATAAGGCACATGAAGTTATTGAAAATTTAATCCATGCTGTATTGCCTTTGGACTCCTGCTGTAATCATAAATGCTACAAGCATAAAAAAAAAAAAAAAAAAGAAGTAGGTTTTAGGGTGGCTTTTTAACGCTTAACTTTAAAAATGAAAAAAGGGGGAGGGAGAGAGAGAGAGAGAAAGAGAGAAATGCTTCAAGAACTATTTTTATTCTGGCAGAGTTTTCACTGCTTGTTTAATTTGGTTCCCGGACTCTGTCCGCTTTTAATTCCCTTGTCATCCAGAATCTATTACGGGGAGCTAATGCCCTCATGGCACCATCTGGCATTATTTAATATGTAACACCATCTTATAAATCAAATTATAATTTATAATTAATCAGACAATTTGTATTTTTAATAATCAAAATCTCTATTAGGTAAAAAAACCCAACCTGAATATATTAATGCACCATAGCATTGTAAAAATATTTACAATCTATGGTTTTTCTTTTTTCTCTCTTTTGCTGCTTGAAGACAAAAGGTTTGATTTCAAAAGCAGATATTAATTAAAATGCATCTTAAAATATGCAAGGAATTTGTCCAGAGTTTTGTAGAAATTTGCCATCCCAAATAATGGATGTTTTAGAAAATTTTAGAAAGGAGTACAGACAGACAGTTGAACTGGGAATGGTTTTCCACTATACCCGCTGCCTATGTGAGTTGTATTAGACACTGCACTGTGTTCTGCATCATTGGGATCACCAGCAGGAATTCTCTCCCTCAGTTTAAGCGTCCCCAGCACTACTCTCCAGTGTGCCCAGATATATCCAAGGACAAATATCTTTCCCAATTAGGTGCTGTCTATGCCTATTCAATATTTAGTCTTTCTTTCATCTTACCACACAAGAGACAAATGCTGGCATGGCAATAGGGGATAGGGGTGTTTTACTAGAAAATGGAGTAAAATACCATTTTTTCTTTTTCAGTATAAATTATTAAATAGGTACTAAATCAATGATTTTTTTCAGTCTGGGACAATTCAGTTGAGTTTAAACAAGAGAACTAGAAAGAAAAGGCCAAAGATGGAAGATTACTAATATCTGTGTCATGCTGCTCCACATTACAGTCTGAACTCTGGGTACCACAGTATCAAGTGCACAAGTAGTGCACCAACATATATAAATGAAATAGCTGGAGATATTTGTGGCCTGAACACTCCACTGCTATAAAACTTCTTTCTAAGACAGTAAGTTTCACTTCAGGGAACTCTTGCTTCCACTTTCCATGAACTACTGCCAGTGGCTGCAAGACAAAACAGGGCTTTTGTGAAATTAGTGAGAACTGCAGAAGTGGTAATAGGAGCAGCAAGCATCTTGTAGCAAGTCCTGATGATTTTCTTGTGTTCAAAAAGCCCAGGGGAGAGGAGGAGGAGAAGAAAGACTGACTGGAGTCATGCTTTAGCTCCCTTCAACAGAGCAAACTAGAGTGGACATCTCAGGCTTCTCACCTGCACCTGTGTCACCAACCATGGACCCAGCCCTGCAGGGAGCCACGCTTGAGCTGAGTTTGACACTAGATGCGTGTTGACAGGCACAATCGGGAGGCAAAGTGATGCAAAGGAGTGAAAATGTTAGGAAATGCTCTGAATATGACCAATGTCCCCATCCACGCCAGGTCATATGCCACTTGAGCCCGGGGACAGGTAGGCAGGTGCCCCACCAGCCGGTGGGGTGTTGAGATCAGTCTGGCTGACTGCTGGAAAGCAGGAACTGAAAAAATCAGTAAGTTTTACCTCCACTTTCTCATTCTAGCCTCAAATCTGTTCTTTTTATTTAAAACTTTGTTCAAAATTAAAAATCTGTTTCAATGAGACATTCCTGACCAGATTTTCTAAGAAGCAATATTCATTTACTTGATGGGTTCTCATGGCAACAATGAGTCTTTATGGGGCCTTCAAACAGTACCTTGTAAGTACTAACTTACATTCATCTTAGAAATTCTCATTTTTCACCCTTCCACAGACCTTTACTACTAAGATACACAAGAAATAGGAACTTCAAGGAGTGTTTAAAGTACATGTTCCTCTGCTACCTCTTCACTGCATGCAAGCATAATCCTCTGCTTGTAATGTCACAGTCGGTGCTTGCGCAGGGAAGAGATTAATTTGTCAGAAACAGAGGATTACACATTTAACAAGGGCACAGATGGGTGAACAGGGCATACCCCTGGGAAGGGAGCTCCACTGGCATGCAGGTCTAACCCGCCAGCTCCTCATTCGCTGAGATTATACAAGAGAAGAGTTGGCATAACCAGTGTAAAGAAAAAAAAAAAAAAAAACAACCAAAAAAAACCCCAACAAACCACCAAACCCCCAAAAACCAGAGATAACATTAAGCATTCCAGTATTGTTTAGCTTTAAAAGCATAACTTGACGTTACTATGGAGAAAAGAGAAAAGATGTGAGAAAGCAGAACCTCTGACCTAATGCAGACCTGAGCTACCACGTCCACACTGAGCGGTACCACACAATTATGATATTTAAATTCCCTGCCTCTCAGCCCTGTTAATTCTTGCTAAGGAGCAACATTGCACCATTCTTTAATTGTATGGAGAGAGAGAAATCCCCCTGGTCAGCCACAGCAAGGAGCAAAGGAGGTGAGACCCCGAGTGAAATGCCCGTGAAAGGCAGCAGTTCCCAAATGTAAAGGGACTGGCAGCTGCTGCCTTTGGTAAGAACAACAGAGCCTTACAGAGATAACAGGTGGCACCTGGCTTCTTTGAGAGGCAAAACCTCTCTGATCCTTCTTTGCACACTCTGGGAAAGCCTAACTCAGATCACATTAGAGAGGAAAAAAAAAAAAAAAATCACAGTAGAAACAGGATTTCTGTCTAAAGAGAAAAGCCTCCTTCCATGCTCTGCCAGTGTGACAAGGATTTTAGAAAAGAGCAGTGCATGTGAGTTATTTACCTTCAAATCCATCTGTATTTTCCTCCCCCAGCTTCTAGAGCTTTTATTTACTGTGTAATGAGTCAACCAAGGGGCCAAAATAATACACACAGCTTACCTTTTGCAAGGCCTTGTACAAACACTAGTCAGACACAGAAGAGTCCCTCACCTGTTATAATACACGTATAGTCCCCAGTTCCCAAAATACCCACAGCAGCAACCCTGAGAGCCAGCAGCACAGCGCCAGGCACTTTTCCTCTGCGCTCAATCCCCTCGTGCTTTCAGGCTTCCTTCGTCAGCAAATGTAACGCGTTAAGCAGAAGACTGTGGAAATTGGCTCAAATACAGTGAGGTAAATCCCCGCATTGTATTTTGGCCTGTATAATTCATTATGTATATCACATTTAGGACATCCAAGTGTTCATGAATTTTGAGTTCAGCCACACTGAAGTCTCATAGCATTTCAGGGAGCAGAACTCACACCACTTAAGCCAAGTAGCTACACCGGTTTGTCCCAGGTGAACACGTAGCTGAGGCTACAGAAGGAAGCTTGAGGGCAGATGGATGAATTAGAGCAGGAACCTGCGCCCTGTGGAGCTGCGTAAAGTGAACTGCGAGCAACTCCTCTGGCCTCAGCTACAGGTATGTGTTGGCTTTTTCATACTTGAGCAGTGAGCGGGGAACAAACCAGGCTTCAGGCTTTGCAATACAGCCAAAGGGAAGGATAACTCCCTGGCAGCACCGTCAGCTGAAAGATAGGCACTGACAGCTAATAGCCTTTGGCCCTTGGTGGAAACCCCATGGGTCGATGGGAAATTCTGCTGATGGGTTTGGGATGCGCTTGAACTATGGATGCCAAATGCAGTCTGTCCTAAATGAAAAATCATTGTTAAATTTGCAATGTATACCATCCTAACGTGTAATAAATACTCGCTTCTCTATTTAACTGAAGCTCTTCTGCTCTTCCCGGGTGAGAACTCCTAAAGGGCATGGCCTTATGAGCCCCCTGACTTCCCAGGGAAGCTTCACTCTGCAGTTCAAATATATTCTTAAAGCCTCTTCCAGTTTGGATAACTGGAGCACTTTGTTCAAATCATGTGCATAAGTCTTTCTAGAATTGGGATCTATAGGAGTATGTATATCACTGCTAACAATGACATACTGTATATTATTGCAGGAAGAGAATGCCTACAAACCTGCAGGTTAGCCTGCTACTAATTTATTGATGCTGGCATCACTTTCTACTTTAAATATTATACAAATTTACTTTTCAAATACTCCTTGAGTAAATATATATCTAAAGGGGAATATTTTATCAGATGGACACTTCAATGAAATATTTTATTTCTAAGGTAGGACAAATGGAAACTAGCTAAAGAAATATGCTGATAATAAAATATGCAGTCAAGGAAAGCACTTTCACAGCAGCAGCAGCTGCATGAATGACTTGCAGAAAAGAATGAATTGTGTTTATAAATAAGCACATGAGGATAACATTAATACATGTGTTTAATTGAAACCTCTAAAGCCAGTGAGATTTTTATCTCTTACACTTTAGCATTTTTTTTGTTGTTGTTGTTGGTGTTTCTGTGAAAAAGACTGGGAAGAGGGTGAGGGGAAATATGTGCAAAGCACATGGTGTTGATTAAAAGATAAAAAAGCCAGCCTGCTTCATGTTTATCTGTTTGTGCTCTCAGAAGCATGGGTCTAACTCTGAAGAAATGCACCTAATTCACATATGCACAAGCAAGGGCAGGATCCCATCGGTGCTGTTCACGTCATCTGAGCCTTATAGAGAGGAGCGGCGCGGGTGATGACACCGGGATGTTGCATAGGAAATGCTGTGAGTTGGGGCAGCTCTGAGACCTACCAGAGAATACATTTCTTTAGTTCCTCTTCTACCATCAGGCAAGGAAATTCACTCTAAAGGCACAATCACATGCTGGGTTTTCTGTATTTAGTTTGAAGTGGGCAAAAAGCAGTTTCACATTATGTCTGGGAGAGAAACTGGCACCATGACTGATCACTGATCGCTGGGTCTGGTTCAGGCTGGCTTTTGTTCATTTCTCCCACTTATTCTAGGTAGTGGGTTTCTGTGCCAGACCCAGGAGTGGGCTCAGCCTCTCTGCATCTCCTGCCACCTCCGTCAGAGCCTTTGGTGTGCCTGCCTCCTGCCCAGGCTGTGCTGCACACACCACCCGATGCCTCCCCCACAGGGGAGGTGAACCCCAGTTGTTCCCCTTCTCCTGCACAGCGTGGCAGCAGTGGGGAGCACAGATTATTTTGCAGGGAAGCAAGATTGAGGATGAAGGGCAAGACACAGGCAGAGCGCCAATCTTCTCCTGGTTCTCACCAGTTCCTGTAATGATCTGAAAGAACTATGAAGAAAAGCTAGATGGCATAGCCTGTATGGTTCAGATTTGCACTACCTTCTCTTATGTGGTTTATTTGTCTTGGAATTTGACTTTACATTTTCATTTTATTGTACACGCAATGGTTTCTCTAGGGATAATTATAACATCCCTGCTTTTCATGCCCTTTTCTTCTTTTTTTAACTTAAGAATACATGATATATCCTAAACCTTAACTTGATCTAACATTTATATGCTAAGTGAAAATGAATACCAAAGCATTCATCTCCAGCTGCCTGAAATCTAAAGCAGTGTTGAGTTTAATGGACACACAATTTGCATGTGTCCAGTTTGTGCTGTAAATAAAATCTATTTAATCACCCTAAGGAAGTGTTTCCCTCCTTTCTCTTATATCTCCCATAAACCTCTATCACCCTTATACTGTGGCACACTGTCTGAAAATGTTATATGCCTTCACTTCTCCAATGCTACTTCGTAAATATATTCTGAACCTAGCTGAAAAAAATGTTTCATCAGACGGTCAGCTTGGTAAAATATTTTACTTCTAAGAGGGGACGACCATCAGGCAATGAAAGAAATACAGCTATAATAAAAGACACAGGCAGTGAAAAGGCTGTGGTAAAATCAGCATAAATGTCATCCCCCCCAACCAGAATAAATTTTCTTTATAAGTAAATATTGTGAGAATAACATTAATATCTTCAGCTGAGAGTGGGAAACTGTAAGAACAGTCAAAACTGCTCTTGTATAAACATACTTTTCCTTTCTAGTGCAGGAGATATGGGACAAGAGTTATAGTACTTATTTAATTCCAGCTTGTTCCATGATAGGTTTTTCAAATGAGACCAGGGATGGCCACTGTCGTGTGACTGAGGCGAGACAGGGCCAAACATCGACCACCAGTTAGCTGGTCTGGTAGTCACCAGGCTTCATTGCAGTCTTTCCTGAGTTTTCCCTAGCGCACCTGGCTTTATTCACATCTTTAGACCCTCATTTGCCTCCTGACTCTGTCTTGTTTGTTGAGAGCGTTTGCAACTTAGGGCCTTACTTAAACGCATGCGCAGCACCTCTCCCACCAAACGCTTCCAAGAGCTGCTATCAAAGAAAAGTGAAGGCTATTTGCACTCTACATTACATTTGGTGGTGAAACTGGGTCTGAGGCAACTGAGGAATATCATCAGCCCTGTGCCTCTTTCTCACTCTCCCCATTTTTTGAAGTGTTGGGTTTTTGTTTTGTTTTGGTTTTTTTTTAAGTCATTACAGCTATGAACACACCATTAGCAGAGTAGGACAGGAGCCTGATTAAGTGGGAAAGAGAATTAATATAAATAAAGTTGATAAGATGAAAAATACAGCAGAAAAGCAAGCATTAGACAACGCCTATCCCTATTAGCAAACAGAAATTAAAACCTCTTTTCTAGTCTAATAAGACTAGTGATGGCCTGAGATAGGAAGATATTTGTAGGACACTGCTGACATAAGAAAGAATCCAGTCCTTGCTGGTACTAGAAGATAAGGTAAAGGAAGTAAGAAGAAAAGTTGAAAAGCTGGACCAAGCATCATGAAGAGAGTCTCTCTGTCCTGCCTGGTTGCTATATTAGGTTTTTTTGTGGGGAAGTTAGGGTACCTTTTAAAACTAGGAAAACCTGCATTCAATTCCCTGATGTAATCCAAAGGCCTCCTGTCACTCTGAAAAAAAATTAATTGGGCTCAGATCTTTAAAGATACCTCAGATTTCCAAATATCACTGATTTCAAGAAAATATTGACTTGAAAATCAGATAAAATCAAAATGAAATTAAAGTTGCTGAAGCAAAGAGAGTGGAATAACAACCAAATTAGACTGAGCAAGTCCAGACACAAAAATCAACCTTAGGCAGTTTTGCTTCTTGTGTGTGTAAAAAAAAAAAAA
>VXBL01006886.1:76518-115651 GCA_013400195.1 Aramus guarauna | reverse complement strand
TCTGTTATGTAAGGGCAACTGGGGGCTTCTAATCACATCTGCTGGAAAAACTCCATTGACACTGGAAAGAGTTGGGTTCATATGACAATCTCTCTATTAAGGGCAAAGCAGTCCTAGAAGGAAAATAAACAGTAAAGGCAACACCTGCAATACACAAGATGGAAATCGTGTAGAAAGCACGGATGTCTCCAGCCTCAGAAGTGGAAGTAGAACAGCTTTTCCTGGTGTCTGTATCAATCTTTTTGAAACATCTGTGAGGAGTTCAGTCTTTTGGATATGAGATATATGGATATTGTAATTTTTTGGTAGGTGGTTTTTTTGTTTGTTTGTTTGTTTTTTTGGTTTTTTTTTTTTTTTTTTTCAGGAGTGCATGGACTGTCAATGCTTCTCTTGAAGCCTGAGCTCCAGGAGGCAAGTGATTATGTGAGAAGTTCAGCCCTCATTTGAGATGATAGAAAAGAGTTTCCAGTCTCATAGCAATACAGAGAAAAAATACGAGGGGAAAAAAAAAAAAGAATGCCTAAGATTCAAAATCAGTAGGGCAAAAAGGTCCAATTCCAAATGTAAGCCTGACTCCTCAGGTTTTTTTTACATTTAGGAGTGATAAACACTGATGACATAAAATTACAGTAATGCCAGCTACAATCAAGAACTGCACGATACTTTTGTCAAGACAAAGGTGTTAACGCAGCTGCCCTGGCACATTTTCCAGCTTTCGTCCTCTCAGTCCTCAGTATTTAAATGCTTTCCATTAGAAACAGGCTTTGTCTTCCTTCTGCCAACAGAGACTGGAAGCTGACTTGGCAGAGCACAGCACCCACCACGCTCTCCCTTTTGGCTATAGGTGAAGAGAGCTCTTTACATGCAGAGCCAACTTCTCCATTCACTTCATTCTCCGCAGGTTTAAGTTGCCCTGCATTCTCCGCGGTGAAAGAGCAGATATTGGCACGGGGCTGCGAAATACTTTGCAACTCTTCAACATGAAAGATACTGTTAAGGAGGAGGTGTAATTATTAACCCGTGAGCTAGAGGAGACTGTCTGAGAACTTGGAAGCAAACCTAAAACTTGTAAGCAAGATCAAACTAGTCACCTGAGGGAGGGTGGAGGGGGACAATAAAAATGTATTTCACAGGGCAGAAAGGCAACAGCAGTCTTGTTAGTGCATGCTGGTAAATGTACCTATTTCTCTCATTTTCCGTCTGAAAATTAAGGTTATTATGAGGTACATATTTCCTTTGTCATACTTCACAAAAACATCTGGAGCCAAACTCTACTAAATGATACTCAGCATCTTACAGCTTGCACCTCTAGGTATCCTATTAAAATTGGTCCCGCGTTTATTGGATTATGGTCGCTGCGGTGTGAATGGCATGTTTGCGCATATATGACTAATAACTGATAAACAACATGAACAGAGTGAGCCTTTGTGGACGAAGATGATTTGTTATTTATCAGGTACATTTATCTCCTGCGTTTGCTAGAGCTCAGTCGTTCTCCCCCAGGGCTCAGAAACAGCTGTTGGGTGCCCCGAGGCTGGACTGGTCCTTCTCCGGAGCCTCTGTCTTGCACCCAAGTTTCTCTGTCTGCCTCACGTGTTTCAGCAACACCTCAAGTCCCAAACAGGATCAGCGTCAGCTTGCACCTTACACAAATTAAAGGGAATTCTCCCGCTTGAATAACCAAGAAACAAGTGAACACCCTGCTCTTCCTCTGCTGTCTTTTACCTGCTTTCCATCTCTCTGTCTTCCCTTGAGCTCCAGGGAGCTGAGTGGTGGGTTTTCCCATGTCTACCCATCCCGGCTGCATTTGTATGCCTCCTCCCCCGTGTTTCTGCTCCTTGACTGCACATACCCCCGCTGCTTCTCCGCCGGGGAAAAAACGGCTATGCCACAAGAAAACCACAGGCTCTATGTGACTGACAACCGGTCCAGCCTCCTTGCCATGACCCACGGGGTAGGAGGCACATTCCCAGCAGGGCTGTGTGGGACAATGAAACAGGGATTTGTAAACAGCCTCTTAAAAAAAAAAAAAAAAAGGCAGCTTAATCTCTAGCATCCAAAAGAAATATTTCATTTCCTGTCAGACTGATGCTTGCCTGTGCCTGCCACGGTGCCCCGTGGGACCTGCAGCAGGAATGCCGCATCCCTTGCTGCAGCGTAATCAGCACCAGGACCACAGCTCTTGGTTAGGGCCACGGTTGTCCAGGTAGATGCAGACTTGCTCTGAGTAAAAGCATTTGAAAAACCTAACAAAAGGAGTGCATATTTTTGAATCAGAATATAAATAAATGTTGGAACAGGAGAATTTCCTGTCATTAAACCTTCCATAGTAATGTGTAGTAGCCACATGGGTGAGTCAGAAGAAAAAAGAAAAGGTAAAGTAAAACACAAATCATGTTGTTCAAATTTTACCTCAGGCAAAACTGTATAAGATTCTGACCCATTTCATCCCCTGGTGTTTATTCCAGGCTTCCTAACAAATGGGAACCAGACCTAATCCTTTTGCAATGAGGCTCTGATCTAGGATGAATTATACTTTCAGCTCTGTCACCAGCCTCATCTACTACACTGGGTGGCAAATTATTCAACCACTATGTGCTTCGGTTTCGTGGTCGACCCAATGATGATAGTCTTGCCAGCCTCCTTTGAACAAGCTCCCCATGACGTCTTTAAAGAAGGCTCAGTTGAACATGAAGCAGAGCCTTCTCCCCCAGCTGCAAGTGGCACATTGAGGGTTACGTGTGCTGGTTGGGTGGCATCGTTACAAAAAGGGCCCTGCAGACCTCTGAGGTTAACCTATTTTAGACCTGCTGTTGCAGGAAAAATGGGCAGTCGGGTGCGGTACAACAAGCATATCTGAAACAATGACGAGATCTCCCTTTCCAGCAGCAGACATCTGCCCTTTCTTCTGCACCCGGAGCAGGAATATCTCCTGCAGTTACACGGACACAGATCAAATTAAATAGTAGCCCTCACTGTTCTCCATAATTAATATTCTTTCCTCACACTGCCTCTGCCTCCTTTGATGACTTAAACACCAGCTGTAACGAGCTGTCCTCTATGCTTAAGTTTCTATCTTAGTCATAGCTTCAAAAAAACCAAAACCTTTAGTTCATTCCGTGACTGTCAACCACGTTCTCCCCTTTCCACAAAGTACAAACAAATCAGTCAGTAACCACGGCCTGCTCCCTTTCGGACAGAAATCCTGTGTCTTGACGCAGTTACAACACACTTGAATGGCTCTTTTTACTCACGCATTGGGTTCAAATAACATTTAAATGTGGCACACAGGGGAGCAGATCACCAGAAGCGACACTTTAGTGGTGTTTTCAGTTACCATCCACCGCAGTGAAAGGACGGTCAACAACGTGCAGACAAGGAGAGGGGAAGACGTTAAACTTTTATCCCCTCCAAAAATGCTTCCTCAATCAGTATGTTTTGGAATGAAGCCACTGTTGTGTCCCTATCACCAATGCAGCGTTATTAAAAATAAAAATCCCACCCACTAGATACACTCCTTTAACGGGAACCCGTGTCCATCTGGACAAAGCTGCTTCCCAGCACAAGCAGCTTTTATTTCATGGAGGCTGCCAGGTATTGTAAAGCTGAAATTTCTGTTTGGACTTATCTGGAGCACAAGTCCCAGGACAGCAGAGCAAAGGAAAAAAAAAGTAGCAAAAATAAATACTCCGAGTGGAATGTATCAGCTGCCTCATCATTATAGCATAACCATACACATATTTTATTACTGTTTATTAATAAACAAATAATAATAAATAATTACTCTTTCAATTGTTTTTCTTCAGATGAAAAAAAAGCTATTCCATTGCTCAAGGCAAGATACAATAGAAGAAGACTTAGCAATAGTTGTAAGATACCGTTAGCTTTCCATATCTCTTACTTGTTCTTCCACCTTTTGAATGTTGTGTCATGAATACTGATTGACAAAAACCTTATTAAAGCTATAAAGCAAAAGAAGAAACCAAGTAGGAAATATGCACGTAAAAGGGTGTTTTGATAAGTAATGGCAATTTGCTGAAGAGTAAGTGAGTGTGTGTACAGCAACGTGTTAACTCTGAAGCTCAGTCAAAAAGGGCACAAACATTTTGACACAGGAAAAGGTACACTTCCTAGGAGATATACAGAAAAGGGGGAAAGCACAAAAAGAAGTTCCAGGCCAAAATAAATTAATCTCACCTTTCCAGATTTGCTTCCTGCCTCACCAGAAGTCCTCGGCTTTTTTTTATTTCTGTTTGCATTAATTTTATCATAGATTAGTTTGAGTTGGAAGGTACCTTACAAATCATCTAGTTCCAACCCCTCTGCCATGGGCAGGGACATCTTCAACTAGATCAGGTTGCTTAGAGCCCATCCAACCTGACCTTAAATGTTTCCAGGGAGGGGACATCCACAGCTTCTCTGGGCAACCTGTTCCAGTGCCTCACCACCCTCATAGTGAAAAATTTCTTCCTTGTATCTAATCTAAATCTACCCTTCTTCAGCTTAAGACCATGCATTGGGTTTGCACGGCAAGGTGTGGTAGCCAGGGGCAGGACTACAGGGGTGGCTTTTGCCAGAAGCTGCTAGAAGATTCCCCCATGTCTGATGGGGCCAATGCCAGCCGGCTCTAAGATGGACCTGCTGCTGGCCAAGGCCGAGCCCATCAGCAATGATGGTAGCACCTCTGGGATAACACAGTTAAGAGGGGGAAAAAAAAACAACACTAGTGGGATCCAGTATACACAAGTGTCATGAAAAGATAGATTTCCTTCTACCTTTCCTAAAACTGAACAAAGTGACATCTTCAGGTGTGTTGCATCCAATAACACGTAATTAAGTAGTAGTACCTCTTTTCTTTGGATTGTTGCTAAAAGGTGCATCTGTATACTTTAAGAAACATTTTAAGGAGGTTGAGTGTGCTTTTCATTAACAAGCTGATAGAAAAAAATGTAATCAGACTTCTTTTTTTTCTTAAAACATGCAACTCCTCTCGTGCTACTGAAATCTGATGGCTTAATGACATATCTTATCATATAACATTTAGCAACTGTAAGTACCTATACATGCCCAAACATTGTGGCAGATACTGCCTGTACATTTATTACATAGAATATCACATCCTGATAAAGCTGCCTTTAATATTCCAAATTTGTCAAGGCTGCTGTTAAAAATTAACAAAACCCTCCACAACATTTAAGAGAAACAAAGAGATCAACAAGGGTGTTATCTAACATTTTTCAGAGATGGAATTTCTTCTCCCTAAATTATGCTCAAGAAAAGGTTTATCCTAGATCACTACAGAGGTATGTCGCTCAGGGTCTCACAAACCACGCTTCTGCAACTCAAGGGGCGAGGTGGCTTTGAAATTTCTATGAAACCAGGCTGTTCCCAAACAATGTTTTGGAACGTCTGCCCAATGGTATTCTTCTAAGAAAAGATTTAATTCTCAAATCAAAATAGCTCTCTGGAAGAGTTTAGTGGAGACAAACCACAGTCCATTCCTACCTCACTTCCAGCAGTACATTTTCAGCAGGGGAGTCCTCCAAAGCTGCACTGTGGCAAAAATGGGCTGGGATTTATCTCTGCTGAGACTGTGTATCAAGGTGGCTGTCTTCAGCTTGCTATTCGGATATCAAAGTGGTCTTGTAGCACATATATGGCTGAAAAAGCCATCTCAGATCCTGCCAACATGGTGCTCCTCACAAGAATTTCAGTCCCGTGAGATAACAAAAATGAAGCTTGAGCTGTGCCCACATACTTCATTTTGATGATAAATAGAAAATGATGTGCAGCCAAGCATACGACTGCTGGCCTGCCAGAGGAATTCACACACAGCAATGAGCTGGACTTGAGGAAACTCTGTGCATCTAGATGGACGCTGTGGGACTGGTGGAGAAAGCAGGGAGAGATGTTACCCAGAAATTCAATAGGACACAATATATGCCAGTTACCAGTCATCAGACATTAAAAAAAAAGTCTGTTCTGTGCATAAGAAAAGAGCTGTTCCTGGGATTGTTAAGACCTTCAAATATGCATTGCTGCTCACTTTTTCTTCCTTCAGGGTTCAGATTAATAGTCTCATCCTGGCAGATCTCTACAGTTTAACAAGTTTAAATTAATTTTTATTTGTTTGGTAAGTGACCCTTAATGAAAGGGCTATAAACAAGATGAATGAGCGCAGCTAAGGAAACTGCAAATCACATACAACGCACTGCCAAACAAATGCACCATAGTAGACTTCTCAAAGCAAAGCAAGCCTAGAACAGCCTGTACATTTTGTGCAGGACCCTTAGTGTGGGCTATCTTGTACTGGACTAAAGAAACGTGCCAAAATACCTTAATTTGTGAACCGCTTACTTGCCAAACACGAGCATAGTAAAAAGTCATTGTTATAAAAGAGGGGGGCAAAGACACACAGGCTGGCTTTTATTAGTGTTTCAAAGAGAAAGAAAACGCGCAGACTATGGACTGTTACTGTCCTGCAGGCTGATGTAGGACCTGTAGACACAGCTCACAGAAATTACTGCAGGACTTGTCTGCCACCGTCTGCAGAGACAGACGCCAGTATTACCTGGAAAGACGCAGACATAGCTGGCGGTACTGGACTCGGAGAGTCCCTTAGCTAGTGCCATGAATCATGCTGAAATAAATCCTTTTCATCTGGTCACTAGCAGAGGTAAGACATTCAATGAATCAAAACTAACATCCACAGTACAGTAGTAAAACAGAGCTAGAAATCCTTTCCAGCCTCTGGGCAGAGCAAGGATTTGTTTTCCCAGCACCATCGTAACGCCGAGCTGAGTTTTGTTAGCTGTGGCTGGGTTTGACTCTGCTCAGATACTCTCATTCAAGCTAGTGTTTTGAATGTCACACTTCCCTTCACCCCACAGCTCAATTTTTGGATATGCTTACTGTAACAGTAGGTGTTTTGCTGCTGGTGTAATTACAGGGGCTGCGAGAAGGGCAACAATCCTCTCAGAGGCAAGCAGATGAGCACTTGATCATCACTTCAGGGTACAAACAGAGGGTGACTGCTGAATCGCTTCAAGTGATATTGCCCTGCGGATGGAGGTGGCCACATCAAACTTTTCTTTGGCACCTGCAGCTGCGACCCAACGCACGAGAGAGAAGCAGCGGCCAGATCTGTCCCGGGAGCAAACCAAGCGGGGATTTGGTGTGACGACAGGATGAATCTCAAAACCTGATGCAGAAAGCCATGTTATATTTTATGTTATCTGCTGAGGGAGATGGAATGGTATTTGTTACATTAATAAGGAATTCCTGGATGAGTTTTTCTACTTTGTTGGTAAAAATCCATTAACCTTCTTTACCAGACCACAGTCTCTGGATTTTTTTTATGTGGAGAATTAGTATCTCTCTCAATATGAAAACACAGAAATCTAGTTTGACTGAAGATTTGATCTTTAAAATTGTTATAACTGTATCCAGCAGCATAAATCAGCACTGCTCAGTCACCCTCTGAAGTGAAGAAAGAAAAAAACCAAACCCCAACCCACACTGACACCTCCCCTTCTCCACCCCCCAACACATCAACCTTTGACAGAACATCCATCTAGGCACCAAAACAGCTCTCGCTTGTGGAAGCGTTAGCACTGCTATGATAGATGTAGAAAATATATATGAATATTAATAAAGCAACAAAATATTAATATAATATATTGATATATTACATATTAAAAAATATATATAGCATTAGCACTGCAGTACTTTCAGGCTACATGCCATGTATATATATATAAAATAAGAATCATGTGTCTGTGTGTGTGTACGTATACATTAAAAAAAAAATACAACTTTGTCTGGGGAATTTCACAACTTGCAATTTGATCTGTAGCTCTCACACTGGACTGAGCTTTTCCAAATGCCTGGGGCGGTGCAGGGAGCAGGCAGTCGTGTGCGCAGCCTGGGGATACACTCCGGTAACACCTAAAGGCAAACGTCTGTGTCACTGAGAACCGATGGACATAGATAGCTCCGGATTTGCCTAAAGCTCCTGAGTGAATGCTGGAAAAGACACCTTTAGAAAAGGCTTCTATGACTGTGGCCTATTGTCCTGGCCAGTAAAATACTTATTTTTATTGAAAACTATGTGAAAACTACCAGTCCAGATAATCATAGCATTTCTGGAAAAATCCTCCGTTTTGTTAAACTAGTGAACTCAGGGTCCATTTCCCATTTCAATTTGTATTTTGCTTTAGTGTTTCCAGAAAGTTAGGAGCCTTCTTACTGGTAGTTGGCAAGTGCCAATAGCAAACTGCAGTACCCGTGTCAGGGGCAAGGGGGGGGGAATTGGGGAAGCTGTCCCAGGTCTATTCAAAACCATTTCAGAAGGCACAACAGATGCTTTGAGATGGAAAAAAAGTTAAAATAAAGTTTCAAACTCTGGCAAGTGCTTGAAGAAAAATTAAACTTCCTGAATATTAGTTATTCTTTTCATTATATGAAACTTTCCATTTGCAAGCTTTATTTTCATAATCTTCACAGGGTCAATGGAAGGGGAAGGAGTTATGTAAAACCCCCAACTCTTTTGTTGTCATACTGGGGGTATGACATTTTTTATCTTTAAGGATCAGGAGGAAAAGGTTGTGTCCTCATGCTAAAGAAGCTAATGAGGCCCATGGGAACACAGCTCTGCTAACTTTCAGTGCTATTTACATTGGAGTCACTCTTAATTTCCTGATCTTAGCAAGGTTTGAAAAGAAAAACATCACTGATCAACAAAATTTTATCTGCACTCAGAGATAATATATACATTAGTACATACTAGAATTTGATATAGGACATAGCAAAACTACACACATTCATGTATGTATAAAGGTATTTTCTTACAGCATCTGATAAATAACTTTGTTGTTTCAGAGAATGCCAAACAGCTACAAGACACACAGACTTTTGATAAATCTCCATAAATATCTTTAAATATTTCTCTAGTTAACAATGGTTACATAAAACTAAGATTAAAGAAGGAATTAGTTTGCCAAGAGTTTGATTTTGCCTTTTTAGAAGGCTACTGAGCAGGATATCTGTTTTTGAAATACTAGCAATAGGCTAGGCATGGATAAGAACAAGCTTTCCACTGAGATAAGAGGAGCCTGATGTCCAATTTCCATAGGGCAGTGAAAACAACCAACAAAAACTATGAAATGCAGTAAGTAATGATCCTGTTTGGGCATAAAAAAAAAAGCTGTGGGGTGTGTGTGCGTGGGGGGATTAAGACCTGAAAAGTGACCTAAAGCAAGAGACAACAGGTTTGAGGGGAACTCCTGACCACACAGACAAGAATGGATGGCACAACAGGGACTTCTGGTTTAAAAACTTTTTATAAAAAGCACCTCTTCTGGGTAAGAACAATACAGCAATAAAACACCCACTGTAGCCAAGGACAACCTTGTATTATAGATGCACCTCACAACACAGCCGCACAGTCTCTGAACCTGCTCTACCTGATCTTTACAACTCTGAACAACAGCCTGTGTTATCATAGCTTTTACTCTGCCAGACACGTATCTGCATTCGACCTTTTTTGGGAAATTCATGCTAAGGCAAGGTACCGCAAAGATGAGATTCCATGGTTTGGTGTAGAGATCTGCTTGTCTCATCTTGTCACCTGAAGGGAGAGAGGGAGCAGGTAGGTGTGGAACAACAGCAGCCTGGTCACAAAGGTTAGGTGGATTTGGCTTTAGGTGGAAAATGGGACAAAAAAAAATAAAGCCAACCAACATATCCTAAAAGCATGACTGGGCATATCCTGGGCTCAAAACTCAAAGGCAGATCCACATATCTGGATCTGAGTATGCATCAAGCTTGCAGAGGTTTAGAATAACATAGGGCATTGCTGAAATACTTCAAGGGGCTCTGCAGTGCTTGAGCAGAATGTCAATAGCATGACACAGCTGTGACCACAGGGACTTTTCCAGATATTAATATGAGACTTGTTCTTTAAAAAACAAACCAGAAGGCAGACAATATTTGGCAGGGATTCATATGCTCTCAGAACAAGAAATACTTATCGGTGCACAGAAATTAGAGAGAGGTAAAAATTAAACAGAAGTATTTAGTAATGTTTGTCATTTACAAAGTGGTCTATTTACATATAAGCATGAAAACACTATATATAATGAATGCATTACTGTGAGCCTAAGGTTTGGACTTCAATATAATTTAATACCATGTCATGATTTACACTGGGAGACAAACAGTCAGAGAAATGGTTAAGCAAAACAGATCAATGCCTTTTATGAGGCCTGGGAATTTAATAAGCCGCAGGATAAATATTGACAAGCTGCAGACAGGTGGAACAGGTTTGTAAAAAGACATAAAATGACTGTTCTAAGGTTCAAGAAACCTTGAAGCTTACTAACGGGTTGTACAAGATAAGTTCTTGGCATGCTCTCCTCCTGCTAAGTAAGGTCAATCAGGCTCAGCCGGTGCAGAACGGGGCTGATTTTTAACGTTCTTCTGAAGTAATACCGCCATCTAGACGCAACCTCCTTGCTGCTGCTGCGGATCGCTTCTCGTTTAGGAGATGCTGCCAATCCGATTAGAGCGCGGCGAAAGCAAAGCGTGCCGTGTGTGTGAAATATCTCTGTAACCGAAGGTCTGAGTCCGGCCTCGGGCGCGCACGCTACTGCGGAGGGAAGACAGAGAGACTTAAAGTCCTCGGTCCGGTGGGGTGAGGGAAGAACGGGGTACCAAACTGCAGCGGGTATAAGAGGAAAGCTTCAAGGCAATGATGTCGGTGGACCAAATCCTGTTTTGTACTAACTATACATGAGGAAAGATTAGACGCTACTGTGCGGCCACCATTCGTGGTTGCAGACCCCCACCTTGGCACACGCGCATAGAGGCTGTGAGGTGCTCAGAGCATGGGTGTCAGCAACCTTTCGCGTGCAGCAGGCAACCACTTCTGCTCCTGTGGTCCCCCGGGGAACTGAGGGCAAGGCAGTCTACTGTTCAGCTCGTGGAAAAACAACCCCATTCAGACAAAAAAAACCCTCCTATACAACTACATGAGAATTAGACATCAACACAGTTCTAAATATCTGGTGCCTGTTTAACTCATGGGGTCTGTACAAGAGCAGAGATTATATATATATCCCCTTGCAAGCTGAAACACCTGCCAATGGGACATTTTCATATTTACATATGCTGCTGTGTTTTACTGCTGAGCTGCAAGTTTGCTGCATCCTGAGAAACTGCAGATTCGATTAAAGACTGAGTTTTTAATATTTCTCTAGCACCACAGTTTTAACAACATGCTCTTCCAGAAATGAACTGTTTTCATTCCAGGCAAACACATGCTCCCTAAATAGGCATAAATCTAGATGGGAGGAGGAAAAGGTTACGTTGATTTTTGTAGCCCTTACCCTTTATCTAAAGGGCACTTAAGATGACAAAGCAAACTACCAAGAACTTCTATTACAAAGCTCTGACACTGAATCTCTTAATGCATGTGTGCATTTTCTCACTTGTAATATGGAAATAGCATTTAATCTTTTAATGCCTACAGAAGCAGCTCTGATTTGCATTACTTAGCAGAGGGAATAGGGTGCTGGCCCATCCACAAAGTCCCATGCTATTTGCATGCAGAAGACTGACTGGAAGTGTGACACCCTTTTCATATAACGCTTCTGGTTCATGTACATAAACAAGCAACATAAATGGCTATTTATCATGTTTATTCATTGCAGCTTATAAAAGCAGGGCTGAATCAATACAACTATGAAATAGTCTGCTAGATTTTAGAAAATTAGCTGATCAAGCTCCAAGTGTATGACTTGCACTGCTTTAAGCCAGAAACAAAGTGTATTGATCAGCAAATCCCAGACTTAGCTTGAGCAGGTAACAGTTAGGAAAACCATCCTGGTACAGGTTTGAGGTAGAAATTAATTGAAAACCATAAACAGGTAGGCAGACTCTCCACAGAAAGCAAGATCATTCTCAAAGTCTATTTAAAATTATATCCCTTTGGATTCACAGCAGAGTTCAAAGTTGGAAAAAAGGTAGGACCAAAGGCAGAGTTTCACCAGCATTGGGGGCGGGGGGGTGGAGTGGGGAAGGATGATGGTATTTTACAGAGTCTGGATCTTCAGTACTTCACAGCACTGTTGCAAAAATGGATGTAAAAATATTACAGCTGTAATGAGTGGTTTGTTCTGGATTAGCAGCATCCTACAGAACCTGCAAATAACATTGGAGCTGCTGGAGGAGGTGGGATAAGCACCCAGACACCAGGAAATCAAAGAAACTGTTGAATCTATTTTTTTAGTGCCTGCAACACTGCATAGTTCCATAAATAAAAAGAAATGTCCTGTTCCCAAGAAGAGGCCGGTTGGCTTTGCTATGACTTTTTTTGGCATTCAGTAGAAAAAGCCCACAAAAAGGACACGATCCCTTTAGAGAGCTGACGTGTGATGTTTGCTCCCTCTCCTGTAACAGGGCTGTGCCTCCCTCCTTGTTCAGGGTTTACTTCTCAGCTGTGGCAGGAGCAGCCTCACAGGCAGATTTCCTGCCAGCGTGGTCATGCTCAATGTGGGAACATTGGACGCAGACAATAAGTATTTAATAAAAGCTTACAAGTTGTGGGATTTTTCTCTCTTTTTTTTTTTTAAGAAAAAAAAAAAATCGACTTGGGCTCATTTCATTGCTAATGCAATAATTGATTACAGTTCAAGTCAAATGCGGTCAAAATTCAAATAAACCTATAAAAGCCCTTTCTGGGAAGTTCCAAGGCATTGGAGTGGCCAAAAATTTAAAGAAATAATCCCCTGTGTTTCTCAAGACAAAGAAATGGCTAGCCCAAGGGCTGCTAAAGAATTCAGGGCAAGGCAGAGCAGAGGTGGCTCAGAGCCGTGTTGAAATGGAGAGTGCGTTGTCTACTGAACAATACCCTGCCCCCAGCCAGCTCATTGCTGTTATCTCCCATCTGCTGTGACTACCTCCAGGTAGGTAAGCTTCTCAAGGGCAGTCTTCCTGTAAGCTGCCTGTTTTCCAGAGAGAGAAAACATATGTCTTCCATATTTAAAAATCAAGAGTTACAGAGAGAATTAATGATGGCACAGGAATAGTGTTCTTTGTCTCTCAGCACTCACCAAGGCAAGTGCCACACAGAATATCCCAAGTATTGCACTACATTAAGGGTTACAGACCTAGCATTGCTGTAAACTACAGCGACAAAAGCAGATTTCACGGTTTATAGGGATTTCCCCATCTCCATCTCTCTGGTTGGCTTCAGTGGAACTTCAAGGATTTTTCTCCTTATTTTGGGTTTGCAATAGTTTCTTCTCTATTTTAATTGCCTCCAGCAAAGTTTAATCCTCTAGCTTCCTTCCCACACGTAAAAGTGGGAAATTATGCTGAACACAGCAAATATGCATCTTTTTCACAGGTTTTAAAATGAACAAGTTTCCCATAAAGAGCAAGGAAATATTTTTAGAAGTCTTGCAACTCTCTCTCTTGTGGTTATTCAAATAACGTATGCAGATATTTTAAGAATGTGTCTTCAGACAGAGCTCATGTCTCAGGTTTTACTGTCACCACCTCTTGTTTCAGAAGTTTATATTTTTCATACAAGTAAGTTCAGTGACCACTGTTAAATGAACTAAGGATTGCAGTTCCCTGTGGGCAAATGTCCACATCGTTAAAGCCACTGCTCTGACTAGTACTGACCCATCAGCTGGAAACTCTGCACATAAAACAGAGTAATGCGTTACAGAAATAAAAACCATGGTCTGTCCAGAAAAGGGTTAAAAAACCCCACCATTAGGGCACTGTAGAGAAATCTGTATTTTTACTGTCAAGATGCATCTCTACTTTGGATAAATAAGAGAACAAAACCTCTAAGCCCAGCAGTCTCAAGGAAAAGAAACTTCAGTTGACAAAAATGTAATACAAGTGTGTAAAAATGTCATATGAAATGGTATGTGTGTGGCAGGAGGAATTTTTTTTTCTTCCATCAGTTGATTTGCTAGGTATGTTCTTTACCTTAATATTGGGGTAACTCTGCTCAAGCTGGCAAGTTCCTACTAGTTGCCAATGCAAACCTCCTGAGCCCGAGCAGGGGCATGCTTCCGTTTACGGCAACAGGGTTATTTTCTCAACTGCCTATCTGCATGATGAGATGTTTGCTTAATTTCCACCTCCCTTTCATTTTCTGCCAGTTCTCGTGGTGAGGTCAACATGCTGTGACTTGTCCCCATGGTCCGGATTTGCAGANACCAAAGAGTCAAATATTAAATAAAGGTGAACGAGGGCAAAACAAACCCTCAAACCAGACTATTTCTTTGTGTAGAACCAGAAATGAAGCAGGTAATTTTATGTTCCTTTGATAATTTTCTCTTTTGAAAGACCACGCAGAAATTTTTTGCTGGCATTCACCTACACCCTCCACACCACTGAAACTACCTGCTGCTACTTCGTACCGTGACACCCACTGCTTTCATCAGAATTTTGCCATGGACTTGTGCATTTTCAGCAAAACGATACTTGGTGCAGAAAGCTTAGTAGATGCCCAGGATCTACCTTAACATTCATTTATCTCCAATTAAAAGAGTATTGCAAGTGCTGCGGTGGTACAACCAGCATTCTCTTTGAGGGGTTCACAACAAAGCCACTGTAGGTCATCGTTGGTTTCCCCGGGGAACCCCTACCACCTGCCTGCAGACCTCTCCCAGTTGATCCTTCTCCTCAGCTCGCCAAGAGATGCTGCATACCAGGGCAACCGGTATTTCACCACAGGGGTTGGAAATGTTTACTACTGCAAGGGCCACGCAAGATGATGCACACGCATTTTTACATATTGGATTGTCCTTGCCTGTGACATTTTTGCTATACACAAACCACCAAATAACAGATGGTAATGACAAAACCTTGAGCAAAATGAAGAAATCAGCTGATGTGGTAAAAGCACTGGTCCATAATAGGACCCTGGATAATGAGACCATGAAGAGAGAGGGCTTGGGTCACCCCATCAGATTACATCATACTCAATGCATCATTACACCTGACACTTCATCTAACCTGTTTAATACCTCTACTGACAGTATGCTGGCCACACTGCTCCGGATCAATTTCTCTTATTATTAAGCATTTCCCCCCCTTACTGTTTAATCCAAAGTCTGTCTCACTCTGGCCACTACAATGATTAAAAACCCCACTGCTATCGTAGCAGGAACACCAATTCTTTTGTCCTACTGCAGTTATAGTTTAGAGATTAGGATGTCCTACCTACCTAACATTCCCTTCTGCTTTCAAGGGAATACAATGTTTTTGTCCTAGATTGTGATGCAGATTTGTATTGAGTTGCTTGATACAGAGATGCTGCCTACCAAAGTTAGAGAGCTATATAAATAATTCAGCATGAAGAGAACAGTGCTCTGAAATCTATCACACATTACAGTTATCACTGTCTGAATAAAATAAAAAATCTGCACAACACAGAAATTCACAGAGAATTACATGGCCTGAATTAAAAATTGATTATTTTTGCTTAGCACAAAAATCCTTTAGATTTAACAAACCTTTCCTTTTTCATTGTCTTGGAGGAACGCACAAGTTAGACAAAGACTCTACTCAATTCTCCTTTAATGTGGCACTTCAGTCCTCCATCCTCCCTGGTACAAATGGATGGGGAGTAGGCTGAAAGCCCAGGAAATGAGGAAGGGGAAAACAAGTTTCTCCAAGAGGTAGAACCAAACTTCTGTCTGAGGATCCTGCAAAGGATCATGAGAGGTCTCTCCTTCCCCTCAGTCTTTCATAGATTCCCCACTTAAAATAATGTTCTTATTTACAGTACATGGAATAGGTACTAGGAGAGAAGGACAGGCATTTGGCATGCAGAGAGTTTCTGCCTAAAATTCGAGATACCTCATGGCAGAAAAGCCTGCTTGACACACTCTCACTCCCAGCATCTCACCCTCGTGTGAGTAAATACCTCGCATGTCTGTGGCTGGACAGACTGACTTAATTCATTCTTGTCCAAGTCAAAAAGGCAGAAGTATTCTCAATTAGTTCTAAACTGAGTAGAATTAAAATTCACTATCATTTATATTTTAATCTACCCAAGTTTTTATGGTTTTGGTACAGAAAGGAGATAGAAGACATCAAATCACACAGACAAGAACATCAGAAGAAGTGATACTATAGAATCCAAAAGTTTTTTCCCCCTCTCTTGTGGTAAGAAAAGATTATTTACATTCAGTATTTCAGCTGCTGAGGGTGTTGACAGAGAGAGTCAATAACTCAGATCTACTTCAGTGTGTAGAAGTCATGACTTTTCAGTGATGTCCTACTTAGATGGACAGCATTAGTTTATATTTTCCAGTGGTCAGCTAACGTTGGTTTCTGATGCAACTTTCTCACTCATGATATGAGCTATTATCCAGCAGGGCAGCCAAAATTGAATTGTTTCCATGATAAATCCCGCCCACATCTGAGATTACACATCACAGCTGGAACTGTGATTTTATAACTACTAAGCAGCAGAGTCAGCCAAAATGGTTAGAAGTTCAGCAGTGTGGTCTCTGTTCTCACAACAATATCTGTACCAAGCCCCGGGCTTTGCCGTGCCACCGGAGAGATGCTGGCCAGGCATCCTGCAGACGCTCCAGAAAAGTCATCCCTGCCAAGGAGCACAGCTGGTTTAACACGGCCCCTCCACCACCGTAGTGGGATTAGGGGATAATCCTTTTCCTCAGGAGTCACAGTTCATTTTTCCATCACAGACACATTTACTGTCAGTCTAAGATGCTGGATTACCAACTGCCTGCATCAGGCAGCCCACAAAACTGGACAAAGCATGTATCAGAAATGATAACCCCCAAAACAAAGCCATAACCTAAAAAAGGACAGTTCATATCCAGCCAGATCACCTTCCTGGCAGTTCAGTTTAACAGCCTCCAGGCTTGCAAAACCTCTACTCCATTGGTAGTATTGGCTGCAGTTGATTCATTTGACCCTGAAAGGCTGAAGAAATAAATCCCGTTTGGTTCACTGGCAACCCACGTGTTTGGAAAGCTGTAGTCTTTATCAGCGAGGCGTTTTCTCCAAGATGAGCTGTCAGTAGTGACAGGAGTTAGAGCTCATTGATGGAAGCAGAGAGGGAACACTTCTTTAGTAAGCCTCGAGTGTAAGCCAAAGTATGATCAGTATTACCAGGTCTATGAAAATAACAGTAGTCTTTAAAATGTGTTCTGGCTAATTTGTTCCTCAAATTTTGCTCTCAGGCAGGGCCGTTCTGGTTCACTGATTGTGCAGGGTGTGGTGGGATCCTACTGGCCTCTTGAGAAAGTGAAGACCCTGCAGCCTCTCAGGATGTGCATCTCCAAGAGAAATGGGGATTTTTCTCCTACAGGAAGGAGGGCACACAGAGACCATCCTCTCCATACCTCTTTCTAGTGTAAGAGCAACCCAGATTGAAGCCAAAGGACCTCATACAGTCTGACAAGTTTCTGTGATCATCATAACTATTCTGTTGTTGTTCTAAATAATTCTAATAATATTCATAATAGTTCTAAGTTCCTGTCCTCTACACAACAGCTGCTAGAGCAGTATTACTCCTATGGCTATCTTGCTTTTACCTTTCCTTCCATACAAAATGTCTAACTCAGCGCTGCTCCAGCCCTCTCCTTTCCTCTCCTGAGGCATAGTACCAGAACTACCAAAAGCAAGATCAAAAGCAGTGCCGTACTATATTAATAAAGATGATTTGGCAGTGAATATTACACACTCTTCCCTCTCCTTTTTAGTCAGACCACACCAGGTTTCGTCACAAGATGCCAGTAATCTGAATTTCTACCCACTCCCAAAGAGGGGTTTTGAGGGTTTTTTGTGCCCTGGCCACCGGCAAAGCTGCTTCTGCGGCACTCCTTCACGGTCTCCCTCATCCCACCAAGCGAGCACCTAAGCTTCGGTATGTAAAATGTTAACCCCCACGTAGGGAGCAGGCAGCGAGGAAGCTACCTCTCCTTCATGATACATAAGTACAAGGAGAATCTCTGTCTTTGGCCGGGTATCTGCTGTCTCCAGTCCTTTTTAACTTATAAGATAAACACCAGCCTGCATCTATTACTAAATGCAAGGAAAAAATAAATGGCTTCTGCTACATGCTAGACTGATTATAGACTGTAGGCTGCCAGCAATGGTGACTTGTTGCCTTGAAATGATGATCTAGGAAAGCCAAACACAGGGTTTACTCTCTGGCCCCGAGCACCAGACTTGCTCACCTTCCTTTCCACTGAAATGGCCAGGTCCAACTAAATACAGGATTTCTCAGGCACCCCATCCACGCTCCAAAAACCAGTACTCTCGGCTAAGAGGCACTTTGGAAATTTATACTGCCTCACAAGGTGCTGGCACACTTAACAGCGATGAGGAATGCAGAGGACAGAGTGCATCAGATGTCTTGGAGGTGGGGTATAAGAAAGGTGCCCTCATCTGAGGGTGAATACCAAAAGTCCTGGCAGTTATCACAAATATCAGCTACTTCCAGCATGTCATGGAGGATCACCTTTTGTCTTCTTACCCAAAATAACATCTAGAGAGATGTACCCAAGTTTTATAAAATACCTCAGTGCTTGGGATACCTTCTGTCTCCCTCTTTCCCTTTCTCCCCCTCCCTCTCACACATATGTGCACAGCTTTTTGAGTACATGGCCCCTGTGCTAAGACAGACTCCCGTTTCCATTTTCTTCTCCTGACCATATAACTCCTTATTCCTTTCTTGACATCACCTGACCTCACAAAAAAAACCCCAAAAAACAAAACCACCAAAAAAGACAGTAAGATGTCCCCAGGTGCTGTACGCTAGAACTCCATCCTCTGAAGGAAGGCAGTTCTCCCAGACTTTCATTCCCTGGACAAGCAATCCAGCCAGTGCCTATCCCACTTCCCAATTGCCACGGGTCTCCCTGCATGGCAGGAGCTCCTGCAGCCAGACCAGGCGCCCTCAAACAGGTCCTTCCTCATTGTGAATAGCCCTGAGCTACTCTGTAAGAGGAAATCAACCTCTGTTTTGAAAGAGATGAGACCACAAAGGCAACAACAGTTACAGCCAAGCCACCTTACAATTATTATTTCTTTTAAATCCTAGTTTTTATTCTAAATTGATTTATGCTGCTTCCAGGAAGCACCAGATCTTCTCCCCACCTCTGATCTCTACCATTATAATGGACACACATTTGCAGGGGAGAGACAGTACCAACAACTCTCATTTCCTAACACTGTTTTCCTCAGTGCTGTGTTTGAGGTACTATCGTAACACTAAACAACTTTCAGACTCAAACACAAGAGCAGACCACGCTCAGGAACTCACAGGAGTCATTTATCAGGCACAAGGATGAGACAGAAACAAGCTTGCTTAGCATTACTCTTACATATTTTATATATCTCCATATTTTTATGAAGCTCTCCACCCCCTTTCTTACTGAGGCATTAAAAAATAGGAGTGGCTTTCCATACAAGACCCTCTCTAAATAGGCTCCTTACCACTCATAAATACAGAAGAAAACAACTCAGGTAAGACTTCCTCCAACAGCACTGCTGAGTAAAGCAGACAGTAGTACTTTACCCAATTATTCCAGCAGCTCCTATCCACTCCTTCAGCAGATAAAAAGCTTCAGAAACTCCAGTCCAACCCAAGCACCTCTAGTTCCTCTCTCCACGTGGAAGCAACCCAGCAGCTCCTCTCTCTTCAAATCCCCCTCCTGCTAATAAGCATCACCTGAATGAGCCTCACACCACAATGAAGCAGCAACTGCAGCAATTACACCAGGGCTTCTGCTCTCCCTTGTCAATTTGTGGGTGTGAATTGTTTGATCCTTGTTACTCCTGGAGGAGCATAGGGCTGCAACAACACTATGCCACCGAACCCGGTGGGATAGCGTTGTTGCAATTTCTGTAACAGATTTTGTTTTTTACATGATTGGGTTGTTGGCCCAAAACAAAACCCCCAACCTGGAGGGCCAGGGTGCAACATTTTAGTCTGGCCCGACAAGGCATGCAAGCCACCACACCACGACAAGGTAAGTTGCACCAACTAGTGGTGGGTGGGTGTGAATATTCCCTTGTTTTTACTTTGGGCTGCTGCATATATAATGCACCCCAAAATATTTTTCAGCCATGTTTTACAATGCTTGGAGATTATCACATACTTCTAATCCCTTGAATCAAGTGATTAAAAAAATAATCCTCAAAATAAATTAAGTTAGATGCTCCCAGCACTCACAGTTGCAAAATTTGAAAACAAGAACCATTTTGACTAAAAGCTTAGAATTTAAATAAAGACAGCCAAAAAGTTCAAAACACTTTAATTATCTTACAACTATCCCACTATTTTGTTTCATTTTACTCTAAAGGCTCAGATCCTGTTGTTTATTTTTTTAAAGGCTGCAGGCCTCAACAACTGATTAGGCAATAGGCATTTTAAGACGCAAATCTAGAGTTTGAGTGACAAGCCTCTGACACAATACATGTACCCCAAGTGGCGGAAAGCCAGAGCTTGTAAAGGGACTTGCTGACATCAGGATGCCCCCCCCTGCTGAGAGCAGCTTGGACAAGCAGGATTCCTTTCCAGACCTCAAGCGATTCAGATGTTGATCCCATCAAGCTACCATATGTCAGAAGCAATACACTATTTAATTTTGTCTCCAGGCCACAAATTCACTCTGCCATTTTTAACTCCCCATTAAATGTCCACTCTTTCCTTTCAGCAATGATTCCCACCATTTGTTTAACCCCTAAGTCCCTCATTCTCCTGGATAAAGAGCCACTAAGAGTGTCAAATATGTGCACAGGCAGAAAGAAATTGAACCTCCACAAGAACTGAACCTCGACAATTGGGACTCTTTTTGGAAGGTCACGTTGTTACTGCCCAAACGGCAATAAAAACTTTCCAAACAGCAATGCAGTTCAGAAAGTCAACGTCGGTTTATTCAGCGCTGGGGTGCATGGGGGATCTCTCCTCCTAACATGTCCACCCAGCCTACAAACATACACATATTTATATTCCCAAAACATGCATAGTTACAATTACATCACATAGTTACATAGTTACTCCGTTATGATTGGTGTAAAACTTTCTCGCTTTGCTTTTAAAGCTATAGACTTGAAGAAATTCAGAGAGCATGCCCAGTGAGGGGGCAAGTCGTACCTTGGAGGCGGGTAGCTTTTAGAATGGAGGTGTGTTTTGGTATTATAATTAGATTATAATGAACAAAGTTCACTTATAGGACATGATTTTGACACAAAATGAAATATTACTTGGCTCATGTACCAACTATACAATTTATCAGCTCCATGGTACCACCAAGCTCTCAGGTTCTCATTCTTAAAATGTTTTTATTAGTTACCTGTTAGGTTGGGGCTGTACAGGGACCATAGCAGCAAGACTGGTTACTAACAACACAATCGTTCAACCATTACCTTACTATTGCTCATAATGTCATCACCTTGTGTACAGAGACTATACACAACCTATCCCATCACTATAGTAAAAAAAGTCAAACACATCAGTTACAACGTGAGCTTGTAGGTGGGTCAAAACACAGTATAGGAAACACTTCAAATATTTGTTTAAAAAAATACAGTTTAAAAGAAGTACCAATTCTGTTTTTGAAATTTTACTCTAAAGAGAAAACATTACTCCCTTGGTTTATTGTTGCGTCAGACAACAAATCACACCTCTGAGAACCACTCAGATTCAGAGGAGTCCCAAATGGGCTTTGGCGGATGGTGTCTGTGAACTTTCTGCTTGGTCTGTGCTTCCCCCAGGGCTTAGCCCTTCCTCCAGAACAGTTTTCGGACTGATACTCTGTTCTTCTTCTTCTTTCTCCCAGTCTCTCCCCTGTTGCAAAGAAGACGTTACTTGCTCTTTCAGGTCCTTCCACTGAGTTATTCACAGTTCTCCAGAGAATATTTTGCAGACTAGCACAGACACTTCAGTATACTTCTGAAATTGTACCTCTTCTTCAAGCTTCCTTTTGGCTCTTTCTCATTGCATAAGGACTTAAAGTAGTTCTAGGGCGTTTTGGTTTTGTTTTTGGTTGGGGTTTTTTTGTTTGTTTTTGTTTGTTTGTTTGTTTTTGGTTTGGTTTTTTTGCTTTCTCCAGGTCTTCCAAGATTTTATTGGCTTTGTTTTGTTCATTCTCAGCCCTCTCCTGCTCCTCTAAGGCTTGTTGCTGTTTGCCCAAGTTCTTTCAGGATTTCCTGCGCACTCTCTTGTTCTCTGACAGCCCTTATTTGAGCTTTCTCCCACTCCTCCACAGCTTTTCTTTGTGATAGCTGAGGTTCCCCATGAGCCTTCTGAGCTCTCTTCTGTTCTTCTAATGCAGCCCTCTGAGTTCTTTCTTGCTCTCATAAAGCCTTTCTGTGAGCTTTCCCCAGTTCCTCCACAGCATTTTCCTGAGCAATCTCCAGTTCCTCCAGGGCCTTTTTCTGAGCTCTTGCTAGTTCCTCTAGGGCTTTTTCAGCTCCCTCTTTTTTTTCCAGGGGTTTCTTCTCAGCTCTCTCATGTTCTTCCTTGGCTTCCTTCTGTTTTGTTTTTTGGTTGTTGTTTTGTTGTTTCGTTTTTTTGTTTTAAATCAAAAAAGCTACTGAAGCCTGCTGTTGAGCTTTCTCCAGTTTCTGCAGTCTTCAACTGGTTTCTCTCTCCTTCTTCCAGTAACTTATTCTTTGCAGCCTCCTGTTGCTCCAGAACTTTCCATGGGGCCTTCTCCTCTTCCTAAAGCTCCACCCGTTGAGTTTTAAACTGCTCTTCCAACTCCATCTGCAAAGCAATCAGCTGTTGCTCAAGTTCAAGGTACCACACTGCCTCCTGCAATGCTTTTTGTTCCAGACTCTTCCGCTGTTCTGTCACCTCCTGTGGTGTGTTCTCCCACTCAGCTAACATCTTCTGCTTGACTTGTATCTGTTCTTTCTTCATGGCCTCTTCTCAAGATTTGTCCCTCTCCTGAGAGCTGTCTTGTTCCTCCAGGGCTGCTTTCTTCACTCTTTCCATACCTTTGGGAGCTTTGTAGGTTCTTAATTCTGCCTCCTTTGGTTCCTTCTTCATCCACTCTGTTACATCCGCAAAGTCATCTTCCCTTTGCTTTCTTTCCCGGACTCTTCTCGACACTTCTGTTAGCATGGAATTGGTGTCTTCATTATAACCCAGTCGGCAGGCCAGTTCAAGGTCTCTGGCAGCCGTGTGCCAGTGACCCAGGAGCTGGAATGTCCTCCCTCACTAGTGGTAGGGCTGTGGAGAACCAGGGCCAATTTTTATTGCCTTGTCATCATCCCTAATGGCAACTATTGCTTTCAGCAACCTCAGGTAGAGACTGGCCCGGCTTACATATAAGACTGCAGGTTGTGGGTTGAACCTGATGGTGTCAGTGAACAATTCAACAGTTTTGTGAAATTCACCTGCTCTCAGTGCATGAAAGGCTTCCCTTTCCTTTTCAATGGCCTGCTTCATCATCATGTTAGCTAGCTGCAGGTTGTCACCTCTATTTTCTGAAGATGTTTAGCCTCTCCAGCCAATCCTTCATTTTCAGTATTACGTTAGTACAACGTATACGTGGCAAGCTTCCCTGTTCTCTTTCTGTTCGCTTGCAGCTAGAACTAATTAAGGGGTTAAAGTCGGCTGCAGGGTCCCAATGACTTCAGAAACTAGAACAGAATTTGTCACTTCATATATTGCGCCATCAGTGGAATCCTGAGGTGGCTTCTTATAGTTGTATCACACAGGAAGGGGTCCCCATAATTTTTCTTCTTCTTCAGTTTATTGCACATTTTACACATCACAGGTATACGCGTGTGCATCTCTCTGTGTGAATGCCTGTTACAAAGAGTAGACACAGGACTGGAGAGTCTGTTTGTTTTCACATTTAAACAAAAACATGAGCCACAACTCATGCTTTGGTCAAGACATGCTTTGGTCAAATATTTTCCCTTACAAATGAAAAATGAAAACTAAATAGCTTGTCCTAATAGTAACACATGCCTGTGGGGAATATGAAGACCAAAAAAACTGTGCAGCACAGTTGCATGGGGTTTGTTAGGACATCCTTTGTTAGGACATTTTCCAAAACAACTAACTTTTTCTAAAATTTATACATCTGCTTTTCAAGAACATCTTTATAGCTCCAAAGGTCATTGGAGGGACAATTTAGCTGCATCCATAAGAGCCAAAAAATCTTCTTGACACACAGAAAAATCTTAGACTTATTGAAAAGTTTCTCAAGCTGAGCCCTTGAACATCCTTCCTTAAGTTTCATACTCATTTGGGGCTGATGAGCCTCCTTTTCAGTTGGAGCCCTGGCCGATGGTTGTTCTTAGAGTGCATTTGGCTCTAAGGCATCCAGCAGGTTCTGTCAGGCTGGGCTGGCACTGTATGGTGCTAAAGGCAGGCAACTACTCTCCTCTCATATAATTCACAAAGTTTTTTAATGCTTCTTTTCACATAAAAATTTTGTTGTCCCCCCCCACCCCCATTGTTCCTAAAACCCACCTGTTTAGTCCTATCAATTTCAGTTGCTTACTATCTTGTCCATGCTGCGAACACTCAGGTCTCAGTTGTTGTTTATTTCCTTTCACCCTTGCTTCTGATCTTCTTGATGTGCTGCTTCCCTTTTACTGAAAGACCAAGTTCTGGCATCCTATTTCTTAACCCATGTTTTTCTTCACACACCGCTGTCTTTTATATGAAGTCCATATATCTTATGGACTTGGAAAAAACATGTGGACTTGAGGCTACATTGCTTTTGTGTATTTCAGTCCTTGAATCACCCTTTCTAATTTTGCTAACAGGTCAACTTAGAATTATGTTTGCACAATCTCTGCAATATCGATCAGCGTATGGATGGCAAAAACCAGCAAACCCACAGCCAAAATGATCAGTCCAGATAGGCTCAAGAATTAACCCTGAGGCAACAGAAATTTGTTTAACCTGCCACATCTGCAGAACCCAAACAAAATACAGTTAACCTAAATAAACTACTTCTACTCTTTTGTGCATGTCTTTCTCTGAAAAAGCCTGTGGCTGTCACTGTTTTGAGGATAATAACGCCATCTAGTGAGAGAAAAGGCTCATTGTACTATTCACATTCTCTTACAAGTACAATGCAGGACATTTTAGATTTATCTATTGACGTGGTCTCATGAAAATTGCACTACAGGAAATAAAATGTCTTCTCATGAAGCTACTTTTTTTTTAAAGGCAAAATGTTAACAGATTTTTCAGCAACACTTGAATATTCATTTGCATGGGATATTTTATTATCTCTTCTGGACTTGCCTATTTTATATATATATATACATACTGAAAAATTAATGTAAACAGATTTTTTCTTATGGAATATTTTTCAATAAACACTAAATTTTTTCACTGGTTTGCTGTTAAAAAGCTATCTGACAACTGATTACAATAAACAATTGATCAAATAAAAACAGGTTTCAAAGTTGATTTTGTTTCTGTTGTTTTGTTGACTCTGAGAAAGGCTGACAGACACTCTGCTTCTTAAGTATTTTTTTTTTTAATTCATATGTTATGATCATGCCCTGAGAAATCTAAGAAAATATGAAATACACATTTATGTACGCAGGCAAACATTCCTGGGCTAACACATCCAAAAAGATCTTAGATCAAGGTTGAAAGTCCCCAACTTCCACGCAGACAAAAATGTCCAGGCAAAAGGAGAGAACATGTCCGCAAGAAGAATAGAAGAATGGAGGTAGAGATGCCTTAATTATCTGTAGAGGAAAGACCTCAAATAAATCAGATGCTTCTCTTACATGTAACCCCTTTGTGCTGCTGTGTCTCATAGCACAAGAAACATCACAGTCAGCGTAGCTACCGTAGGGAGGAGAGGAGTTGGCATCTTGCTAATATGTGAGGCCAGGACAGTTACAACACAGGTATGTTCTTTTGCTTTTTGCACTTTTGAGACCTAACCTGCTCCAAATGCTCAGCTTGGTGAGCTTATGCTTACATTAGGCTAAAAATATTCAAAATTACAGTAAGTGGGGTACTCACAGAGGGGGGGTGCAAACATGAGAGGTAAAGATGTGCTGAGACTCTATGTCTGACCCCAGTGGCAGAGAAATTGGGCTCGAGGCTCCCCTCTCTCCTTAGCCCTGGGGGAGCCTGCACGCATCCCTCCTGGCCTGGGGAACAACAGCGATAAGGCAGGAATGTGAACATAAACTCTGTGGGGAATAAAATGCCTGTAACTGTTCTGGGAGAAAACCGGTAACGCTAAGAACAAGTTAGCAGTGCCAAAACTTGCCTGAGACAATCATCGGGCAGATTATAAAGTAACTGGGAGACTTTTGAAAAAGGCGCCAGCTTGAAAAGTTGCATAAAAGAAGCGCCCACCCCCCACCCTGGTTTGTAGCTGTGAGAAGCGGGACCGGAGCAGTGGTCGGGGGGTTTGGCATAGCCAGAAGCTGCCCCACGTGGGCACTGCCACCTCCGTGAGCTGCCCCCACAGCGCTGTGAGCATCCCACCTCCTATGTCCCCCAACAGCAGGGGATGCTAGGTGTGCCTCTGTAACCCACACTGCCATGGGGGTGTATGTAACCACGAATATGTGCTTAGAAATCCATAGGTGTTTATTAACATCTTGTGCCTGGTATTGGGGTTACCTGTTGCACTGCTCATATTGATCCTGAAAGTTTAGCTCACTGATTGCCAGTTACTTGTCGTTAATAAATCCATAGGCACCTCTGAGTCTGATTTAAACCATGTGAGTTGACCAGTTTTCCCCTGAGACAGCAATACTCCACTCATCATGGTAGATCTGTGAAGCTCATTTGGGCACTTGACTCTTCCCACGCAAGGGCCGGTGCATCTTCTCGAATGTATGAATTGCTCTGGGTGTCAGAGCACCTTCAAGTTCGTCCTCGCAGCATCTACACCCCAAGGCATTTAGCTCCATGAAAGCAGTGGGTACTCAGCAATGCCTGAAATAAACTTCTGGCAAATACATATATATTTGTCACTCCAGATTTGCTCTTTTAGTTTGACAAACTGTAAGAAGGATCCCCTGACAGAATTATGACTTCATAACTCACAGCTGTTATTTATGCTCTATAAAATGTCACCAACATCTGCTACTGTAGCTAAATGCAGTACTGCAATGTAATTTTAAGCTCAGATGTAAACAAACAAAAATTGTTTCCAAACAATGGCATAAAAGGCAATAAAGCTTAAATAACCCTAAGTACTTTAAAATCTAAAGGGTATCAATCCGTTGAATTTTTATAGAATGAGATGAGTATGAGAACAGAAAACGGCAGTTTTCCAAATGTAATTCTTTGTGTCTGTCTGAATAAATTCAAGGTTTTCAAGTGTTGCTTGTATTTTTCATCTGCTTCTATGCCATGTTGGCATTCCTGGTCCTCATGATTAATATTCAGAGAAAGACAGGTGCCCCTTCACATAGTGCCTTAGGATCCGTCACCTCTGGGCACTTCAGAACTGCCACAGGCACACTGACAGTCACATCCAGAAAGGGATGTCCTGGGACACCGACACCGGGCTCGTGTCACGCAGCACCCAGGCTAGCAGCCACCCTGACCTGGCAGGCAAGAAGAACATTCAGACTTGCCTTGGGGCAGCCAAATGATTCCAACTGTTCTTTCCAGCATCTGGAAACACATCAGTGAAAAAGCATCAGCTTTTGCAATACAAACACCTGAAACTTAGAAACATCTTGTGAAACACTTTGAGAAAATGTAATTACTGCCACCGGGGATGCTAACCTAAATGTGCATTTCCAAACAAACCCAGTCTGATTCTTACAGTCTGCAACAGATCTCCGCTCCTCATCTTTTGTTGCCTTTGGTACAAAGAAGTATCTCCTCTAACGTGGCTCACCTAGAGCAAAAGAACCTGTCCTGGTCTCCTAAATTCCAGTAAGATCTTCACTTCTTGTGCTTTTCTGAAAGGAGTCCCTGGAAAAATAATCAGCAAGGGACACTGGAGAAAGCATTGGAAGTCTAAAGGCTGGATGGTCAAACCTTGGGCCAGTCTGTCCATTTGTTGGGGCATATTGACAGCCTGTCTCCTAGAAGTAAGCTTTACTGGGATAGGCAATGATGATAACTTTTTCCAAAGGTGCAACTCTATCTGCATACGCCAAAGGTGTATGCTGGTGCCAGAGAAGCCAGAGCCCAGTAACCATCAGAATAGTCCTGTTCGCCCTGGCATCATGTGAACACTAAGTTGTATAGGAGGGACCTGGTCCCAAATATCATCAAGATCTTGCTAGTGCTAAATAAGATCGGTGAGATTTTCTCCACCTCTGGCAGATGGAAAAAATCCCAGGTGGAGGATAGCCTTTCACAGAATATGAGTGCGAGTTAACTTTCTACTCCAAAACAGATGCTCCTCCACCAATGCTTGGAGATGCCAAAAGACTGCAACTACAAAACTTCCCCAGCACCACAGTTTTAGTTTGGCACAGGCAACCTATCAGCAGAATCAAGGAAATCACCATTGCTAGATGACCTTTAAAAAATAATGTCTTGTAAACTCTAAATTTTCAGAGAGAAAACCTGAGAGAAAAATAGCTGCAGATGGCTTACTACCCTGAGGACCCATTTGGAGAAGCACGACTAGAAAGTGCACGGGAGCTGATACTTTAACCTCTAGATAGCCTATGTGTTCACAAACCTTGGAGCTGTCAGACGCTCTGAGATTGCCTGTCCCCTTCCAAGGCTCCAGCTCCCAGAGCTGGCTGGGACAACACTGCACCAAACAACTCTTCCTGGAGACAGCCAAAAAAAGTTGGATTTTGTCAAACAGCACTAGCTGCGGCTAGCAGGGTAGCATTTCTACGTAAGGTCTGAGATTAAGGAATGGAGTAAAACATCCTCTACTCCATGGACTGTTTCAAGGACTTGAGGGGGATATTTAATGAGGGTGCCAACATTTCAAGCAGTTCCAAGAAAGCTCAGCAGACTAAGGATGGGCAAGTAAAGATCATTCTGCTAAATGACCTGCGGGCATAATTAAGAGCCAGAGAAGAGTGAAGAACTTCTGCATTCAATGCTACATTCAAGGGATGGCAGAGAGTTTGAAACCAACACAGACCATACTATAAGTGATTTAACAAGCACAATCTACAGATACATACAATGCTTGAGGACTTGAGGACTACCAGTAAGGCAGGCCAAAGCCACATGGCTAATTAACTGCAAATGAGAGACTGAGCCAAGACCAAATGCCTAGGAAAAGTGTGGAGTCCTGGGAGCTCTAAGAAAAGAAAGCAGAAATGCTCCGGGAAACTAAGAGGAACTGACAGAGGAGTGCAACACCATCGCCCTCTGTTTCAGCTGCACGGTGGGTACGTGCACATTTCAGACCTAAAAGACTGACCTCACTAGTACAGCTAATAAAGATTACCTGGCTTCAGGGCTTGCACATAGGTACCCCTATAGTGCAACTCTATAAAGCACTTCGAGCAGAATTGCAAATGTTTAAAAATGACAGGAAGGAGACTCAATTCACACAAAGGATGGGAGTTATGTATAAAACCTTTTATCTTACACTGTTACAGTCTAAAAGGAAGTCCAGCCCAACTATATTACAATTTATCAGTGGTTGCTTCTTAGCAGTTTTAAGACTGGAACAAACTGGTGTTTGCCATCTATTTCCAGAGTACCTCGGTAGCCACATGAAATCTGCAAGCGACTCCAACTGTGGTTCCTTATCACCTCCCATAAGAGATGACATGGAGTTTACGACCGCTGTAGGAGAGCCCATGTTACTCAAGTCCTCTCAACCCCTCAGGACCTATTCAAGTCTCATCCATCTAGAAAAGTTTCACAGAGATTATTTATTTGATAATTCATATCCCCTGGGTCCCTCTCAGGTTGCAACCCCCGATAAGTGAGGCATTCACTGCTCTAGGGTAAAAGAACAGAAAAAGACATCTTGGATATTTTCTGTGTAACCAAATTTTGCAATTATTTTAAAAATCAGAAATCTTACTAGCACTGACTCTCTCAGTCCATGACAAGCTACAGACTGCTGGTAAGATTAGAATTAGAAAGCTGTTGATGCAATAAAAGAAAGTTATGTAATTGAAACTGTATATTTTAAAGGCCAAGGGTATCAATAATGCTGAACTGACGATAACAAAGATTTGTCAGCCCTTAAAAGCCTTAAATCTATACAGCAGACAGAAGCCATAGATTTCCCAGCATTTGATGACATTTTAATAGCTTAATAATTAATTCACAATTAATTACATCATGTTCAGTGGCCAATATGTTTGTCAGGTTCATGTCTATAAATGATCAGTAGCAGTTTAAATACCACTTTATCCTACACTGCAGCCCCAGAGGTATGAGAACCTCTGCAAACTTATAGACCAGCCACCATAGATACCAAAGTCAAAGCTGGGATACTAACCACCAGGCACCTTTATCCTGCACCCAAGGTAGGCTAGGCTCCTGAAGATCCACCACCTCCTTCAGCTATCTAAATAACCTGAGGAGATAGTTCAACACAGACAAATTACACTGCTGTACACTGAGTCAAAGGATGTTTGGCTTTGCAATTTAATTGCCAAATGGGCTTAACACAGAAGTACAGCAAGAAGAACCACATGAAACTGTGGTGGGTTGACCTTGGGTGGATGCCAGGTGCCCACTCAGCCACTCCATCAGTCCCCTCCTCAGTAAGATGGGGGGCAGGGGAAAAATAAGATGGAAAAACACCCTTGTGGGTCAAGATAAAGGTAGTTCAATAAAGCAAAAGCAAAGGTTGCGCATGGAAGCAAAGGAAAAAGAAAAGATTTATTTTCTACGTCCCATCAGCAGGCAATGCCCAGCCACTTCCTGGGAAGCAGGGCTTCAGTACACGTAGTGGTTGCTCTGGAAGACAAATGCAAATAACGAATGCCCCCCTTCCTCCTCCTTTCTCTTAGCTTTTGTTGCTGAGCAGACATCATACGGTATGGAATATCCCTTTGGTCAGTTTGGGTCAGCTGTCCCGGCTGCGTTCCCTCCCAAGATCCTGCCCACCCCCAGCCCACTGGTGAGGGGGGGGGAATGCTGGGGAGACAGCCTTGGTGCTGTACCAGCGCTGCTTAGCAGCAGCCAAAACACCAGTGTGTTACCAGCACCTTGCTCAGTACGAATACACAGCGCTATGAGGGCTGCTGTGGGCAAAATTAGCTCCACCTCAGCCAGACCCAATGCAGAAACAAAAAGAGTTTCTGTACTTCAACAGTGTAACCAGTCCTTCACTGCTTTGCCTTGCATTTTCTTTGGCTCCTCAGCTCAATTTCCTTCAGCTCAGACCTCTTACACTACCATGCTACACAAAATTTCACATTTTCTACTTACACCATACCTGAATGTTCCCTGGCCTTATTGCTGTAGGGATACACAGAGTAACACCTCCTTGTCTCGCTCCGACAGGTAGGATGTACTAAACAAGGGTTTTTTTCCTAAGCACCTGACTTCTTCTCAGAAGCTAACTAAGGGTAGTTAAGGGCAGGCTGTTCTTTTATACTGAAAATCAGGCTTGGGGGTGAGTGGGGACTGAGTAGGCTAAAGGAATGGTAGCAGAATGGACGCTTGTTAAGTGAGCTGGGGTTGAACAGTTATGAGCATGGTGTTTGTGTCTGGCTTGGGTAAAAAAGTGAAGAGACTACGTATGGCCTCTTTGGCCCAGGAAAATCTCTCAGGCAATGTTTTTCAGTGACACTGTTGTATTACATATGCATTATTATTTTACAGTATTAGGTTCTGATACATATATTTTTATGCAAGAAGAGCGAAATATTAAATTCAACAAATAACTCCAAAGATGAGGAAAATAATGCCTTGTGATACCAATTTCATAGCTTGGCTCTGCATTAGATTCTAATCAGGATTACAGCTTTTACAGGCCAGTACAGGCATCTTTACTCCAGCTGCATAAACCCAGAATAATGAAAATTGATGATTTATACTTATGAAACACATACAAGATCAAGTTCTCTGTTGCAGTTAATAAGGAAAAGTGCTGTTGACTACACTTGAAAACAGTAATATTATAAATGCCAGTACCAAACAGCTGCCAGGTGCCTTTAAAATGAATTTTATAAAGGTACGCCAGATTTCATTCAGATTATATGCCATGAATTCGCTAGAAGCGACATATGCAATCCAGTTAATATAGGGATAGCACTGTGTCCACATATTAAGACAGATGCAAGGTTCAAAGTGCAATTTGCAGATAATCATTTGGGCAAGATTATTTCATACTTGACTAATTTAGCTAACAATTTCAAAAAGGTGCTAATTAAAAAATGCCTGAGGCTGTCACTTGCTGCCAAAATTGCAGAGATGCTGCCATTGAAATGTTTCCATCTAATTATTAAAGAAAGCATTTGGACTCATTCAGGAGCTGGAGAACAGACACAAACTCACCGCAGTGTTAGCAAAACTCACTTTTGAAACTTCCTAAATCTGATTACTTCAACATTTTGGACAGTTTTACAACACTGTAACTCCATGATTAAGAAGAAATGACATCTGGGTAATAAAGGCATCAGAAAGTGCTAGATCCTCAGGTATTTATTTTTTGAACCAAGACCATCTTGCAGACTTCTGTTCTTTTCTCCAATGATGCAAGTAATTGATTTTTATCTTACTGGGAAAGGAAGTGAGAGAAATGAGATTTACAAATATTTCATTGCCTGCTTCAATTACAACCATTAATGATGGGGTTGAGGAACTACCGGCAATTTTGTGTTGAAAAAAATGCTGGATACATTTGTACCAGTTGAACAGAAGATTCCCCAAATCCTTTTTACCGATAAAGACTTGGAGCATTATAGGTGAGATAAATAAGCAGAGTAATTCACTGAATCCTCTTATTCCCTGTGCAGGATCAAATAAAACTCAACAAGACTGCTACAGATTTGGACAACAGAGAAAGGTCAACAGCATCTTCATGCTGTGAAAAGCAGCTTCTCCCTCAGTGCTCCCACTTGCACATGAGGAGGAGTATGCACTCAACTAGTGACAGCACAAAACTGCTTCTCCGACGACCAACGTTGTCAGGTCACTCTCAAGGCATCTTTAAAGGACCTACAGTTCAGAGACACTCTATCTCTGCTTGCTGAGCAGTAGGTCCCATCAAGGTTCCTCAAACTGAGCACATAGAAGCCGAAAAAATAAAAAAATCTCAGATCAATTCAAATTTCTTTTTAGGTAACACAAAGAGTGAAGATTTGTGAAGGCAGAAAGGAGGAAAGAGGAGTATTAAAAAGTATCTTCAAAAGAGTAGGGAAAAGGTACATCAAAAAAAGAAACTCTGCAATTCTAGTTTTTTTGATGTTCAAGAATGATCCCCATTTCCGTAAAACCTTCCAAAGCTGATTTTCAGTTCTGACATCCCCAAACTCCTCTGGATCCTTTCGTGTCCAAGTTATTACATATTTAGAGTATGTTTCCAAGGTGCCCTTTGTGAAAGCACATGCTGCTGGCGCTCCCTGAAGTGTGCAGCTCCTGCACGAGTCAGTGACATGTCTGCTTTGGCATGGGCACTTGGCAAAATTCAGGAGACATTGACGGCATTATGAAATGTGAACCCATAAAATCTTAATCTGAGCCAAAGGCAAATGTCCTACTTAATCTGAAAGCAGGAACAAAGACAGGCAGCCAACCAACTTTATACAGATCAGCGGGAGAAAAGATGTTGAAAAACACGAGGGGCAAGTTATTGCTCTTTTCGGTGGTAAGAAGGCTGTTTTCTGTCTGCCTGTCCACCGCTATCCTTTCAGCTGCCCACTCTGCCCTACCCATCAGATGGTTCTCACTCTCATAAAGTGGTGGCTCTCAACTTCTTTCATCTTTTTACAGTTTTACAGCAGGCAAAAGCACCTTTTACCTCCAGAGAAAGGGATGGCATTCTGGCACACACTCCTAGCCAGCTGGGATTTTCAACCTCACCGGAGATGACACATAATGAAATAGCTTTTATACCAAAATGCGTATCTTGATAGCAGGACTGGGGTCCAGCTCAGCTGAGCCCATTACCAGGATGGAACAGACATCCTGAGCAGTTACTCCTGAGCCGCAAACTGAGTTGAAAGCATATTGAAACATCACAGAAAGAAACATCACAGTTTTAGTCTACTACACACATAAAATACCAAAAAGGGGCAGGGGACATGCTTCACAAACTGAAGTAAGTGCAAGTTTGCCAAAACAAAGTAAAACAAGATCTCATCATGAAAGTGGGACTTTTAATTAATGTTTTGACACTATAGCCATGCAATGATGAATGGCTTATTCATGGATACTGAACACATTGGTTGCTCTGTCATCTTGGCTTGAAGCAGCAGGGGCCATGTTCAGTATACTTGAAAACAGGCTTTGCTTGCGCTTTTTGTTGTTACTTCCGTATCCACTATATGATTGAGTCTTATGTATAACACATGCAACCATTGCGTATTTTTGAAAGCCATTTTTAAATGTCTGAACACAGACAAAGCACCTGAAAAATGCTTCTGTTGACAGAAAATACTATTTTGCTACAAAAAGAAAACTATCACTTCATTTTTAATCAAATTTTGTCCTGAGGAGAAAAAAAAATCATCTTAAGGTTCAGAATATTTCCAATTTTAGTTTGGTTTTACTTTTTTTTAATCTGAAGTGGTAATTAGTATTTCCACAACTACTATTAGTGTCGCTGTTATAAAGGATTGAGTAATTTGTTTCTCATTATACACAAAATTCTTCAGGTGGAAATTGCAAAGGCAGGGACAAGGCCTGGATCATCAGCTGCTATTTACCAGAGCAAGACTTAGAGGAAGCATTTTCTGCCCCCGGCAATGCTTACCAAAGTTACTTTTCTTATTACTTTAGTTTTGTTGGATGAGGCCAGAAATGATGGGAGAATGATATTAACTGGCACAAAAAATAAACCGTGAACTTAAAAATTGGTGCACCTCAAAGAAGTATTGAGAAGTGGCTAAAAATAAGAGAAAACACAGCCATCAGTGGCAGTTGTGCTAAACAAAAACAATATTACAAACATTGAATCAGAGAAACTAGTAAGTATTCATTTTTTCTTTACCTCTCAGACCTGAACTGAGCTGATGGTGGCACATCTATTCCTCTGTTAACTTCCCTATATTGCTTTTGCTATCGAGAAACCTTATCCACAGACCTTCTTAGTCCAAGGTATCATGTAGCGATGCCATTTTAGTATACTGCCCTTGTTTCTCTCATATTGCATCTATCATTATAGAGACACAAATCTTCCAAGTGCTCTTACTCTTCAGGTCTTTCAAATTAAATTGAACTTGGACTTTGTTTAAAAGGTCATCTTTAAAATTATACACAATAAATCTAACACTGGTAAAAATCTATTTTAACAGCACTCCTCCCTCACCTCCACATTTCATCTCCATTGAATATTAAGCAGCACAAATCAAAGGACGGGGCTTGTTTACTGCTTCAGACTAGCGACATTCCCTTTCACAACCATGGCATTAAAGCCTGATCTAGTGGCATTTCTATAATTAATGAGGCTAACCCAACGACACAGACCAGAAACACTTCATCATTTCCTTCTGAACCCTGAATCTGAGCTATTATTTCCTTCCTAACATTAATTCTTCATTTATGTTCTTCCCCTGCATCTGTACAGCTACTGAGGAGGGACATCATCTTTCTTCCCATCGTAAATCATGCAGATGTGCTTATCAAGTCCAAACAGAGACTCAGGATCATTTAGGAGAATGAAAAGCTAAAAATAATTTTTAAATGTCAGAAGCACATAGATATTCCAAAGGTTTCTCAAGATATAAATTAATCAAACATATTTATGATAATGTAAAATTAAGAAATAAAAGGTCCCATATATCTTAGCAATTTCTAAAGACTGAATTTTATAGTCATTTAGTCATCTAACAACACTGACTGTCGAGTGATGGATCATTAGCACAACTTCAGTCAACGGGGCTACTGTGCTGCTGCTTTTGAAGGCAGCACTTGAACAGGCTGCTCTGTCCCCTAACACCTCTCCCACGCCATCAGCTTGCTTTCTCCCCTTTCTCTTCCTTCTCTGCACTCTTCTCGTTTGAGCTGTAAATCTCATGCTGCTGTGTGGTCTTTGTTCTCTGTTACACCTGTTTTCTGCCCCAGAGCATATTCAGATGCCCGCTGTCCCCAGTGGCCCATCTTCCTTGTGTATGTAAGTCCATGAGCTGCCACCTTCCCAGTTTTCTTAGTTTTTTTCCTTGCTTTTGCTGCCTCTCAGGATAACCATTTCCCCCTCCAATGCATGAAGGCAAGTCAGATTCTGTCTGCAAAGGCTACTCTGCTCAAACAATCCATCCCTCCCAAGAACTACTCTGGGGAAGTGACCAGGATGGGAAGGAGACAGCTCAGCAAGACTCCATATCCCAAAGGTATCACTTTTTGTGCAGCCACAGGAGACCTGCTGGGATCACTACACCCAAGTATTTACTTCTAGGCCATGGCCCGTACTCCTTAAAACAAGAATACCTGACTGCCAGGTCTCTCCCCTCTGGCATGCAGAGAGAAGAGCAGTCCCGCTACCATCGAGCCGCTGCTGAGGCCAGGCAGCACCAGCCTCGCAGAAGCCTGAGCAGGAGCAGGCACTTTGCTCTTCCCGATTGCCTGGGGCTGGACCAGAGGCCGGGTCAGGAAAGCAGGGTTACCTCCCGCAGGGAAACAGGGAAGCTTGAAGGCCCATTCAGACAAAGCTACTGCTCTGTCCTCCCTGCACCACTCGGGGATCGCACACATGCTATCTCAGCACGCAGAGGCTGAGCTTCCTCTCCTACTGAAGATTGTGTCTTTTCTCCTCGCCAGCTGACCCCACAACTACGTTTGCTGGAACTGCTGGCAGTTCTCTGGCTCCTGCCACCCCGCCATGCTCCGCAGGCAGCGTGGAGTGGGAGAGGCTGAAGCGGAGATGTATCTCCCTCCCTCTTCTAAGCACGGGCATACGCATCCAGATCCAGAGGGATGGATGCTATACGATAGTCTAATGTGTCAATAGTTAAAAGCAGATATTTATCTTCTGTGTCCTCCAAAGGACAAGGAACAAACTACAAATCAAACTGGGTAAATAAGCAAAGTAAAACTGTCACCAAAAGAATTTGCTCATCTTTGGGAGCATACAATAGGGTGGGGAAAAAAAAAGATCAAATAAAAGGATATTGGCCCAGTTTATGCAAAAATGAATATCCAGAAGCAAATCAGCATTAGCACACTACAATATAGGATAGCTACTGTCTTTTTTTCTGTTGAGAGAATTATTTACAGCTTAGATATTGTCATAAATGCAAGCTTGTAAAACTGTCATAAGAATTTACATGTGCAAGCACACCACTTTCTTTCTTTCTTTTTTTTTTTTCTTTCTCCAATCATTGCCATTTGCTTACAGGAACCTACGGCTGTGGAAACCGTTCCTCTGCAGCGATGGTTAACAGCTGGAAATGTGAGTTTCCTCTCTTGGTAAAGTCTCTAGCATTTATTTGTGACATTGAAAGCAAAAAAATCCACACAAAACAAAACAAAACTAACCAAAAAAACACTAAGGGCAGCCTTCACATACTGACTTCTCACATAAAACACCAGCAACCTGCTCTGCCCCACCAGGCACTGTGCACCTTCGTTATCAGGCTCTCATCAGCTGCTTTCCTTAGGGACCTGCCTCTCCCTGAGGGGTGAGACTGCTCATCCTTGCAGATTGCAAACTGGCCTCAAAAATGAGAGACAAATGATAGGCGTATCTGTTGTGGGAGGCCTAACAGACTCTGTGAGCTTTCCGTACTGGTATGCCAATGGAAAAGGTCCAGCAAAATTTGGCCACCAAAATTACAGCCCCATCAGAGACATATTGCTAGGTGAGGTCTGATTCAAAGCAAAACCCAATTCAAAGCCAGGCCTTTGGAGAAAACTTGTAGAGGTGCCCAAGGCAATAACCCTCCAAAGCCAAAGAGAAAGCTCACATTTGGAGGAAATCAGTTATACTGATCTACCTACACTGTGGGCAACAAGGAAGGCGGCTGTCAAAAAATCCCTGGAATATCCAACAACCCCTTGCTGTGGTATGATGGTACTTTATCTGTCATGAAAACTGTCAGCAAAAAGAAGTTAAGCCCAGAAAATGCTTTGTGCACATTTAAATCCAATAGTGAGTTGAGATCAGCGCAGTTTGCCTAATCTGGCTGCAAAAGCCCCATAGCCTGGCTGATGAATAATTAATAAGCTTTCAGTACTCAATATACACTCAAAGCTGGCAGCCAGCTAGGAACAGAGTTCTAGACTGAAATTAACCATAAAAATCACTAAATGTTAACTTTGTTCTTCCGTTACCTGTTACATGATCTGACTTTTCTTTCAAAAACAGCAAGAAAGGACACGCTTTGGGGAGTGACAGCCTCTTTTACCTCCCTATGCAAGGAAGGGAAGTGTTGTACATTACACCTGTAGCACCGAAACGTAAAAAGCTTTCCCATTTTTAAGCACTGCGCTGCACACTCCTCTATACAAAAAAGCCGCAGGAGTCAATGTTTTCAAAGGCGATAAAATCCTGTAGCTCACAATGGCTTCAACATTCCTACAAATCAATAGATGTCTGACTCACGGGCAATCACAGACAGAACAAGTTTTTCATGTTGTTTTTTCCCCCCTCCCTTCATGGAAAAGCATTTGTTACAGATTTATTGGTACCATCTCTTTATTTGCCGCTACAGGGCTCTTGGATCCTACGGGTACAACCGCAGGGAAAGCAAACTCACGCCCAAACGCCCACAGAAGCGCCGCCTGGGCAAATGAGAGGCGGATCAACCAGCACGGCTACCCCCGCCCCCAGGCCGTGGGCCGCGGCCGCCGCCGGGCCCCACCGACAGCTTCCCCCCGAGCTGCGCGCCGGCTGCCCGCCCTGGGGCGCTGAGGCCTCCTCCCCGGGGGGCTGCCGCGGTGCCCCGCCGGCGGGAGCCGCGGAAGAGGCCGCGCCGCTCCTCAGCCCAGACACCCAGGCCAGGCCAGGCCAGGCCGCGCCGCTCCCCCCAGGAGGACCCGGCCGGCCTTGGCCGCGTGCGGCTGCCTGGCCGCCGCCCTGCCGGTGAGGCGGGGGGCCGCGAAGAGGTG
>VXBL01006886.1:0-76442 GCA_013400195.1 Aramus guarauna | reverse complement strand
GAGGACCCGGCCGGCCTTGACCGCGTGCGGCTGCCTGGCCGCCGCCCTGCCGGTGAGGCGGGGGACCGCGAAGAGGTGATCCGGCAACCAGAAAGAAAAAAAAGAGCTAACTAACACCCCACCCCGCCGCTCAAACCCGTACTTTTTCTTCCTAAAACAAGCCCGCCCCGCCCCGCCCCACCCACCGGGAAGGGCCGCGGCCGCGCGCACGACGCGGTGACGTCACCGCCGCTGTGCGACGTGGCCTTCGCCCGGTAGCGCAAGCGGTAAGGGTCGCGCGGCACTCTCGTCCTCTCCCTGTCGTGCGTGGTGCGCCCCTTCGCCTGAGGAGACGGGGATGCGGGGCTGGGCAGCGGGGGGAGGGTTTCGCGGGCCCGGGTGCGGGTCCCAGGCCAGGCTTCCCCTCCGGGGGGGTGTCGGGGGCCGAGGCTCCCCTTGGAGGAGGCCACCGGGGCCCGTGCTGCGTGTCCCGAGGCGGAGTGGGGGAGTGGGGGCAGGCAGCCCGGCCTCGGCGACGAGGAGGGGAGTCGCAGGAAGACGTGAGAGGGTCTGACATGGGGACCCTCGTATCAGAGGCTGTGTACTGATGAACGACGGCAGATCCTTCTAGGCTGGTGTCGTGCGTGGGGTGGCAGCGCTGGCAGACGCTTGTTGGGAGAATGGCAGTAGGCCGTGGTGTTTGCCGCGGTGCTCGCCAGCCCTCCAGCAGCTTTTGGCTTGGGGATGTCTTGAAATGGGTGACTTCTGTCTGTTTAGGTGCATTCGGTAGTGATCCCAGAAACACAGTGTGGGACATAAGCTGAAAGCAAACTGATGGAGCTGTTGGTTTCCTCTTCTATGCTGAAAGGCATAATTTTTCATATTTTTTTGCAGGCAGTGATAGGTCCTCGTGTTTATGCATTGATACAGTGTATTTATTTTCTGAAAAGTGGAAGTATCTTTTAAAGTCCAGTTATGTTGCCATACGACTTTTTAAGCTATCTTAAGTCTTTACAAATTCTGTAGGTAGCTGCTCTGTCTACTTTCTGTAACTAAAAATGTCTCTCTCAGTATATATGTGGCACCAATACTAAATCCATTCATCTTTGCAGGTAATCATGGATCAGGTAATGCAATTTGTGGAACCCAGCCGTCAGTTTGTAAAAGACTCCATCCGACTTGTTAAAAGATGCACCAAGCCTGACAGGAAAGGTAAAGCACACAATAAACCAGAACACAATCCTTATTTTGTCTTATATCTTACCGTGTACCTTTCCATACGTCATTCATTTGTTGTGAATGTTTCTCAGTTTCCAATATGAGGTTTAAACTTGAGCAGTTGTCCAAATGTTAATGGGTTTGTGGTTCTGGATATAATAAACTTGAATGTGTTCTTTTCTGGTGGGTACAGAGGTGTCTGAGTGGTACTAAAACTCACCTTATGAAATAGGCTAAGTAGCTGAAATTAGCCGTTTTGAGACAGGCAAGTAGTATTTTTCATGTGTTAGGTAAACTGATCTGAGAAGAACTTGTGTATGTTTTGAAAAGATAAATGCAGCAGTCAAGTTTGACTGACTGCAGTCAACTTGGGGGAAATTCTGGAGGAAACTGCTTGTTATGTGATCTTGGAGGAAAGACTTCATTTTAGGAGACTCGTGCTAGGGATGGTTTTTGCAATGCCCTTCCAGAACTTTGTTGCTGGAAGTATAGACGAGAAAGTTTGTGGATTTTCCCAAAGCTATTAGAGAGAAGTTATAACTACAACCAGAATGCAAGGTTGTCCTTAGTGGTAGTAGTTATGATGCTTTATTCACGTGCTCAGGATGAAGTTTACTGACATCTTTTGAGTTCAGTAAGGAACTTCATTCGTTGTCAGACTGGCAGGGTTGTGAGGGGCTGCTGACCTTCTTAGTCCACCTCATGGCTGCTGGCTTAAAATAATAGAGAATATCACTTAAATACTTGATTTTTGCAGGGACTAAAGATGCTGTCTTCCTGTGACAGACATAAATGCAGCTTTTTCCATTTTTGGTACTGTATTGGGGACTATTTTCAGGGCTTGCAGGGATATGAAGGAAAGATAATGGAATAAATGTTCCATGAATTGTTAGGAACTGTGGGGTTTTCTTCTTCTGCTTATTATTTTAAAAAAATGGAGATTGGCTATGTTTTGTGGAAAGTAGTATCTTCTCTCTTAGACTCTCATCTGTTTTCTGAAAAAGTGGATTTGTTTCTCGGCGTCAATGCAGTTTGCTTCTGAACTGCTTCCTGTGCTAACGTTACTGTTTTCTAAAAAGAGATCTCTCCTTTGGTCACTGTAGTGCCTGTCTCCTGTATGCCATACATGAGGCTTCCTAGACTAATGTTTATTTGTTTTTGCAGAGTTCCAGAAGATTGCCATGGCAACAGCAATAGGCTTTGCGATAATGGGATTTATTGGTTTCTTTGTCAAATTGATCCATATCCCAATCAACAATATCATTGTGTAAGTAAATATGACCTTCAATCTCACTAAATTTTACGTTCATTTTTACCCGTTCAGTTTTAAACAGAGGATGTTAGTGAGTCTTACAGGATATGTGTTGCTGTTGCGTTTCACATGTTGGTGTAATATGACAGGTATTCCTGATCACGTCCTTTGAATCAAGTAAGTAGGCTGTTAATTTAGCGTGCTGCAAAACATTAGATATGTAGTTTTTCAGATTTGAGTATTCTGATTCAAAACTGAATGTAAAATATTTTGATTTCCAGTTCCTCAGTGTGTGTTTGACCATAGAACATTTACCTTATTTGGATCTTAGATACTCTTACTGTTTCCAGTTTATAATTTGGGTATCCAAAGTAAATGCATGGATGGTAAGAGAAAGGGTAACAGATGGTAGAGAAAACTGCATGATTGTGCTGGAAGATGACAGGGCACAGAACAAATGTGGTCTTGTTTAATTTTCTGAGTGCTAGATATGTTTGAAACGGTTTTACATATAACTGCATTCTGTAAATTACGTTTTAGAGTGAACGTTGCAGCATGAAAAACGTGATCCTTAACTCGACTGGTAGTTGTGGTACTGACATATGAACACTACCAATTAAAACTCCTCAGATTCTCCAGAGCTGATGTAATCCCTTTTCTAGCACTGGAACAGGTTAAATACTATTCTGTGACCGTGACATGTGGCTTGCTTATACCTGTAAGAGTGGTCCTTTAGGCAAGGAGAAATGTTTGAAAATAGGAGATAAGCTGTAACAGCAGTAATATTTGTCCTAACAAGGCAATGGTGGGAGGATAAATTAGACTTCAGATGGGATCGCTTGATTAGTTGAAACTGATTACTTTGTTCTTTCAACAGAGGCGGCTGAATATTCATCATGAAGAACAAGACATTCTGACGCTTGCCGCAAAGATTTCACAGCTCTAACTTGTTTGCTATTAAACAACCTCAGTTTGGGTTTTCAAACATTCTTGTCATTTTATTCCTCTTTTAAAGTGTATGCAATCATACCTGTCTACATTACAGGTTTGTTTTTTTTTTTTTTAAGTTGTAGTAGAGCGGGGTTTTTTGTTTTGTTACTTCTTTCAATAGTAATAGAATCATTCAGGTGGGAAGGAATCTTGGGAGGTCTCTAGTCCAACCTCCCGCTCAAAGCTCAGTGGGCGTTGCATTCTGATGAGGTTGTTTAAGGCTTTGTCCAGTTGGGTATTGAAAACCTCCAAGGGTGACAACTGTACAGCCTCTCTTCAGAAGCTGCTCCAGTGATTAATTTACTGCTTAGTGAACAGCATTGTTCCAGCAAAAGTAGACAGCAAGAAAACAGTGTTACTGTATCCTCTCAAGTGGTGATTTAAAAGTCTAGCAACTGGCATTCTTGTTGCTAGTTTCTGGAATCACCATCGTTATCCCTAATTCCTTTCTGCATTTAGAAATCCTGTTAGGTTATATTATGTACTTCACTGGAAAAAAAACTACATCAGAATAAGGATTGGCAATGCAAGTTCTTTTTCTGATGGCACAATTAAGAAAGCCAAACTTAGGTGGTTACTAAGATGTACAGTTTGAGGTTAATTTAGTTGCCAGAGATACTAATCAGTCCTTCAGCAAATCAACAACTTGCTCACACTGTTGGATAGGGTATACCCTTGTTTTGGATATGGGTTCTGTAAGACAAATGCACTTAGAATCTTTATAAAGGGCTCTGCATTTGTTGACCTGAATTTTCCATTATTAAATGATTGAATATTTTGAGTTTAAAAACTAAGCCTGAAAAAGACTGGTAGATGCAATGTTCTTCCTCAGATTGAGACTGAGAAATGTACTTTTCACTCCAAAAATCTTACTGCTAACATTTGGTATTTGCAGAAGTTACAATGTTGCTTCTATTACAGACTTTGAAAGCACTTAGTACTGGGAAATCTGATACTGGTATTTCAGCAAAACTAAAGCTTCAGTAGACAAACTTGTTTCATAAGTAGAGAAGTTAAATTATTACTCTTCTTGAGAAATCTTCACCAGCACCTACATATGTTACAAACCAGGACAGAAAAATGAGATTGACTACTCTTAGTGCTACCACCTTTTAAGATAGTTATACTATGTGCAACTCTATACTCCATTTCCTTTTGGCAAAAGGAAAAAAAAAAACAGTTCAGTATCAGAATAAAATACTTTGTAAAAATAGTCTGAATTAACCAGAAAAGCCGTGGCAGTTTCTTTACGTTCCCTTCTATGATTGTATTGGGTGGCAGCTCATGTGTCTTCTGATTAAGTAGAGTGAGGTACCAGAATGAAGTACTCAATTATTGCTACTAATCTTGATTTGATCTCAAGTGACTTTTATTTCAGACTTGTTTTCCATTCAGTACATAAAATCAGTGCTTGCTTATATCTTTTGCAACAGCTTTATTGTCTTAATTCAGTGAAATTTTGCAGTAATTTGAGTTGAGTCAGATCAGAAAAGGCAGATGTTGCCAATCTTATCTTTTGATAGCCATTGTCCACAGCAAAGGCTTGTCTGTTTCGATGGTCACGATCCCGGAGTTGTCATAGGTGTTGGAAGTACTGACGAGCGTTCCAAACTTCAGCACCTGGTTAGCTATGAAAAATAAGAGACTTAGTGGTACTCTTGAAACAAATGCCTTGATGGGCATTTATTGTTGTAAAGACTGCTGCTCCCACAAAGAAGGAGAAACCAGGTGACAAGAAACATCTAACCCAGATAAACAACATCTAAAATAGCTCTGTTTAATATTAACTAGAAGACTCATATGAGACTATCCGATGACCTGTAGAGGGAATAAATTAATACTTAATCCCTAAATTAGCATTTTGAGTTTACAGCAGATTATTACAAAAGCAGGTTGTCAACTGTTCCCCAGAGTTTCACATCTGGAAATTTGTATTTCATTAGCATCAGCTCAAGTACCAGTGCTAGATAAGGTATTTAAAGTAAAAGGAGGCAGAGGATCTTGCTGTAGTTCGAAACATGGGATTTGCTTTAGCTCAGCAGCAAGCCTGTAAGCTCTTAACATGCAAACAGTTCTAGAGGAAAGGCCAGCAGTTAAAAGTGGTATTATTTAACAACTTTTGCTTTGAAGTAAGTGACTTGCATCTTCTATTGCATGTCTAGTGAGGTAGGTGCCCACGTGCATTAGAATCCAAGTGGTTTTAACAAACAGCTAATGCTAATTTTAGGAGAGTTCAACACAGCTAAACAGTGCAGTTGTAATGAACATTTTGAAATATCCATAAAGTTCTAAACAACTGGTCTGTATTGTTTCAGCTGACATGTTTTAAGGGTGACAGAGGCTTCCTAGAAGCTCTGACCAATGATAAAAGCTGCCCCTGAACAAAAACAAAAAAACCCAACAAAACAAAACAAAAAAGGCAATTTAACTTTTATCTTCCATTTCTTCCCTTTTGGAGATAGCACTGCTTGCATTTTGCAAACATATGAACTGCCCCAAAGGCACTCTAAGACTAGTCAGTTCTGTATTAGTCCTTGCTCATATTAAGGTTCAGAGTAAGAACACTAAGACTATTATTTGTTTTAGTCTGTAAAACAAGCCAAATGACAGCTCTTACTGGTGCCAGAGAGTTACATTTCCATGGAGGATACAAGGAGGGCTGCAGCTGGGGAGAGCTGTTCAGGCAGTCTGCATGGCCTGTCACACAAGCCTGTCGTGCGTGAATACTGAAAGAGGAATCTTCTGGATTTGAGGTCATGTAGCCCACAGCAAATGGAGACCTCTCTGTGATCAAGAGGTGTGCAAAACAACATATTAAGCTCTATTTTGTGATTTGCACAGGAGACAAATATTCCAATTGTGGATGTGAACATGGGCTAAACCTAGGTGTAGTAACATATTATTACAATACATGTTACGCTGTCTACCCGTTGCTGGCAGCTGCACAGGAGGAACTGATCTTGCCAGGCTGTACGGCTTGAAAATGAGAGACAGTGTAGTCTGACAAAAGGCAGGACATAGAATGTGGTTCAGTGTCTCTTCTGCCACATCTGTGCTTGCTGCTACTTTTTCCTGCTCCCACTCTTGTTGTTAGCCTGACATGAACTGAGGAGAAGGTTTCAGCTGTTAGCTGTATTTGGTTGGAATAAGAGAGTAACACCTGAGTTTCACTGCTGCTTTCATCTGAAGAGTCCTGCCATTTGAATCTCTCAGGAGTTTAGAGCACAACTGCAATGCGGTGCCTAAGTTCAATAAGGAGAAAGGGGAGATGGAAAAAAAAAAAAAAAAAAGTACTGTACTAGATCAATTATGTACCTAAAATAAAGGTGCTAGATTCTACCAGGATGATTTTGGACACACAACAGCACTAGGCAGGCTCCTGGGCAAATGCCAGGACAAACAAGTTTTGGTGTTTGCTTTTGGAAGAGACAGCAGGGGCTGATGGGGTTATGCCTTGCCAGAAGCTGATGCCCTGGACTGAGTTGCCAGAGAACCCAGATTTCACCTTTTGCAGGGAAACAGGTCATTTAATGAAGACAAGGTAACACACGGGCAGAGTTTTCTGTGTAAACATTCTCCCAAAAGAGTCTGTTAAGCATTGTGGTCAGATTGTTCCAGTCAGTTTTAAGTAGGAAAGAACCTTAAATAGTTTAAAATATTTGTTGACACCCAAATTTTCCATTTTTGGTTACTATATACTGAAGCTTGAAGAGAGGAGGAAGAACTTTGTGGATCAGCTCTTCTTCTGTATAAACCCACTCATTTGGTATCATTTATTGCTTCTTGCTCAAAACTGTCAGAATAATTCTTAACAGTTCAGCTTTGCATATGAAATAATGGCTCTGTAGAAGGCAAGAATTAAGAACAACATGGCAGCTTAATGAAACAAAATCTAAAGCAGTATTTCTTCATGCATAAAGCTAAGTGAAAAATCTTGCCTTTTTTTTTCTTTAAATAAAAAGTTCTTGCCCACTAGGTGGAGCCTTTTATCTTTCTCTACCAGCTTTTCTTCTGTGCAAGGATCACAGTTTGAAATGCTGAAGTGAAAAAAAATGCAAAACCTATAAAACAGTACTGCTGATTCACGTGGCTCAAATGGACCAATTCCAAGTACTTGGTTTCAAAACCAGCCAACATTTCAACTAACATAATTAAAAATGCATGCTTTCCATTCAATAAATGAACAGTAATTAAAGTGAAAAACTAGGTTTAAGCCAGTTAAGGAAGTAAGAGAATGTACTGCTTCTAGGAAAACTTCCTGCTGAGTCATGCATTATGATGTGAAGTTTACAAGGTCAAAGAAGTGGAAGTTTTATCAGGTCATACCTAATCCATTCCCTTTTTTTAAATGGCTTTCAGTCTTATTTGTTAAGTCCTAGCAAGTCCTTATGCCTTGGGAAAAAAACCCTATTACAACTCTCCCTACCCCTTCTTGCTGTTGAGATTGTTTTTCTGAAGCACATTCCAAAGAAAACAATTTTATTTTCTAATATTTAGTATTGAAGTTTTGATGGGTACCAAAAATGATTTTAATAAAGGATTCCACACTGAGATTTTTTTTTTTTAAATCCAAATCTCAAAAACCCTAGGATTTTTAGAATTCTCTAATTAAAAGAAATTTTACGTTGGATCACTGAAAATGTTCTTGCAGACAAATAGTAGTCTTTTGTTTTTCATGAGAACCTTCAAGAGCTGATTTGGATAAACCCATAAATGACTCATTGAAAACAACACACACCCCCTTCCAGCAGCACTAGACATTTTTTTCCCCCTGAAGTTTTGCTTAGTGCTTTGGTTCCAGTCAAACTGTGTTTACTGATAACAGACAGCTGATGAGAAAAATATTCTACCCAGCTCCTCCAATGTAGCTATACTATTTTTCATTACTCTCCATCTACAATGTCAGCATGTCTCAGTGGCACTGAGCCGAGGTGGCCATGCCTTCAAGCAAAGCCACGGGGGGGTCATGAGTGGTTACATGAGAAGGTACCTAAGTAGTAATTCTGTGGTGTGGTTTGAAGTCTGACAACTCTGGACTTCAGAACTAAAAGCAAATGCTATTCCTCCCTTTAGGAAAGAAAAAACCAAAACAAAACCAACAAAGAACCCCAAACAAAAAACCCCCAAAACCAAAACCCAAACAACAAAATCTATTATGAGACAGCTTTTTATGGTGCGCCCTGTATTCTTATCAGTAATGAAAGATTCTCATTTCTGTCTGATGGACTGCAATATATCACTAATTCAGACCTAAACATGGGCAGGACTTATTTTGATATGGTAGTGGAAGAATGTTTTTCTAGCAGATTTTATTTTGTTTAGCAGGTGGTTGAATGTGTCAGGGTTTGAGAATGTTGGAAATAATTTAGAGAAGAAATCTGAGGGCTCATAGGTGAACTTCCCAAAGGAGCATAATCACAAACATCTTTATTTCTTAGCCATCCCTTTTGCTGACTAAATTATATGACAAAGGACCTTTACCCTATAATTGTCCCAAAGGACATTAACCCTGAGTCTGCCCACTTCCAGTATTTTATTGCTCATCTTTTGATACTTTTTTTTTTTAAATACACAATTCTGAAGATGCTGTGTGGAAAATATTAATCTTGGACGTAAGATTTTGAAAGTTGATGAATCTTATGGTTGCCAAAACAACATTTAGAATTGTGAACCAAATGCACGCTGTAAGTAATCAAGGTATATAAAAAACTAATCAACCAACAAAGCCCAAACCTAAAAACATATTTGAAAAACTTTTATCATATTTATACCTCCACCATGGTTGGTAATTTTATTTTTTAGTTGGTGGTGCTGAAAGCAAGACCTAAGCCTTGCTTGCAACATGTTCAACGTTGTGCTACAGGCCTTCAGCCTGGAAACTGAACAAATAGCGTGGACTCTCATTATAACTAGATTGGGCCTAATTGTGTTAGGCACTGCAAAAACACTAGCTCTCAATATTAGATTACTCCTCTTAATAGCTGTATTCATGATGTAGTAGACTTATTATTCCTATGACTTCATTGTACTATTTAAGACACTTATATATAAAGTTCAGTCCAGCAGAAGACCGTTTGTATTAAGGTTTCATGTACATTAAGCTGCACTTAAGAAGGGCTTGAAGGAGGCTCATACAGAGAAAAAAAATTCTTAAACATATCATATATGGTGAAAGCAAATGACATCATTAATTTGAAAGACTTAATTGAACAAGCAGGCTCTCTGTTATTTCTACATCTATAACAAAACCACAGTGGGATCTGGTCAGCTGAGATGCGTTTAACTGCAGTATCCAATGGTCATGCCAGAAGAAGAGTTTACAAGGTTCAAGTCCTTCCTTACTAGAAGTAGATTTAGTAAAGGAAGTGATTTTGGTGCAAGAATGGTGGAACAGTCATGCCTCGTGTCTTTATGCCAAGACATTTAGGCAAATGGAAGCCTTTTGGAAAGCCCTTGAATGCTGTGACATAGCACAAGGGACCTCACTACATGGGATTTCACCAACAAGTCAGGGTCTTCCCACTGTGACCACAAATGACTGAGAACAAAACACTCATGATAAGCATGTCCCACATAGATATCGTGATATATATGCTATGCTTCTTTTTCTTAGTTGTGTTTCTCAATTACTTCCTGAAATATGTACAGTCATACCGTGCTGATTTCCACCACCAAAAATAGAAATAGGTACACGAATACAAGCAGATTTCCACTGCTGGCATGGATGTTTGGAATATAAAAATAATTAATTATTAATTAAAAGCCTTATTAAAGTGAATGTAATCCTCTTCCCCCTAGGCAAATGCTGCATCAAAATGATAGAAAATTAAGATCAATAAGCTGAAACACAAGTTAAAGTGAAATATTGAATTACCATTTGGTATCCTATTACAGTTTATCTGGAGAGGATTTCCCTGAAGTTCTGTGTTAGGAGCAAAAATCTGCATTTAAATGGAGATGCATTAGTAATGCATGAGCTAGTACTTTGCAGGTCACTCTGTGTCTGCAGAACAGTAGCATTAATTTTGCTATTTAAAAATAAAACCCAAATAGTTTATAGCCTGATTTTCATTTCATTCCTCCTAGTTTTACACTTGTGGTTAGACTGACTTCACTGGAGTTAATCTTGATTTACACTGATATATACAAAAGAAAAATTGGGTCCTTGATCTCTGTGCAGTGGGAACTGCAAAACTGGAAGTTGCAAATAACAGTAATTTACAATAAAACACGAACTATTTTCAATACCGACACAACACCGAAGTACCATAAAAGCTTTCTGAGTCTAGTGGCAGGGGACAGGCGAGTCTGTCATGGCACAGATCCCTTTAGGGCCAAGGAGAGTTTTGAATAAGCAGAGATTGCTTAGGGCAATTTTTATAACAGTTATAACTTTTGATACCTGGTTTCATAGCACAGAACAATGGTTTTGTAATCTCGACGGATCCATATGAGTGGGCTCGCAAAAGCATCGAGAGAATACAGGGTAAAGGGGGCCCAGCAGGCAGGGCCAGGCGGTTTGCCGGCAGAGACTCTGGGCAGGGGCTCTGCAACACAGGCTGCCTGGCCTCACATGGGTGGGAATTCGGGAGGTGACAACAAAAGCACTGGCTGTCAAGGCCTAATGATTTCATTTAGAAAGAGAGAAAAACGTTAACAGAACTGTGTGTTCTACCCTGGATAGAAACCACCCATGTTGGGTGAGCCTTCAGAAATGCAAATGGATGTCAGAAGTTTTCACATTTGTTTCCTGCGTACATTTCTTCCCACACATATTTTTCCAACTTTATAATCATGGTGGTACTACAAGAATAGCTCTAACTCCTCCTGTCACATCACCTGCTTGGTGGCAATTTAAAATGATAAGCTGATAAAAATGATGCTAAGAAATAGAATGCTTTCTGTACTAATGTCTCTGCTTCACCAAAATCAACAAGAAACATTAACTGCAGGAAATTTCTATGGCTATTAGCAGCATTTTAGCACTACTAACAAGATATGCTCCAGTGTTTGTTCAAAATCACTTTAGCCTCTTAAAGTGGCCTGGAAAGTATGACACAGAAACTGTATATATTATTTTCAGTAGTGCCTTTCCAATCTAGATATGATAAAGCTGTACCAACACTACAATAGCAGAATTGATTTACCAAAAATGTAAGTATGAAGAAAGTCAGGGAATGAGCTGGTCTGGAAGATTGTTTCACTAAGCTAAAAAGCCAGGCTATGAAGTAATTTAAAGAATTTAGTTTAGCCAGTAAGAAGCAGAGTGTTCACTTCATTTATGATGCTTTCCAGTAAGTTTGTATAATGTTTATGAAGCTAACAACTCTGAGGGGCTGTACAAGTGACAGGTACTATTAATAACAGTGTTAGAGCACTGAAGAAACAGCTGCAGAAATAAAGTATAGCTTCAGTTTGACAGTCACTACTGTAGAGATCTTGCATATAATCTAGTCAAAATACACTGTTGCTATTTTGGTCTGTTTCTGCTTTGTGTTGTTGTGAGATAAAGAACGCTATTCTTATGAGAAAAAGGGGCAAGAGTAATGCTGAGATGCATCAGCTAATGAATTGTCTGAGTTCTAAACATCCATTAGACACCTCGTAGTACCCTATGAGGCTGCCATACTTTAGAGACATTACTTAGTCACACAAAGCCAAGAATGGCAATCTGTTGCAATGCTGAAACCCGAGATTAGCTAAAAACAATGGCGTTCTGTCTTGGCATGTCGGTCTGAAGCTCTGGTTTGACATGATGGCAAAGAACCTAAAAATATTTGCTATTTTGAAAGTTGCTATGCTGCCAAGTTGATATGATGCACCTAATTGTGAAATATATTGAATTTGTTAGAGGAAGATACCCAAATGATCCTAGCAAATGACCACATGCAGTGCTGCAGAAAGGAGTGAAATTCCCCCTACATTCCTCGTGACTGGGCTTTTGGAGACCGGGAAAGAAGAAGGAGAGGCAATCTTTTCGTGACCCCAATCTCCAGGCCAGTTGACTACAGCCATGTAGTCTGGCTTCGAACAACTTGGTGCCAGGAAGCTTTTCAACACAACCAGATCCAGGACAGACCTTCATCAACATCTTGCCTCTAGCTGTAGTCATTTTCTTGCACTTCATATAAAGATGAAAAAAACCCACCTTCTCACAGAAATCCATCTATGCATCCTTCAATGGGTTTTTAAAAGTGATATTAGTTAACCAGTACACATAGTTAATTATTTTTTCTCTTCTATTCTTTGGAATCCTGATAAATCCTGTCACATTTAGATTCATGAATTCACAAGAAGAGGCAGTAAAAGACGCCTTTAAAACACATGCATAATACAAGTCTTCCAGCTTCTGCATGGTGCTGTTGTTCCCATCGTTTGCAACAATGTGGAGATACAATGATTATTCATGTGACACCCAAACTGGGCCTGTAGCTGAAATACGGTTATATGGATATTTGCTCAGTAAATACCTACACAGCTTGGGTTAAATGGGCATCTTGCTCATCTGCTCCATGGAGAACAGCAGCACTGCCATGAACACTGCACAACGGTTTCAGCCAACCTCTTCTACTGCCTACCAGCGTGTAGGAAGAGTCCCCAACGTCAAGCCTGCCATTCAGTTTAGCACTGCTCTGCTTCATTTCTCTGTGGTGAGGCTGTGATTTTCCTAAGGGAGTTGATCTAAAGCCAGTCCCTAGCCAGCCCTGAAAAACAAATTTGAGCAGGCTAGCTTCTCCTCTTTATCATTGCTGCCAGGACTAGCTCAGCTTCATATCCAGAGCCCTGTTCTGCTGTACGAATTGCTCTGTCACTGGGCTACAGTGCCAAAATTAAATTAAATATAATTTGACAAAGCTCTGTAAAGGCTCAGTCCTTAACTCCAGCTTCTGCCATGCTTTGTAGGGGCAGGAAGCAGAGCAGCCGAACAGTAGTGGGCTGGAACCAATACTCGTGGCAGAACAAAGGTGGTTGTATACAAAGTGCAATGTTAAAATAGTGAAGATCAAAGCAGATCTTCTGAACTCTGGGAGAGGTTCAACATATTGCAGATTTAAACTCTTGCCCGCCAAGTCCAGTTCCCACCAGAACTGACCCAGTCCACGGCTGCTCCATTCAGACTCCTGGGTGGCCCCCAGGAGCCATGTATGTACTGCAGACTCTCTCGACCACCAGTTGCAGAGTTTCTTGCTCCCAGACCTCATGTCAATCAATTTGCCAGACCAGACAGACTGTTAAACTGTGCCGGAATAGTGGATCTGGTGCTCAAAGAGCTCCTCTGACCAAAGGAAGTGAACAGTTGCCTTCACCTCTGAGCACTGGTCAGGGTGCAAAAAAAGATGCTACCCTGTGAGTGCCCTGCCACACTGAATCCCAGGACAGCTGGTTGTACAGTGGCTTGTAGAGGGCAAGGGCATCCCCGGTCTTGAATGCAAGAAGCAGCCCCTCTTAGCTACTAGCACTTTATTACAAATAACTGGCTTTGATCAAATTAAATCCCTGACAAATAATTTTATTATGCAAACTTTCATAGCAAACGGTGCCATTTCCTAAAAGAGTTTTATGGAAATATGATACTACATTTACATGGAAAAATGAAAAGAACAAACTAGAATATTCATCCTTATGCACAAAAGGCATCATCAATAAAGCAGCTGTGCTTTTGTCTAAAACATTTCTCTGGAAGCAGGTAATTATTATTTAAAAAACCCACACTGATCTGCTCCTGACAGCTCACAAGGTACATGTTCATCTACTTGCTCTCCCTGACAGCTGATCTATTCTGAGCACAGGTGACTAACTAATAAAGTCTATTATACTTCTAATAGAAAAGTAATTCCATTTATCTTTACCCTTCCTAGCAGCACTGCTTCCTTTCACTGTGTTGGGGTGGGAAGCTGTAAGAAGTTTCTAAAATGTGGTTATTTTCACCCCTACAACTGCTGTGCATTAGAATTTTAGATTGTTCTGCTTTCTTCAGGAAAAACAATTAGACACAGATAATATCACCCTGAGGATGAAGCAAAAGCAATTATTTCTGTTACAAAATGTCCCCCTAGATCTGCATGTGAACAACTAAGCTTTTTGATTTTTAATTTTATTACTTTGTCTTTCTGTTAACAAATAATTAATATGATTACTAACACCCTATGTACCTCTAATGTCTATACTATTTCAATTATAAAGCCATTACTGATGCTTATTAATTCTATTCCATTTATCTTCAAACTCGCATGGTAAACTTATAATATTTGTTGACAGTCATGGAGCTGCAGCTCCTCCAAATTCACTCACAGGAATCCAGCAAAGTTTATCTGCTGCCACCTTTAAGACAGAACATGAAATTCAACAGGAGACTGCAAACCACAGTTTTTAGTTCAGAATCACTCAATTGGATTCGATGGCTCTCCATGTCTTCCAAAACATGAAGGATTTTTTGGAAATAGTGTTGCCCACTATGTCTTTGCGATCTTCCTTTATTCTAAGCAATAAAGGTCAGCTTTTAAAAAAAAAAAATCCAACCAAAAATGTAACTTACAACACGGCAAAGCCTATTTTAGCTAGTAATACCCACTTCTTCCATTTCACCCACCATTAGAGCACTTTGCTTCAGGAAGGACACGGAATGGTATTTGCCATGTATATGAATCAGTAAATCAGTGCATATGGCTCATTTGAAGTTTTTGCCTGTTTGCTTTTTCAGTCTTTGGATGCAAAATTCCGATTTGTTGTTGATGCTGTTGAATACCAACAACTTCTATATCATGTTTGTCCCTGAAATTAAAAAAGGGAGATTCATCATTAAAGACAAGTCCTAAGTCTCATTGACTGTCAAAGACTTTATTTGAGTGGAAAACTAACTTCTGAGGATCTTTTAGTTAGTTGTGCACTCTGGAAAAGTCCCATTGATTTCAAGTAGTGATTTCCAATATGAACAATGCTTTTCATGTTGGTGTGCTTCCTCCTCCTGACCTTTGAAAAGCCTGTTTTTTCCCCCCATCGTCCCCTCCCTCCCCTTTTGCAAACTGGCTAGCAATTCATCCTTGACATTCAGAAACATGTCGTGCACTTCCAGGCCCTGCGATTGTTAAGGATTCAATGGTTTGGGGGAATGTTTCCTCCTGCTGCTTCTCCTCTAGGGAATACTGCCATAGCAGGGCTAGTCCATGCTTTCTGCTGGGGCCAAGTGGAATTAAAGGCTTCAGCATTAATCATGCAGTGCCGTGTCAGGCACTGCCCAAGCCAGGTGATGTAAGCTTTTGACCCTCAAACGCAGGGGCCGAATGCACCGCAAATTAATGTAGTGCTACATAGTGCAGTCAAAGACATTAAAGTTTTAAGAGCGCAATTGATTATATGTAGTTCAACTTTCAAACGCATTGGTCAAGATGGATTGCAACAGTCACACCATGGCACGGTGATGCATGTCAGCAGGCTCTCAGTTTTACTGTATGGAGGACTTCACATTGGCTTTTAACCTACCAATAAACCACACCTAACACACTGCAAGAAGTGTGAAGGAAAAGGAATTACAAATCCAGTAGTCTTATGTAAAATAAAAGACCAAGCCAACTACATTACAGCTTGTCTACTTCTGCCAACACCAACTAATTTCCAGCACTTGGGGCTGAAAGACCACGATGGCTGATAGTGCCGCGTAAGGAAATACATCCTCAAACAGCCTCTTTTCTTAGGCCGTAGGAAGCTTCCATAAAGTAAATCAGATTTGTAGCCCGGGATGTTCCTTATCTCACCTGTCATATTCAAACTTTTGTTATTCCTCACTAATTATCAGTGTCTGATGTGTATTGTAGGAGAAACATTCCTAAGTGGCTATGGAAGCCACTTTTCTGAATTTAATTTTGAACTCAAAATCAAACTTATTAAATATGATTGTCTCTTATTTCACATTGCTTTTCCCATCCTGGCCATTTTGTGTACTCAACATTTTCCACTCTTTTTTGTTTTGTAGTCACTTCACAAAACGTATGATACCTAGTAGGAATTCATAGACATTAACTATCTATCTGACCAATTATTTAAAATCACCAGATGTGAAATACTTTTTTATTTTGCTTTCAGTAAAATTTTCCCTATTTGCAACATTATGTTGGAGGAGAATAAAACTTTGCTAAAAATTACTATTAAAACATTTCTGTTAGTTCTAGAAACAATGATAGCAGCTTATGTTCACATCTTTCTTAAAAGTATCTGAAGGATAAAAAATAGCGCTGTAAAAGGTTTCGAACCTGCCACCTACAGCAGACTAATGTAACTTTTTAGATGTGTGGCATAAGTGTTAGAAAAGGAAATAAATACAGTTAAAAAAAGATAGGAGTATCTCTTTATCCTGAGTGAAGAATCATATGTGTAAGAGTTTATTTCCTGTGTTGTTTCTAAACTTATTTTAACTAGGTATGTTATCTTAAAATTGGAAAAAATCCCAACAAACTGAATTTCTACTTTCAAATAAGGCAGATCAACAATAAAGCACACAGTCTTTCCAAATTATAAGTTTCCAAATTATTGGTTTAACTACTGCTATGGGGTTTCCTACCAATAGTTTCAACAAGTCTGCTGCATAGTGTGTTAAAAGATGGATGTATCTATGACTAATGCTCATAGGAAAAAATTAATATAGCTATAATTCTTTCATTTGAATTCTTCTATGCTCTACTATCCTAAATGTTCTACTATACTCAAATAAAAAAATATCTGTGATGTCTACATGCTTACAAAGCAAGTAGAAGTATCCAGGAATATACTGACACATCTAAAGATTGATGCTGGTATACTCCACTCAGAGAAGACACTTTTCATAGTTAACCAAATGCAAAAATCTCAGATCAAGCGAGACCTACAACTCTGTTTCACCTCTTGAAGATGTGGAGATAGACACATATTCCTCCTGATATCATAACTTTAGGAGTATATCACTACAAGGCATATCCAGTGATATGGAAGAGGCCAATGTATCTCCAAGGTAATCCTCCAAATATAGAGATATCTCATGCAAGATTTGGACCCAGCATCAGGCTTGGTGATCACTGAAAAATTATAACTGTTTCGTAATTTAAGGCATGGCCACCTATTGAAAGGTGTGTCTGTTACAGAATAGGCATCACTGGTCTTATAGAAACAGGAAGGCTTTTAAGACCATCAAAATAGTATCAAATGCATGCCCACTACAATGCAGATTTCATGAGACAAAGGGGAGCACTTTGAAGCAAAAATATCAGCCAGGAAGAAAAGTCTGGTAAAAGCTTAAACTTTACTGGAGGATGGGTTTAGAAAACACAAAGTAAACCACCAACATTTCCAGGAAGAGCTGGAGAACCTTGCATGGTCTGTACTGAACTGATGCAGATGAGCCCTGCAGCAATGAGGTCAGTACATGGCAAGAGGTTTGTCATGTCACGTGCAAGAGTGAAACCTGTATGATACAGATTTTGAAGTACAGGGCTCATTTACAGGTACATAAGCAGAAAAGAGAGCAATAAAGTGTCAAGCCTAAAAGCTGTGAGCAAAAATGTAGTTATATGACTTCTAACATCATCGGCAGCCAGGTGGATAAATCTCTGCATGCTGCTTTGAAAGGGTACCCATAAATAGTCATAGGATTCTCTGAAAAAGCACAGGACCTTTAAGGAAGGCCAGAATACTGCAGGAAGCTCTCACTGAAATATACCTGAAGTCAGTCAGCCATAAAGGATGCCTTGCAGATGTCACACATGCAAACTATACTGGAAGTGGACTGAGGGGCTTGAAAACAATGCTGCAGAACAGAAAAAGTCCCTCAAATCTATCATTTTGGGAGAAGGAAGGAACACTACCAAAAATTTCACAGTAGAAGAAAACATCTCATGGAAAGCTTGCTTTGCTATAGCACTCTAAACCCACTAAATGCACTTTGCTGGCTAACCTCTGTTGCCCACAGGGAAACACTCCTGTTAAGAAGTTTTGTTCCCTCTCTTGGATCATGGACTTCAAAAGTCATGGGATGCCAAATGCAACACTGAGACAACTCCTGTAATTTGTAGAAGACAGAATGGGCAATATCATTGATGTAGCGTAATGAGCCGTTTCCCTCCTCCCTACTGTGATTAATGGTGTGGATAGAAGGTCTGCTCACTGAGCTGATAGGCGTGATTCTGGCCCTGGAGGCATGCCCTATATATAGCGCTGTGTGAATATATGCATGAGAGATTGGCAGGCAGAAGTAGCTCTGGGAGCCTTTGTTATTGTCCAGTTTACTCTTTCCTGAGCTCCTCCAGCTTGCACAATCTGTGTAGCCTCTGGGAAGGCAGCTTTAGAATTGGCTTACTTGATGGAAAAAGCTGCTCTTCTTGATGCATATGATGCAAAGTAATGTGACAGTGATTGACAGCTAGGGGGAAAGAGGAGAGTAAAAATGAGTCAAGTCAGGGTATTGTGTGAAGGAGCAGAAGGGAGAAGGAAAAAATAGGAAAATTCCTCATTACCACAGCACGTGTGCATTGGCGGAGATAAGAGTTGCTGTTTTTTATAATAATAATAATCATTATTAAAATCAGTTAAGTTGACACAAGTTTATGATGATATAAATAGTACCCCAGTGATTACTGGATGTTTTTCTTCAAAACTTAATCTTCCCCGAATACAAAATAGTTAGTAAGTTTAGGAGTCTGCCAGTCTACTCCCCTTCACATTTTGTGAACAGGTAATGTAATGAGAAGAAAACCCCCAGGGTCTAGTCCTATCTACACTTCCATTGATACACTATGCTCCTCATGCATACATTTAAGGACAGCCAGAACTTGCCTGCCAGCTTCTCATTCTCTTCTCCCTTATACTGCAGAGCCAATTGTAATTTTTATTGAATGATGCAATTTCATTGCAATGTACTGGGCACAAGTGTGCCGCTGCTTTTGTGCTTTCTTAGTTCAGGTCTGAAAACAGAAGAAAAAGCTGTAATTGATTCCATCAGCCTTTTTTTGTATTGAAATGAAAAGTAACACCCAGAGAAACTTCCTTCTACTAGAATGATGAGGAACTCCAAATTTAGAGTCTCTCACTTTTTTCCTTTAGGAGATGGTACACGCCCAACAGAGACATCCCACTTCAGTTTATCTTCAGCAGAATGATAGGTTCTGGACCACTAGCATGGAAAGCTGAAGTCTTTAAAAAACAAACAAAAAAATTAACAAAAGGGGTAATGATATCAACTTGAAGACACTAGTGGCAAACCCAGAGATATTAAAATACATCACAGAGGAAAGAGCTTATTTGAACAAATTCCAACTGGCTTTTGTTCTTAGTGCTCAGTAAAATACCCTTTTCTAGAGCTCCAAGAGACATGCTGGAAACACTACTCCTCGCTGCTATTTGGAAATAAAGTTTTACAAGCATCTCATAAGAATATGCCATGCTTGCATTCAGCCTAAAGGAACTAGCACCATTAGCAAACAGGTTATGCTGTAGTTTTCCTTCTGTTGCCTATGCGCATGCAGCTCTGTATAACAAAGTCACAGGAGACAAGGTTAGGAAATGACATGCACAGCAGTTGCCTTTCTGTTAATATAAGAAACCTTTTCTTCCTGAACAGAAAGCAAATGCTGGAATTTTTTTATTAAATTCTCACCTTCTACACTCACTACTATCAGATCATACGTCACAGCACGCTCAGTTTCATCTAGCATTAACACCAGTATTTTAACATGCATGGAATCATGATGGTCTAAAACTCAAAACTGTCCTCTCAAAACCCCTTAATTGCTAATTGGACTAATTTTAGTGTATGTCCCTCTGAAAATCCTGGAACTCAAACCCCTCACACCTGGCTGTAATCCAGGGTTATCTTTGCAAAAGATCTGCAAGTCAAGATGGGTCATGATGGGTCAAACTTTGAATGTATTTCCCGCTTTGAAAACATCTGGTAGATCTCTCTATAATTCCTTAGGGAGATCAGGTTCAAACAGTACATATCTTCAGGCCATTTGGGTGCATTCACTATCAATCACCTTCAGGGACAACTGCAATTCAAAGATGTATACACACTCATCTTTAAGGTAAATTTATACCTAATTTGGGCCTTATCTAGTCAGTCTAGTTCACCGTTCTTTCCTGCAGGCTATGGTTTAGAGAGGTACTAAATCATGTGCTTAAGCTAAGTCCACACAGACATGTCACTGATATCATAAAAACCTCAGTACCTAGCTTGTGTTATGCTGAATTGAAGTTCAAAGGATTCCTTGTAAAACCTCTGACCATATAACATGATGGAAAAAGGACAGAGAAATTTGTAACCTCTCACAAGAGCGTCTAGACCCACTAGTGCCTTTAATTCTTGATTTAAAAAGCAAGCAAAACAAGACAAAGCTTAGCCTAGCAAAGCCCTTCTACTTTTAAATTAATCTCTTTATTTATAACCTTAATGATAGTAAGACACATCAATAATAACATGGTATGAAAGCTCCTCTCTTTTCTCCCCAATGCAGTTTTTCTTACAACGATTATGGTAATCTTTCTTGTCTCTTGATTAAATGAAGGCAGCTTGCTTCACTTAGATATGCCTTGCCTGAGCCAAGCTGGCTTTACATTTTGGCACACACACAGAACTCCAAAACTGAAAAACCTTTGCTAAGAAAGATCTAGTGTTCAAAAACTACTCAGTCTTGACACTGTACAGTCTCTTCCATTTTCATTGCAGCTTGGTTATGGAGGAGGAAAGTTTTTTTTACTCGTCACATTAAACCAAAATTGGGTTAATCTGACCCTAGTGACAACAAGCCAATTTCAGGAACACGTGAAAGTCCTGCACTACTTTTCAAGAAATGGTACATGCAGGAGTTATCTTCTCCCCAGTCTCTCAAATAAACACCCCTTTTCCCACCCCCTAATACCCAAATTAGAGATGTATGTTTAGAAATTCATCCTATGAAACGATCTAGACATTCTGACGGCTGCAATTTATCAACATAAATTACTGCACTTCACAGCAAAGCTTCTGTCATAAGAAAACACCGTATGCCCTAAATTGCCTGCTGCCCTCTTCAATACTCAGCCTAGTTTTTAAGATCTAGAGATCTGCTGATAAAGGACACCTCGGTGCATACAGCGACAAAAAAAATTGAGTTTCATACACATCACTGGAAACATCCACACACTGCTCTATTAATCTTTAGATTGGGGTCATTTTTCTCTTGAGATGTGGTAATAGATTACTTCGAGAGGAAATGGGGAAGAGCGCCCAGACAGGGCCCTGCTTAATACTACGCAAACTTGCCTCCTTCCTTCTTGGTTTCATCCTAAAAAGTATCTAATGGCCAAAGCTGCTGTTAACTCTGTATTGACCAACACCAATGCCAAAGGAGTGCACAATGGGTTAGTAACATCAGTCTGCCCCTGCATCTTCTCAAGCACCCTCTGCTGGTAAGACCCCTGCTGCCACTGCTCCTCTTCTCTCCCTGATCACAGCCCATTTCGCTGGTTCCAGCATCATCACCCACCTGCCCAAGAGTTCCTCAAATCCTTTACCCAACCTCCTTTGCATTTCTCTATCTTTTTGTTTTCTCTGGGAATCAAAATATACTCACTTCTGGAAAGGCAGAGGATAAATCGGGCAGGTTCTGACCCTTTGTCTCTTCTCCTATGAAGATTCAGTCTCTAGGTTACTGCAGATAAAAAAGACTTTCGCTCCCCTCATTCCTCAATCCCTCTCAATGAGCCTCAGCATGTTCCCAGACCTTCAGCCCTGCATTTTAATGTTCTTTTGGTTCAGGACCTTTAAAGCTACATGAGGAAAAACATACCTTAAAGTGCCTTGGAGAGACTTATGGAGGGAAGCGGCCATATGTTCTTCAGTACTTTTGCCAGTCCTGATTTTTATGGTATTTCTTCCCACGTGAACTCTGAAAACTGTGATTACCAGCAGCATAAGGAATGCCCACCACTGTGTTAAGGGGCACGCTTCTCCACCCACAGAGCAGAAATCAGGACCGGGAACTGAAATCAGTGGAGTTCCCTTGGTGCCGATGACCAAGAACAAGGCAGTGCCCTGCCACTGCTCATTAGGGTACAGTGCCTTGTCTTTGGAGGATCCTCTGCTGGGTTCTTCCTCTTTTCACCATCTGTCTTTCATTCTGCAGCCAAGGAGACAGTCTGTCAAGGTGGAAGAAAAGCACATTGTGCTTCACCACTCCTACATCAGCTGAACTGCCTGTGGGGGCCATATCTATGGGCATAAACTAAAGTAGTCCCAAGCTGCCCCATGGTACACCTCCTCCTGTATACCACAGTACACACCAGCAATGATAAGGTTAAAGAGCTACGTTAGTATTTTCACTGCATCTTCCTCCTTCCAAGATATCAATGTAAGCTTTTCTTTATTATTGCCCACACAAGTTTCTCAGGGCGCACTCAACTTTTAAATGATGACTTAATGTCTTAAAAGTTTTAGGCTTTTCATTATCATTAGGAAAATCTATGAAGAAGGTGGCCACATTTTGAATTTTTTGGGACAACACAGCCTGGACTTGATTGAGAGAGAAGTAAGGTATTTCTAGGAGGAATAAATTAAACTATTACCAGGTAGTCCCATATATAATGGGACAGTATAATACTAACCAATTCTAATATATTCTTTAATGGTCCTGTTCTATTTCTCATTTATTTCAGTCTTGAATCCCTAAATGTCACTTGTCCTGTGGGAGACTATTACAGACCCTCATTGATATTAATGACATCTGCTTCACAGAGCCAGCAACCCCCCAACAGCATCGGACATTCAGTGCTTTAGAAGGGGAGGCTCTTCCATTATACTTTATCATAGGCAATGTGAAATTCTGCCTCTCCTCATTCTGGGAACATGACCCCAGTTTCACAGCAGGGATGAGTTTCTCATTGTGCTGTTTCTTGCCATTTAGATGCTACACACCTGATTTTGCAGAACCTAGCCCCTCCTTTTCAGGGCTTGTGCCAGTCTCACAATTTCAGGGAGGGAAAAGAACTTTGCTCCTTGGGTCAAGCTGCACAAATGAATGACAAAAGTCCGTACTGGAAGCACCTTACAAAAAAAGACACTGAGAAAGAGCTGCCACATATTAGTACCTGGCCATTAAACTATAGGCAAAGCAGTTTCTGGCTGCCAGCAATGGTGTTGAATATCTGCACACAACACTTTGAGCACCAACTTTGAAAGCGTGTGGTGGTTTTTTTTATTATTATTATTATTTTTTTACACTAAGTCAGTCATAATTTTTGTTCGCAAGTCACTGTGCAGAGAGGAAGAAAAAACACCTGGGGCACCCAATGACATTATGGGGGATATGGTGAAGGCAAGATGACAGTGCTTTACTTCTTCATTAAAGCAAAGCATCTGCCACTTTGTTAATAGTCCAGTATGCCTTGCTCTCAGAGAACTGTGAAGGTGGCAATGATTAAAGCCAGTTCTGACTGAGGAAAATGCATGTTACAGTGACCTCAAAAGTGTAATTCAAAATTTATGCTGCTACACCCGCCAGCTGAGTGGGCCACACTCTAATCCAAGGAACCATCTGTGTAGATGCAGGTAGAGCACATACAGTCTCAGGAGAGGCACCATAGACCATGTTCCCTTTCGTGCTTACCATCAGCACGAAAGGGAACAAAAGATTGTCTACTGTCAATCCCTCCTGTCTAAAAAAAAAAATAATTTCAAGTGAAGCTTATGAACTAGGAGGTAAAAAGTTACTGAATCTAGTCCTTAGAGGAGGTGCTGTACTAACCCAATCAGCTGTAATAGCTCAAAGAAGCCACCACAGGCTGCTCAGGGCAGTTTTCCTGTAAATAGGCAGCTGTGAACATAGGAGACCACAGTGGCTTCCTGCCAAAAATCTGCATTTTAATAACTTTGTAATTGCATATTTTTGCAATCTGTTGACTCTGACTTATTTTAAGAACATCCAAGGAGTAAAACAGTATCACCACCAGATTTTCTGGTACTTTAAATTTCATAATGAAGTTTGCAACAACTCAGTAATTACTGTGAATAATTCATAATAAGGGTTATAATGATGTGACACATTTTAGTGAATCTCTGAAATTTAGGATGTTTAAGTGATAAAAACAAAATAAAAATTAAATTCAATAGTAAATATTAGAAGAAAAATAATTAAATTCCATAATTAAAAAAACAGATTGCGAATCCAGTCTGGGTGGTGGTGTTGCTATCAAGCTCATGTAATTTCATTAGAAGTGATTTGTTTTAAAGATGAAGCATAATTTTAACAAAAATGGCTGTGATCCTGCAAATGCCAGCACCCACAGGCTAAGCCATGCACATGAGTAGTCTCACTGCACAATGGGACAACTTGAGTGCAACTATTTGGCAGACTGTGGCCCCAGTCACAGTTTGCACAACAAAACACTTGAAAAAATAATCCATCTTAATAAAAATAATGTGAAATTAAATCCACTTTTACTTGGTTGCATTTTTTAGATTAGTACTATGAACAATACATTGGGTAAGGGATACAGAACAAGTTTCAAATGATCAAAGTCCCTTTGCTTAGAGAAATGGAGTCAAGCACGCCTTGGCTCGGTGTACCCTTTTCATTGCCCAATATTCTGAAACTGTGATCCCTAAAGCAGGCTTCCAGGGACAGCCACAAGACACCTAACTGCAGTATTTCTTTCAGGTACTAATATGGTTTGGGATAGCTTGAAAATCTAGTTTCACTTGAAGTAATAGGCTTTTTACATCTTTGCTCTCTACAGATACACTGACTGACCAGAGTCAACCACTTGAACTCCAGTACTTAAACAGAATAATAACATCAGTTCGGTTTTGTATTTGTAATGCCTTTTCCCAACTTTAAGTCAAAATTTTAACATAAAGGCTTGTTCCATTTTATGAGTGGAAGAATGAAAGCCCAATTCTCTTACCCTTTTTCCCAGGGAAGCAGCAGGCAGAGATTAGAATCAAGGCTCTACCTTCCAAGACTGCCATCTAAGGAACCGTCTCATAATAAAGCAGATGAAGAGTTATAAGCTAAAACGTACATCTGCAAAGGTTGATCAGGCTGAATGGGCATTGACTGATTGCTTTTCTTTCCCCTTCCTGAAAAGCAGCGACAAAAGTCCTTTGTGAGCAGGTGAATTCGCCAGCCCCAGTATACAGTGGGAGGGACAGTGAAAGACTGCCAGACGTATGCTTTATGGTATAGCTGCGCGTGTGTTCAGCCCAAGAGGTGGAGGGCTTTCTGTCCCCAAGTTTCTGTCCCCATTCCTTGCCCTTAGAGGTTATTTCCTCCTAAAGGTGTATGTGTTTACTAGCAAGAGAGGGAAAGTGCTGGGTGACAGATCCTGGTGACAGATACACAGATGTGATTTTCATTATGCTTTGCAAAAGGAAACAGAGTGTTTTCACCTAATTCTGAAGAGTGTAAAAAAAAAAATGCAAGGAGGGGTCGTTTGACCTTTTTTTGTTTGTTTTGTTCTTTTAACCTAAAGATTTAGCAATGACCTTCTTGACAGCTTGTTGCAATTGTTTTTCTGTTATCTCATTAATTTCTAAATTATTCTCTTCAATAGCCACTACCTGTACCTTAGCCCTCCAGTTTGAAACAGTATCATTTAGCCCCAATTAAGCCTCTCACGTTCCAATTTTTACCAACAATGAATGAAATATTGAGAGAAAAAACTAGAGTTTCAAGTATTTAATAATGGTTGCTAAATACAAGAGAATAAATACAAGATCCTAGAAGGATAGAAGCCATGGTAGATAAGATAGATTTGCGATATATGTGGGATGCAAACTCCCCCCACCTTCCTAATGCCACAACTTTTCTAGTGGCAAGGGAAACATAACAGTCTTAATCTCCTTGTCACCTCCAAGAAGCAACTGAAGAGCTTTATTCCCTAACAAATGTAAAGTAATAGACAGTGAAAGACCATTCTTGAAGGGTTCTCCCATCACTCATCCTCTAAGAAACCTTCATCGCAACGGCAGCAACAGCAACACCTTCTAGCAGGGGCTCCCAGCAGCTGCTTCAGTGATGGCTCAGTGATGCCATAGGAGGAAAGTAACATTTAATTTTACTTCTTTATTGGTGGGTGGGAGGGACGGGAATGTAACAAATGACCCCTGACATAAGGCATTTCATGGAGAATTGACCAGTTGGGATTAATGGCCCTTGGCTGCATTTGCGCGATAAAAATTTTTCAGCCAGCCATTAATTTTCAGGAAATGCTCTGTGCCTCAGTCATTATTACTTAAATAAAAACATATATTGTATATATGGTCAAATCAAATTATGGCTAGAATTTTGTCAAGCACAGATAAGGGTGTAAATTTACTGTGTTATTAAAGCTTTTCCTTTTACGTTCGGATAACTGTGGTTTGGTAGTGGGAATGACTGTTACATGCCCTAAGAAAACGCCCTTGCTTTGTCCTTGAGTAGAACAATCACAGGATTAGAAGCCAGGATAACTATTTTCCAAAAAAAACCCCAAAACCGACAAAAAACACCAAAACCCCCAAATATATAAAAAAATAAATCATCAATTACCTTCATTTTTGTCATAATCATGAAGAAAAGTAGCATACATATGTACACATTCACTGCAATTACATCTAAAAATATGTATACTTATCACACAAAAATGTATACAGTATATTAAACACAGACAGTGGTGTGGCATTTTTGCAGTGTATTTGGGCTGACTGTATTAATTATGCATGCCAAAGCAGTAAATGCATAGTGCAGATCATCCTAAAGAAAGGCTAATAAAACTTTCCTATCACACTTATATTCCCTGGTTTTTGCTGCACACTGCAGGAGCACCAATTTATAAAAAGGAGTTTAACAAAATTTTATTGAAGCTGTGGCTTGCAAGCCTGAGTCTGTAAAGCCAGGTACTTCAGCTGCCATCAGTGAGACCATACAGTGATTTGAGAAAGAGAAAGACTATAACCAATAAAATTTTAGAAGCCTCTATAAATGACTTAGAATAGATTTTCTATACAAGTGCCTTGACGTGAAAATCTAACAGTAAGGTCTGGACCCATGATAGGTATATGGTTCAGTATAGTTAGTATTAATGTAAGCTTTTTACCAATAGAGATAGGGAATTTATAAGCTTACCAGAGAGTACAAAGCATCTATGTAGAGCCAGGGATGATCCACAGATATCTGACTTTAAAATCTTGAACGCTCTCTGTGTATACAGAAGTGATGTTAGTTCATGTCTGGAGACGTTTTACCTTTACGAGATGCACTGTTTTTCTTCCACCCAGCCCAACACACCTACTGAGGCAGGCTGTGTCCTCAGGTGCAGCCCCACTGAGAACGCAGCAGAGCACGGACTGATTTTGAGGTGACAAAGCTAAGAAAGGAATGGTGAAGCTTCTTCTCAGCCCTGCAGCAACCTGGTCCCCAGCAATAATGGGGGACTAATGCCATTCCCTGTCTCTGAAGGGAGGCAGGGCTGGACATCGAGCTCCTCTCAGCACCTGAAGCTGACGGGGCATCTGCAGTGCGTGCCAGGTCACCCCAACACCCCTGAGGGGTGATACCGGGTTTTACACTATTTTTATAATGCCTCTTGTAGAAAACGAAGGACATTCTAAATCTGCGTCAACAACACCCATTTATTAAAGGGCAAATACCAATGTCATTTATGTTTAAATGCACATTACTTCATTTCAATTCATGGGCATGCTGTCTCTAACCCTCTCTGCTCCCTGCATCAGTGCTAGACTCCCCAGCATCCGCGCTGTGGTGTCCTTGAGGTGCTCTGACCAATCTCCTCCTTCTCAAATCCAGCCTTGGGTCTTCTCCTCCTTGTCTCCTCCTGCATGGGCAGGCACGCCTCCCCACCCAGTTGCCACACTCAGCCCTCTCACTCCCTTCCCCACACCATGAAGTGCCTTCTCCCTTAGCAAAATAACAACCTGAGTTTTCTGAGCTGCTCAGCATCTGCGGTTTGTCAAGTGAGAAAGGAGTTTGCCCAAAACATGTGGAAATAGGCACGTTTTAGAAAGAGTTTCAGCTTTCCAAATCATTTGCCATTCCTAACATCTTCCACAATGGTCTGCCTCATGCCTTGTTAGCTCTATAGATAGCACAAAGGCTTTAAAGCAGTGTGATATTAAATGCTCTTAAAAGATGACAAAACCAGGACAGGACTGAGTATAATGTGAGTTTTATAGCGATACACGAGTGGAATAATGGCTTACTGCCCCCACACTTCATGGACACATTTGAAACAAAGGAATTAAGATTGCATGTTCTGATTCACCTTTGCCTTCTTCAGCCTCGTACTTAATGAAGTCACTGATAATGCAACCCTATTTTATTAAGTCTCAAGAGATTATTTTGGCTGGTACTAATGACTGAACCAAAAAAATCAGGTTTGATCAGGCTCTGACACTGAATAGCTGCATATCCAGCTCTAAATTTGCATTTCCTGGCAACTGCCCACTTACTGTGAACATGCACAGTTGGCAAAAAAGTGTTTTGTAAGGATACAACACTGGACAAAATTCAGTCTCAAATCCTAGCCCATGTCCACCCCAGGAATCCAAGGTACTACAACTGAGAAAGCAGCTAAAATTTTCTTTCCTTTTTCATCGGTTGTACAGAAATGAAACTTTTTGTACACATTGCTAAACCATAAAAGAATCAGAAAGCAAATATTAATTTCTACCATAAAAGTGCTGAATAATTGTAGCAAATATTTTATGTTGTAATTTCTGTAATTGGTACAGTAAAAGTTGGTGAAAAATGCAAATACCTTAAAAGGCAGTGAAACCCTGTAATGAAGGTTAATAGTAATTATTACATTTAATTCACCATGTAGATGGAGCATAAGAGATCATATGGTGTGAAAGATACAATTCAAACAGTCTTAGTGTCCTGGAAAAATATAAAAACAATTGAGAAAAAAGATACTTTTATATGCCACAGATTGAAATAATTTTTTGAGTAGAGAAAAGGCAGGAAGACACCATTAGGTGATATTGCCATGTACCCTGTGTGCACAAACATACTTGAGAAACTATTAGGTAAGCAGAATCATACTTTAGATGTGCAGATACAGGTAATGGTCAAAAACGGTGATCACAAACCAGTGTGTTTTACCAGCATTTCAAAGAAACGTATCAGCTGGCATATAGAGAAAAAAGCAGTACTGTTAAAAAAAAATTAAATAATTATTAAAAAAAAATAATAATTTTTTTAATTATTTTTTTAAAGAAAAGGAAAATGTCTTCCCTATCAGCATGGTTACGGGGAGATAACAGCAACAGCTGTAACCACTGGTTAATGCAAATCCACTTGCCTCTATTGCTATGTCCTCCTTGCTTTATTTTCCTCTGTTCATGAATATATTAAATTCTTTCGGTAAGTCTTTTTGCAAGATTGAGAGCCTTTTGAGGCAGGGATTGTATATAAGCTACATGTTCATACACTGCTTCTTCAAGCCTTGGTTATATCTTCTAGACATCGCAGCAATGACTGAAAAATGAAATTTCATCAGCTTAGAAATACAACTCATGAGATATAAAATGGATAGATAATTAAGTATATAGTTTGATTTTAGACATATGAATCCAAGTACTTCCAAAAATGTTAGCAGTAATCTGTGCTAGACCTAAGCAAACTAAGGATGGATTAAGAGGTGAAAGCAGTCGTCTTTATTTCCAAGACTTCTAGAAATTTTTATCTGTAATGATTATTAAACATGGTTATCAGAGGGAATTTGTTAAGTATCTCTGAAAAATCAGGCCACTTAATTCAGGGCTTAATTTTGGGGTGTAAACATTTTCATCATAGTAGCATAGAAACTGCATAGTTGGGGAAAAATACTTAGTATCTTTTGCAGTTCAAACCTGTTCTGTACTATTATTTTCCACATCAGCCAAAACTACTTCAACTTCCTTATGCACATGAAAAATAACCTGTCAGACAATGAAAAGCAATTATCAGTTCCTGTCTAATGAATCCTTTATGCTTGTAATTAACGTATTTTAGCTTTAAAACAAAACATACCTGAAATTGATAAGTATTTCATGACACTTTCTTTTTTGTTNTGCTGCCCCCCTAGGCTTTTTTTTTTTGTTAAAAAAAAAAAAAAAAAAAAAAAAAAAATCCACCAGGCAGCCAAAAAAGAGCTATCAACATATCATCTGATAAGTTTCAAAGTTTTTTGGTCTGGGTTATAAAATAATTAAAGATGGTGGAGGAAAAGAATTTGCTCATAATGCTTTGAATGATATCATGTCATCGGTTGGAGGCAATTAGCTGCTCATTAATATAATACTGAAGTATTTTTTCCAACATGTCAGTCCTCATATATATGGATTTTGCAGTCATACATACAATATATGCATGTATTTCACAAAAAACCCCCAACACATTACAAAAGCACTGTTAACTGCATCATTTAGTCACTTTCGGCTGATGCTGACAATGAACATGAGAATTATTTGCCTCCTTTGTATTCATCCATTAAGATATAATTTTAAACACTTGCTCAGCAGCTATTTTTTATCCCGCCTCCTGCCTCTCTGATACTGAGGGGTGTTGAATCAGACCCTTGAATTCCAATTCTGCAAGTGGTTTTGCTTGTGGAATAATTCTGAACCTGACTCAGTACCATGTTTATTCCAGCAGCACTGAAAGGTTTCTGTCTGACGCACAGCTCAAGTTGTGGCGATGCTGAAGTCAGCCCTGACATCCGAGAAGCTATGAAATCTCACAAGGTGAGAAACAGCATGAGCTTGCTTGATCTTGGTATTCAGGCCTTTTGTTCGCTCCTGACTGAACAGGCACTACGGGCAAGGGCTTTGACTGGGAACAAGAAATTTCAGGCCAAAACCCTACAGTGAGATGCGGTCTCCAGAAAGATTAACATGTTCTTCAGAACAGCAAAGATAGATTGCTGCTCCTGGGTAGCACTGTGATCTACTTAGCTGAGGCATAAAAAAAAAAAAAAAAATTAAAAAAAAAAATTTGCTCCTTCTGCTTTCTTACGCCTTTCATCACTCTTTATGTAGCAAAGTAAATAGTTGATGCTGGCCCAGCACCTGGCCAGTCCTTGCCCTGTTCATAAATCAGAATAAAGCAAACATCACTTTCTCCACAGTGTAATCAGGACACAAGTTCCCAGTTGATGGTGTTTTCAGCTGTCAGGTTTCCATGTTTATCTTGTCTTTTGGAAATCAATCCTATACAACGTGAACGTGAAGAGGTGGAAATGAAAAAGAGAAATTTGCACAGTATCACTCCTCAAGTTTACTTATCTTGTAAATCCATAAGGTACCTCTCATAGTCATGTAATGAGCATGTTATAAATAAAAAAAGAGAAAGAAATCATCCCTGCAAAGGAAAATCAACAACAAATCTAACTCTTTCACCCTACTAATGCTAGAAAAAATGCATGGAAAAGAGATCATCCCTCCTAAATAATTTAATGCAATATATTTAAGCCAGTATAGCACATTGGGTATGCTTCTAGTATTAAAGGGAGAAAAAAAAAAGTTTTCTTTAAGACTCAAGCTATACTGGAAAAGAAACAACAAAAAAGCGCCATTTATAGTGGAATAAAAGCTTTCCCACATAGAATCAGACCTGTAGAAATAGAGTGTATTTACAGACCTGCATAAGTAAAGGCATTATATTAGGCCAGTATTAACTCAGCTGTAACAGGCTGTAATTGACATATAAATGATAGAGCAATCTATTTTCAAAGCTGGTTTGCATCAGTCATGACAGACTATTTACTTCTACTACTCATGGTTCCTTTTAAGTGGCTCAAGGAAGATTTGGAGATAAGCAAAATAAGGGCATCAGGACTTCAACCAGCATCAACAGACAAAGAGGAATACATGTATTTTAAAACTTTGATAAACTCTTTTACACTACTTTAGCTCTGTCTTATTCTCATTACCTGCTGTCACTCCACAAACAACCATAACGCAACGCATTTGAATCATGAAGCTTCCTCTAATAGTCCCAAGAGTAAATATTCATAAAATTTTCTTTAGACATCTAATTTGATGTCTGTATAATTCCAGAATTGCACATAATAACCTTACCATTGCCTTCTACCACAAAGCAACGGAGTTGCCTGACTTTGAGCCTCTAAATCATACCTTAAACTAGAAGCATAAAGTGATTCAAAATAGGTGGTGGAGATGCTCCCAGAAGAGGTTTCTGGAGGATACTTCTAAGCCACTTCTGATTCACTGCTCATGATCTTCTTGGAGATTTTAGACCATGAGTCTATGGAAGCAGAAAGACCAACAGCAGCGAAACAGAGTTGTAAATAATTGTAGTGTCCACCTTGAAAGTAAGGTGGTTCTTTTCATATCCTGGATGCATTGAGCACTATCAGGCCTTTTAAACAGGCCTGAAACCTGTATTCCCCAGAAGGAGAGGCCAGGAGTGAAGAAGGGGCTATTTTCTTCTCCATTGCAGTTTATTCTTTTCAGGTCCAAGAGAATTTAGTTTGGTGTTATCTACGGGGGCAACTTTCTAGGGGAAGCAAACCACTACATAGCTTTTGGTAAGAAATGCCAGCTGATATTCATTTTTCCCACCTCACCTGCAGATGCTGTGGAGCANAAAAAAAAAAAAATCAAGAGACAGCCAAAACACAAGCGAAGTTTAAATGAGACTGGTGTGAATCATGACTGTAATAACTAGCTCACCTGGGGCTTGTCTCCTATGTGTAGACAGGAGCTCAATCAAAGCAGTCTGGTATAAATCGTGTCATTTTATAGGGAATGACTTAAGCTAACTCAACCTAGTATGTGAACATTTTGAGTTGATCAAAACTTGAAAAATCAACACAAAATGAAAATTTAACTGGTCAGGCTTTGAGTAGTGGTAGACCCTGACATTTAGATCTGAGCTCCACAGGCAGACATCTCTTTTCAGGTACAGGCACGTCTCCAAATCAGACCGCTCATTTCACCTGCTTGGCACAGCAGGTCTTCACATTGATTGTCCCTTTCCTTTGGGCAAAAAAAATTAACCAGGTTAGCCCAACAATCGAAACCCTTAAAGCTAACCTGACTTGAAGTAAATCAGGGAGCATATAGGTGCCCTGCTCGGACAGCAGACTAATGGAATAGCAAGTCCGGTGGCAGGGCATGAGGTGGCAATGCACCTTTTCTATCAGGCTGCATCAGGACCACACAGGGGCCACAGCCTCGGGGGAAGATGCAAGGATTTATGTTAAGGGCCTCCCATGCTAATACATTACAATGGGACAACCCCAAGACTTCCTTATTTGCATTTTATGCCTCTGTAAAACAGACCATACTTAATCCCCACGCACACACTCCAGTTAATTTAAGTGCTTAAAGCATGTACATAACCTTTAGAGAAAACCTCTTCTTCTTCAACAAAGCACAGAAGTACATAAGCAAGCAGCTCTAACTCAAATCAGTAGGCTGCTCTATATACTTATGATAGGTAAGTGTGCAACAGACAGGCCCTGAGTTACATATGTGAATCTCTTAACTACTATGTATGGTACTGAGTACAGATGATTTTAGACAATAAAGCTCAAAAGAGAAAAAAAGTCCTTGTTGACAAAATGACTAGTATATTTCCTACAATAAAGAGGTCTTTCAAAACTCCTCGGGTTCACATTAGTCTGTCCTAGCTGCTTTAGCACTTTCCATCTGCTTTTCTCTCCCCCACTCACCAATAGCTGACTGAGCATTGGCTCTGCTTAGGTTAATGGGCTCCATTGTTAGCCATCTTCTCACTTTCCGTGCAGGATTGAGCTACATCTTGGGGGGAACTGTACCAATACAAATAAAGTGAACAAAAACTGAACAGCTTTCCTTTGCTTGTAAAAGCTTACATAGGATGCTACAACAGATATTAAATTAAAACCTAAAATAAATACATGTAAAGTGTTCCTAGCATAGTAAATGTGACATTACCCTTCACGTAACCCAAGGATCCAAAAGAGAAGAAAAATCCCCCAAATAAAAAAAAAAAAAAAGGTGATAGTGCAAGTAACTTCATTTGTACCAAGGCATAGTGACCATTTTGCTCTAAGAACCTAAAGCAACATTTGTACCTTTTCTGCTAGGTGATCAACAGGCAGTAATTATTTGTTGATTAGCTACTCAGATCACTGTAAGTTGGTGATGACTTCAGAAATGGTTGGTGAGTAGGCAAAGAAATATTTCTCCCAAGAAATCAATTCGGCTGCTTCAGGAAAACATGATTAATGTTTTCCTGGGATGCTGCCTGCACCGGAAGGGCAGCTATGTCTTTAGACATTATTAATATAGAGTGCACTCCTGCTATAAAACTCTCTCAAGTAAAGCCAGCTACGACAGAATTACCGACCTGTCAAACCTCACCAGTTTGCCTTGTAACATGAAGACCATCCAAACCACACAAGTGCTTACCAAAGCTGCTATTTCTCATTCCTCCTGCCTTGCAAGGCCACATGCCCGCCACTAGGCATGGGAGGCACAGGAGGCACACAGGGATTTTCTCCCTTCTGCATATGTGCATAAACATGTGGAAACTTGCAGAACAATGAAATGAACCAGAGTCAAGTAGATGGTGAACACACTTTTACATTAAACACTTAAGCTGCTCCAGGCTGGGGGAGATGCTTCAGTTTTCCTCTTCAACATGAGAAATATGGATCACTGCTTTTTCATACAAATTTACTCCTTTGGAAATTGGTTGTTGAATAGCTTTCTCAGTTTTTTTGGACATTACAACAAGTCTCTCATTGAAAGTCTACCTAACAGCATGACAACAGCACATGTTTATACTTTCTTAGCCACCAGGACATATATGTACACTATACCTTGAGATGTTTACACCTGAATGTGCATTTGTATGTATGGAAATGACCGCTTATATAATGTAAGTGACCCTAGAACACAGCATTGTGCAAGTGCCTTTTGTTGTTAAACCCGCCCCCTCCCAAAAGAGAGACCGTGTAGCTTTTACCTTTTTCCCCATGAGAAGATACTGCAGATGCATATGGAAAAGTTTCTTATTTCTACAAAATAAGACAATATATTCTCAAGATGTCAATTGAGCAATAAAGCACCAGTAACCATAAAGTATTTGGCAACTTTTCTGCAGTTTGCTGTACTTCTTTATCCAAGATATTTTTATGTGTGTGCAAATGAGCACATATATTATCCAACTTGTCATTAGCCTATCTAAAACTTGACATGGAATATAAATTGTTAATGATGTGCAAATAATATTGCAAGTACTGAGAACTGTCAAAAGTATATAGTAGGGCCAAAAGTCAGCACAAAAAGGTAAATGGGGAAACTTTCAGTGGCATCTTCTTTCCATCTATAAAAAATTAGTTCACTTTAATACCAGTCAAGCAATCTTTATGTTACACTGAACAGTTGAAAGAGTAGCAAAATCCTTATTTCACATGCAACAGTACTGACAGAGAAATAACTAAGATTCCTTGAATGAAACCTGGAATAGTTAGTCCTAGTCACTCCTCTATGAAGAGAAATCTTCAGATTCCCATGTCCTTGAGCACTACTGTAGACAACTGATCTCCACACTGGATATTGTGCTCTAGTGCCATCCTTGATTTTAGAGTGCACTTGCCATTGGATACACTGGTTCATGTGAACAATGGGGAGTTTTTTTAGTTAACCGCATGAGGAAGGTTCTCAATCATAAGCACCATTAAATATTTACACGCCAAGATTTGAAGAATAGCTGTTATAGACCTAGAGTTTGACAAGGATTACACCTCTAATGAGAGGGTAAGAAAAGTGCGCTCTGTAATGCAAAGGTATATCCCACGGAAGGAGGGAGGGTGGGAAGGATACTGCCTAGCTTCTTTCTTGTAACCCGTTCAGATGCTGCAACTTCTGAGGTAAACAGGAAGATGTTGTTTTCCACTTCATGTTGTGACATGTAAGTGGGAAAGTGTAGTTCCTTCTATCTGAAGAAGGGAAGGGACATTGAACGTTAGATGCATGTGGATATACAAGTCAGCATGGCTACTCTTGAGATGTTGCAGTTTAAGCACCACCTCTTGCTCAATAGTGTATAAAATCAAGGTTGAGCTCATCCTGGCTTCTACTAGTTACCACATAAACCACAAGGTACTCTACTGAGGCTAATTGAGTAATTTATGATTTATACCAGTTAAAAGCAAAACAAAATACAGTACCCTCTGTAGCCCACAGCTCATGGACTCCTTATAAATATGTGCGACTGTGAAAGTTTATCCAACCTCCTTATCTGAGGAAATATTTACTTTGTAAACAGCACGTTTCAAAGTCATATTTCACATCCAACATATGTTTAGACCGAAGCACATCGCATTAGCAACTTTTGGCACACTAATTTCATTCTATATGCAGCATCGATTCTCTGGCTAGCATAGCTGTCCTACTTCCTTTAAACTTTAGGCTTTGCATCAATTTTATATCTCAGTGCTCTCTGACTGGGGTTTAACATACTCTAGAAGCTCATGCAGAACATCAGCCACTTCAACCTAGAAAGACATACATATTTTACATGAACGGTTTTTATTCAGTGTGCAGGAACATTGGTTTGTAAAGTGCAGTGACAGTTCAGTGTTACTGCATGTTGTCTCCTAAACTACTGAAAAAATTGTTCATTAATACTTTTTGGAAAACAAAACAAAACAAACAAAAAAACAAACTCAAACCAGTAACAAAACAAAAACCCCACAAATTCTTTTACTTGTACATGGATTCACAGAGTGCTCTGGTAGTCAGAGAAACACACAAGTGAGAACATAAAGAATGGGGGTGGAACAGCCACACTAGGTGGCCTAAGGCCATGATGACAAAATGTAGAAAGCAAAAATAGTCACAGAAACAGAAAATTTCTAGTACTAAGTTTGATGTCCTCCATGTTAAATGAATTCAAAACCAAATTTCTGTATTAAGGGAAAACAAGTCAACAAGAAATTTGTCCAAAATGCTGTATTTGGGAAACCTGCTGATTCATCAAGTTAGGATCTATCAAAATATAGCTACACATGAAATCAGCAATTAACCTCCAGATTCTAAACTTTCTTTTCATATTTGCTGCCATTCATATGCAGAAACACATAGTCCATTGTTTCTATTGCCTCTATGGAAATGGACTGCTCAAGAAATTAGATTTACTCAAGGGACAGATTTAGGGCACAACATTTAACTTTTATTTAAAATCAGAAATGCAGATCTTGAAACCTGAAGGATCTAGATTTCTCCAGCAGCTATTTAAGGAGAACTTCCAAGGTATCTTGTCATGAACAAAGAAAATTATGTGTTGAGGCAAGTTTGCTGACGACACCAAACTGTGTGGTGAAGTCAACATGCTGGAGGGAAGGGATGCTATCCAGAAGGCANCTACAGGAAAGCTGGAGAGGGACTGTTTATCAAGGAGTGTAGTGACAAGACAAGGGGTAATGGGTTTAAACTGAAGGAGGGTAGGTTTAGATCAGATGTTAGGAAGAAATTCTTTACTGTGAGGGTGGTGAGGCACTGAACAAGTTGCCCAGGTTGTGGAAGCCTCATTCCTGGAAGTGTTAAAGGCCAGGCTGGATGCAGCTTTAGGCAACCTGGTCTAGTGGAGGGTTTCCCTGTCCATGGCAAGGGGGCTGGAACTAGATGATCTTTGAGGTCCCTTCCAACCCAAACCATTCTATGAATACAATGACATCTATTAATCCTGGCTAGAAATCATGATCATCCTATCACCTAAGTAAAGTAAGGATTCTTTTCCCTTCAGTAAACTTCAGAAAGCCAAAACCATAACTATTGCACTTGCTGAAAAAATCAGTGGAAAAGCAAGTGACTAATGCTAAAATTTCCAACGCTCCTGAAGACCTTAAGAATGTGCCAAGGCATGGAATCAACAGGACTCACATAGTTTTCTGTCATGCCTTTAAAAATCTCTCCAAAATACTCCAGTTAATACCAGTGGTCTTTCCAAAATACGATTGAGACTAGGCTGCTCTCAATGAGGAAGAGGAGCTGACACTATCAGAACTATTGGTAGTTCGGAAAGAGAGAGGTTTGTTTAATATCCAGGATATGATGCCTTACATCAGCTCTTACATTTTGAATAATAAAGTTGCTAGAGAGACTGAGTGTCAGGGAAGGGGAACAAATTACTTCCTTTACTTCAAACTAACTTTGAGGATCATTCCTCACCTCCCTAAGGAGGTGGAGCAGGGCACCAAATGACGTTCATTATTTCCCAGCGAAGCTGAAAATGAGGAGGGTGCTAACAGTCAGATTACCAAGCTAATTCTTAGTTCCTTGTTCTAGTGCTCATTCTTGTTATGCCCTAGATTAAAACAAAGAAAAGAAACTACCAAACATAGATGAAAAATTAAAACAATGAGCAACAACACATAGTAAAGAAAAGGGAGTTAAAAGCAGTTGGGAAAAACAAGGACCACTCCCTTCCATACTTTTCATGTAAATTATATAATTATGTTTTCAACATTTATCACAGATTTCAAGGTGTACAAGTCTTCTGAATTCAGAAATGGATTTCACAAAGATTGACAGCTTTACTAACTATTCAAAGCAACAAACCACAAAACACAGCGCTGATTTTGGAACAGAGGGGAGTCCAAGCAGGGCTGCTATTAAGCTTGGGCAATTAATTTGCCTTCTGTTCTAAAAAAAAAAATAAAAATATAGTAATAATAAAAAAAATTAAAAAACCCCAGAGGAATAAAGTCCCCATTATTTTGTTGGGTATTTTTTTTTTTTGCTTTTGCAAAAGTGACCTTTAAAATTTATTATAAAGGCTCTTGATTAAATGTTCTGATTCATAGCCAGTAAAAACATAGAAAAGCAAGTGCTGTATCTTTGCTAGCATGAAAAGGCCACAACTGCACTCATTTTTCAGTTTTCTGAGTTGCACCAATTGTTAATAAAACACTTTAGAAAACAAGTCAATTGCACTAAGAAAAATTAAGGAAGTGTTTGTCAGCACAGTAATCATCATCTTTAGAGACCATCAGAGGTGCGAGATGCCTATCATTCCCCACACAGCCAATTTCAAATTCCACAGAGGACACGAGGATAAAGCATTTTGACTTTGTATGTTGGAGAGGAAAAATCTCTAAATGAAGTATGGACTTACAAACGTGTACATTTGCACCCATAATGAAAATCCTCTGAAAATATACAGAAATAAGAATGATGGCAATTCATAACGTACTTCTCCTTCTGAAAAATATTTCACTCAGGAGAGGAAATGCAAACACCTACAATGCCCTAAGGCTGTAGCTATATAGAGGGTGTGACTCATCTTAAGGTAAACTTCTGAAGTAAATCAAATAAACGATACTCTCAAACTGCCCACTCATCTACTGAGCATAAAAGCAGCAACTGTGAATAGCTAGCTGCAGACCTCTAACATTTGGCAAGATGAATCACAGCATAGGTATCTACATTTTCCTAACAGCACTACTGTGGACAAGCAATTTATCCCTTAATCCCTTGTCCCTTCTCCCCTTGTAAATGTTATATTTCCTACATATTTTCTGAGTTATAATTTGAGAGAAATGCAATAACCGTTGTAAGTCTGAAGTACCTACATCAAAACTGTCTGTAATGGATTATGCGTGCATATATGGATCCCTGGATCCTTTGCTGTGAAGGCAAGGATGCAATGGTATTCCATCTGATTATACGCACATCATGAAAATGTCTAAAATATTGTCAAAAGCAGTCTGCAATACTTTGCGTAACATAAACTACAGCTGCTGATTTACATTAATCCAAAGAGCTACTGACAGTTTATGAGCTGTATATTGATGGACTCTTAATAAAAAAGAGTGACCTCAGTTCCCAGAGAGCCCTTTGGTTTCTTCCTGCACTAGGAATTACAGGCTTCTCCAGTGGAACCATCATTGCTATTTGTTCACTCCATCGCCCACCTAGAACAAGTCCACAGGAAGTGATGTGGGATCAGTGCTAGACGAAGGAAGATGTACGTCAAACTCCCAACTGGTTACACTGGGAGCTCATTTAAAATGCAACAGGAGGAGGACTTAGAAGGCAGATTAGTATCTTGCCAATGAAAGGAGAGTTATTACACTAAATGTGATGTTTGAGAAATTGTACACTAATCAAACAGAGAAGGAAACAGAAGGCAGCCCAAGCTGTTTCACTGACTCTCGCGTGCACATATATGAAACTCCCAACAAAACATTTTAATTATAATTCTGCAGTAAAGCTGGCAAGCAATTCTCAACCTGACTCCCTCACATCCCTTTCCTAACCTTCTCTGGTTGCACAAGCACTTCTGCAGCTGGCCAGCTGTTCACCGCTTTGTGTTGTCCTGGGGAAAGAAGTAAAATAAAATGCACAGACCAATAAAAAACAGTGTCAATGTTGCTGAACATGTTGGAAAAGGGCAGTTTCCCCTGCTTCTGATGTAGCAGAATTTACAGAGAGTTAACCAACTGTCCAGGAGGGCACTAATAATTACTTGGGAAAATGATAATAGCATGGGTAGAAAAAGGACAGTGCAACGAACATTCAGTTGTCAAACTGCCGGCTGATGTTTCTCAGTGATTTGGAGTCCCATCTCTCAGTAAGCTGCAGCATTAGCTTCACAGAACATCACAGTACTACACAGGACGGCGTGTGCTCCTGCGGTCAAAACCTGTGCCAAGAACCTCTGGCAGGACTTTCTGCATTTGCCAGGATGCACTCACAGCTACACAATCCTTTCCTTTTGCTCCCCTCTCTAGTCATCACAGTTATGAAGACAGCTTTGAAGAAATGCAGCAAGTGAGACAAAGTAAACGCTACCTGAACAGCTTTCTGATGCAACAGCCAGCTCATCTGTCACAATGACTTGTTAAACTATTGAACCTAAGAGGTGACAATTAAATATCAGCACAATCACTTACCTGCTGATCATTTAGCAGAAATATCAAGCCTGTCCCACAATCCAAACTGCCTCCGACACAGTGCCACGCAGAGAATTTAATATTGCAACAACACTAAGGGAAGACAGTCTGTTTCTAGTCTATACTTTCATCTTCCCCCCGTTAAAAGCTTAAATTAAAAACTTCCTTTCTTTTACAACTTGCTAATGTGAAAAAATTATTCGGATTTAAATAGAATATGAATTTAAACCGGCATAGTTATTCTTGTGTAACTCCCCGTATTAGCTGAGAACACCTTCTCATCTAGCTCAAGTTTATCTGGGCAGGGATATAAGATTAGCTTAAAAAGCAGCAGTTTCTAGGGGTAAAAGCACCTAAAGCAGTGTTCCAGGAGCAGTTTGACTAGTGATACAGCCAGGGAACATGAAAATTGGAGGAACATGAAGTTAGAAGCTATGTCCTACAGAAAGTGGATAACAACACAAGAGAGAAGATGTATCTCCTCCCTATGGTATATTGTATAAAATGGGAAGCTGGCAATACAAAAGGACAGGATGCTTCTTTCACAAATCTCAGGCCAGGCTTTCTCCCTGGAAGTAAGCTGAAGACTAGCAGCAGTTGGGGCCTTCCAGGACCCCTCACTCGTCAGTCAGAAGGCAGGAGCTCCCCCAGTGCCACCCTTCTCCCACCTCCAGCCACCCTTATCTCTGCAGTTTGGCTCCTTCCCAGTTCTGCAGAGACTCTCATATTTCTTCCAGCCTTTTGCTAAGACCACCACTTCCCCATGCATACTGGTAGCTTATCACCGCTTCTTTTGCTGACCGCATTTCTTCTTCAAGGAAAGCTGGGAACCATGACAGGAGCTGCACTAGGACCACTTCTCTTGGGGGCAGGAGCAACAGGGATGGGTGGGAAAAGAGCATATGAAGAAAAGAATACGAGAGTTTGTGTATGATCAGAACTAAAACACAAGACCTATCTTTTTATATCATTTAACAGTTATCAAAGATTTCAGGTTCTTTAATATTAAAACCAAATTACATGCTTGCAGATGCCCAATACAGAAACTGAGGGCTGTCCTCTCAGCAAACCCTTGTATTATTAATGCTGCTTTTTCTATCATGCTTACTAAGAATACAAGCATCTTTGATGCTTTGGCAAGGCTTCTGTAAGTACCAGATACCTTATTTAATAACAAATGAAAGAGCAGTCTTACGAAGTGTTGGACAGAAGGAAAACCAGTGCTGTACTGTTTGTATCAGCAGCTGGAAATGGAGATCTACCTGTGATCTGAGACAGCTGAGAGAATAAACAACTCCAAAAAGTCAGGTTCTTAACCTTACAGCCTTCATAGCTCTGTTAAAGCCCTTTGTTTTTTTTTTTTTAAAATGTCATTTTCCTATGTATTTTTTGACTTTCAAATGAAACAACCCCCCCCCCCCCCCCGCCATGTTCAGAGTTGTCATTGAAAGATTGTGTTACAGCTGTTGCATCTCACTGAATTCAAAACAGTCTGGGTAGAAGCAGTGAGAAAGAATTTCTTTTTTTAATGCTCTGATACAACCCACTGATTGTGCCATCTGTCCGACACATGATGAAGAATCTCTAAGCAGAGAATAGCTGTGGGGGACATAGTACAGTATTTGTAGATCTATGCTCTGTAAGAGATAAGAGCTTGTATTAAAAAAGCAAATTCGGCTTCTTTGAACACAATATATTAGATATGCAGTATGTTTCTGGCACTAAGTGAGGAAAAAACCCAGCAGATCTGTCCAGATGGAGGGGGGAAGTACAGCCAAAGGCAGGACAAGAAAAAGGTGCTTGCTCCTGTGTGAAGACCATGTCAATGCAATCTGCCTATCATGAGCATAAAGGAAGATGCTGGGAGTTTTAAAGATGTCTTTCTGCAATGCAGGAAGTCACAGAAAGGATAAAAAAATACACAGCTCAAATTACCATGGAAAGAGCGCGCAAAACTGTGCTAATAAAAGTGACAGAGCTAAGTGCTTCAGCTAAGTATTTAATAGGATTGTAACAGCTACCTCCATAAATCTGTCCATACCAAATATCAATTATGATCTGTCTCACTGCAATAATTTCTCTAAATTGGCTCCTCACTGGCGCCTCTCCAATTATTTTTAGTAGTAAGGATAGTATGTCTTTATCCTTTTGATTGGCATAGGACAACATATCTTCAAAGAGTCTGATATATTTATAGGTCATTTCACCTTAGAAAAACCTGCGGGTATTGCAGGAATTTTAAAGACTCAGGGAAAAGCAGCAGAAACCAGAGACAGGCAAACCCTCTACCCATTCAGCATCTCTGCTCGGATCCCTCTTTGAAATATCTCAGGTTGTCCTCAGCACTGACTGCTGCTGCAGTGAAGAGGCTGGGGCAATGCCCGAGCACGCTGACTCCTTGGGTGCGCAGGGCCAGGTGAGGACCATGGAGCTGGTTCCCTCGCATGCCCTGTAGGCACGGAGCCGGCTGAAGGCCAGAGGAGTAGTTTTTAGGCTGTGGAGATTGATGGTGAGTTTTACTGCCTGCAGATCTCATGGGCTTAATCTTCTCCCTTCTAAAAATGCATTGGTAAAAGTCCCAATCCCTAGAGCTGGCAAGAGCCCTTCAGCAGCACTACTGTTAAATCTGATGAGAACTGAGGCATTTTAAAGTCATTATATGTTTAAGTACTTGCTTAAACAGAGTGAACAGAAACACTCTTTCCTATACATCTAAAGCCAAAACTACAACCTAAAATATTCAAAGGCAATTTTTTTCCCCCACAAAATTTAAATTATACAGAATTGGAAGTACAGTCCATGCAAACGCTGTAGATTAAATAAAGAACAAGTTAGCTGTCTGTGGTTTAATTACAAGATCTTAAGAGCTGCACTTGAAAAGGCAAAGGAGCTTGTAAATTTAGCAAGACAGAGAGAAACAAATGCCTAAGATGGGCTTTGTGAAACCAAATGGAGCCAATATACTTCAAAAATTGACCAATGGCTACTGCGTTTTCTCTCAAAGTATCCCCACTTGCCTAAAAATCAACAGTTTGCATTCTACATAGTGAGAAAACCCGCAAGATCAAAATGCCACAAGTACAAGAATTCAGCAAATTAAGAATGATCCAGTTCTGTGCAGAAGGAAATTACAGGCTATTAACATAATCATGCCATCAACTTACTAAGTTCAGCTTTAATTACCAGTAAGATAGCAGTCACTGCCTTCAGACTTCATTGTGTTGGGCACTGTACAAACAAAATCCACATGATAGTCCCAATCCTGAAAAAACTACCAGTCAAAGGAACCAAAACAGCTAGAAGATGGGAAGAGAAACAAACCAACATAGAGTGTAGTCTTCTACCACAGTTACACAGCACATCCAGTGCCCACTCAGGAAAAACGCCATTGGCTTTTGTACAAAAATTTTCATCAGTAGATCTCGCAGGACTTTAAGGATGTCAGTGGTATTACTTCTGTTTCTGAAGTAGGGAAAATGAAGCACAGAGAAGTATGCTTGGAGCAGCCCTGGGTTACCCAGCAAAACCTGAGAAAAATGCCCGCGTCTAATGATTCCTACTACAGTTCCCTATCCGCTGGACTATGCTGTTTCTAATCTAAAATATAACTGAAACCTTTAATGGAGTATAATAAAAAAAATTATCTTTTTCTTATGAAGTCAAATCCAGACAGAATATTGGAACAACTATCCAGAACGCAGGCAGTGGATATTCATGGCCATAGATATTCACGTTGACATCAGATCATAAAAATCACAGAAGTGCTAAACGCTTTGTACATAATGAAACCTGTGTCCTCAATTTCATAAGCTTGTGAGAGGCATGGGAAAAAACCAGTGTTGAAGAAAGTGCTGCTTAAAATTGAAGACTACTCTATAACTCATAATAAATATTAAGAATTATCAGAAGTTTTCCTGAGGTGACAAAGCCACCTAGCAGTTCATAAGCCTTCAATTGGTCAATTCTGGTGATATGTCCTTCCTCCTGCTTCAGGCTGCAGGCTTGAATGATACTGAATGTCAGTATCATTAGTTAGATGAGTTATTTCTCTAGAGATGTCTACATGAAACTATCTGTGTAGCGCCAATCATAATAAAACTAGATTAAAAGGTAGAGACATCAGTTGTTTTTTTTTAAGAAAAAAGAAAAAATAGGGCTGATTTAACTTATGAAACAATAATTTCAGAAATAATTAATAGTTCATCTTTAAAACACTTAATGATTCAGCAGTCATGCCATCCTTTCTGGGGACCCCTCTCATCCCCCCAAATATCCATTTCTACTGAAGACTGAGGCTCTGCAGCTGTTTGTTTGCTTATTTTTCCTGCAAAACTTCCTTTTGAAAAACAAAATGCTGACAGACTCATTTGCTGTGATGAGGAAATATCAGCTACTGAGACCTATTATAAGACTTTTAACAGTCTTCCCTCTAGTTAAGCAGCTGCCCTGAATACCACTATACTGCATAGTTTGAGTTCATGTTAATACTGTCACTGAGATTGGCTGTAAGTTATTTAAGCACTTCTGATTTATGGCTGATGATTCTGAAGGAAATTAAAGCAAAAACAGTAAAACAGTTTAGGGAACAAATGGTATTTACCTAACATTAAAAGTTGCTTTAAATACATATTTTGGGTTTTAAGCAAACAACAGCCTTAAGTGTTAATTCTAGAAGGAGGAAACAATCTTAGGAAAACAACAAGAAACTAACTTTATGTGAATGTAAAATTATGATGGAATGCTAAAATGCATTCTGGATCTCTGGAAGTACCAGGTTTTTCTCAAAATGGCTCATAAAACAACAGCAACAATACAATGTACTTGGAGTTTCTTCTCATCCTAGGATTTCAGTGTGCTTTTATAAACGCTAATTAATTAAACTTCAAAAGGCTCCTGTGAGATACAGTAGGTAAGTATTATTATACCTATTAAACACATATAAACCAGAGTTACGATGTTTAATTATATTCAGAGTTGTTTCTTTTTAAATTGATTTTCCTCTATAAAAGAAGATACTGATTGTCTATTACTTTTAGAACAGGTTTTTATGAGTTCAGTTTTTAATAGGCAACATTTCACTGCACCTATGTTTGCACATACATTTACTCATTTAGGGCTTAAAAATACACAGCCAACCATAAGCTGGTAACATTCTGTACAAATGGTTTGCAAGACAAACAAGCCTTAAACCAGAACTAGGAGTAATTACGGGAAAGGGCACACTGATCTCATCAGAAATCTCTTTTTCCTGCTTTGTAATTTTCGTTACTTCTCAACCAAATTCCAAGGTAAGAACACACAGACGCACACATGCATGCCACCACACCCACCCTCCCTATCCAGGCAGTCCTGACATAGCCAGAATATTTCCCCAGGGAAACACTGTCCTAACCTGCAAAGACAGACTATATGCATGGAAACACAAAACATATCCAAAGAAGCATTTGTGTCTTTTCTATTTTAACCATTGATAGTTCCATTACTCAAATGATCCACTGTCTTGGATCTTCCACCATCTTCACATCAGGAGCATCCGTGATGGTTTGCATCTGTTGCGGTCATTGCATGTTGTCTATTACTATGTTATACACAGCCAAGGACAAGGCAACCAGGCAGGATTACATGCTGCTGCCCAGGCACTCACTTTGAAGGAACACAGCACAGTCACGCCCAAACTGTGCTGAACAAAACCCAACACCCTCTCAGCCCAATGTGCTCCAAAGTGAAACTGTGCATTGCAGAAAGCAGCACTTTCCCATCGGTTTTTGATTTAGCACTGTTCAGTTTTGCTGAGTATTCCTTGCTGGCTCCTGAGTCTGCATTTCATCCAATTTCCAGAAGAACAGGATGTATTTAGTAATTATCTAACTAATAACCAATAGCTAAGTCTTTCAAGAGCAGACAGAATAATGAATATGTATGTGCTCCAAAACTAAAACATGCAAGGCAATACAATTCTCCTCATACCTAGTTTTGCTTTGATACAAAATGTCATCCGATTTTATCGGACAACCTTCATCAGTTAGACACAGGAAGATTTGATATGTTGCTTTTGCTTGTTCAAGAAGGAAATTCTCTATGGAGAAGAATCTGCTTTGCCTTTGAGACTCTGGAGTTCCCACATAATTATCACCGTGACTGTCATTGCCAGCCAGATTAGTGACAGTGGAGACTGAAGTGTCATCTCCAGGCTACAGCAGAAACTATGTATTTGAATCAGCTTCTACTAGCTTCAGTGAACCTTGATCTGACAAGGCAGAAGGTCTAAAATACTAAGTACCATAATTTAATGCATTTTTCTTTCCAAGACAAAACACTGCATTTTCAAGCAATGAGATGATTTTTCTTCTTCTGAAGCAATACAATCAGCAGCTTGGAAATTTTCTGCTAGTACCGTACGTTAGCTGAACCACTGATGAAGGGGCAGGAGCTTCTGCATCATCTCTTCCCATCAATTTCTTTTCAATTTATCACATGGGAAAAATCATGTATTTCACATCACTCATTACATATCACTCTTCCAAAAGGGGCAACTCTATTCCTGAAATCCAAGACCTTTCACTATCCTGCCGAGCACAGCACTACCATTGCGTGCCACAAAGGCCCCGCTGTTTCCCCACCTTTCTGTAAGGCCCAGGACACAAGACTGAGAACATTCATGTTTGTAACTTTCATGGGCTGTTTCTTTTCCAATATATGATTATACCTAAATGGTGGGGAGACATAGTAATTTAGGCTACAGTAGCATAAAGAACAGGCAAATATGGGATGCAGATGGTGCAACTCATGCAACATGAGATAATACTGCAAAAAGGTAAAGTTACATCAGAAGCTACAAAAGTGCTTCAAGTAGAAGTAACATCAAAGTTGACTAGAGACTGCACCTGCTCTAGGTCAACCACTGCTCTACTTGTCACCTGGGATGATTTAGTACATACCCTCAGAGGTTTTGTTTTGGAGAACAAGCTTTCTGCCAGAGTTAGGAGGTGTGGGGTGGGGAGAGAAAGAAGAAAAAAAAAAGCTACTTCAAACCAAAATTTTAACATTCATTCCCTGAAGGTAGATTGCTCTAATTACCATATAATGAAGTGCCTCTGATAATCTGAATCCACTATCCCATATATATGTCTGGTCTGCACTTACAGACATGCCTCCTTCCACAGGAGGCTTTTTTTTTTTTGTCCCCTTTTCCTTTCTCTTTTTGTCTTTTCTTATAGAGAATAGGCTGCACTGGTTCCAGACCCAAAAGACAAAAAAACCCAAAAGACAAAAAAACCCAAAAGACAAAACCAAAAAAACCCCACACCCCAAACACCAACAAAGCACAAAAAAACAACAAAACAAGGAAAGAACAAACTTAACATCCATAATGCTCTTCTTCTGTACATGGGAAAAATTCACAACCCTTTGTTGAATATTACTTCAATTGCTTTCTACATTAGCTCTGTAATGCTTTAATCAAAGCATCTGATTCAAAAATCAGACTGAAGAGAGGTTTTCTTTTCCATGGTGATGGCTACATATATGGATATGAAAGACATCATCCACCTGATGTTCCTTGGAGGCAAGGTGCTAAAATACCAGGATCTTTTAGAAAGATGTGAAAAATAACACATTTTGCTTCCTACAGCATAATTCACTTACCTTTCTAAATCTGAAGTTGAAATATTTAACAGATTTAGATGTGAACTCATGACAAGGCAGTACAAGACAAACCGGTTCTTGAAATTTTGGTTATTACACAACAGGCCAATGATCACAAGAATGACAAGAGCTGCAAATTATGACATCACATGAAACCCCCACAGTGGCATTTCTTCCAGAATAAAATATAACCCGTCAATGCTGGATTTTGTTACTATAACGTGCAAATACGTTTCACTCACCTTCCTTTCCCATCACCCTGTATATAAACATTATGTGGTAGCATAAAAGCCAGAGTTAGAACGGCTGCAGTAAGAATTCTGCAACCTTATGCTCCTGCCAGCTGCTACTATATCTGCAGCAAAATAAAGAGACATTACAGCCTTTAGAAAGCACCATCAAGTGGCTATTACACTGTAGTTTTACCTTTCAAGTCAGTGATGCAACATGCCAAGAAGGTACCCATGAAACATCTAATCTGCAGTTTCAGTCCTAAAACTGATTTACATAAAGACTGTAACTCTAAAAGCAACATGGGCTAGACAGAAGCCTTGTTCATGACTATACCCTGCCCAAAAGCATTCCTTCTGAACCAGCAGAGATTATACACATCAGAGAAGATACAAATGGGCTGAATTTGAAGAGAACTCAGTGAATTTAATTATTTCTCAAAGAGGCCTTAAGGAAAGCAGCAAAGATTTTCCACCTGTCAGGTGAGCTGCTATGAATGCACTTGTGGTCAGTAGCCATCGCTTAACAAGAGTATTTAATGAAAGATCAGCTTCCTAAGGCATAATATGGCTATTGCTTTCAGTTATGCATACCTCTACTCTTACAGCTCAAGATTTTAGGCGCTCTTGTAGCTGCACATCCCATTACACCATGTGTATTTACCTCACAGCCTCTGGAAGGGAAGCTACAATCATACCACCTTTCTGTTAGAAAAACCCAACCCAAAACAACCAAACAACAGCAAACAAACCCAAACAGTTTTCTCTGTTAAATTCTGAAAACTCAGGAGAGAGTAAGAAGGGAAGTCAACTCATTCTCTCCTTGAGACTCCATGGTTTGGGCCCATAAACCCACTTCCATTGATGCCTGCAGATCTACAATGCCACCTTTAGAAACCCCAACTAGAAAGCAGGTTTTCAAATAAAGGAGCAAAAGTCCTCCTCTGAAACCTTTGCAGCCAAAGCCTATTAAAATGCTGAGGCAGACTCTCGACTGCCAACTGAGTTTGACAATTTAGCAAGCAATCCAAGGCTGTATTTTACAGCGTCCCACTACTGCACTAGCAGAAAAAGCCTAGAGATGTTAAAAAAAAGATACGGCAGGTTAGATGTTTTCAACAGAGATAAACATGTATTATCACTGTGGTACATTGTACTTGGGAATTCTTTCGGAAGAAAGGTGTATAGTTCTAGTCCTCTGTCCAAGAAAGAGGAATTTAAACTGAAATGAGTCCCTAATCATGGCAAAGCACAAAACAGCTTGGAAGAGGAAGCCAAAACAAAGAACATAACTGCTGTCTCAGGAGGAAAAAGAGCTACAGACTTCAAGGGTCAAAAGAGCACAAAAGCAGCCACTGCTGTCATTCCAAGGATTTATCTCAGTAGGACACTGACATAGGAGCCACACACAATGAGTGGTCCATAATAAGTATTTAGGAAAGAACTTCAGAGACAGGGCAATATGGTATTTTCCTCAGCACACTCTTCCTCAAATGACCTCCAGCTTAAGGATTTCTTGAGGTTGACACTGCGTTTACTGGATTGTTCTTCCTTAATTTGTCAAGTTTTCTTCTGAATCCATTTATATCTGCAGTCAGTGTAGTATCCCGTGACAATGAGTTCCAGAGCCCAGCTCTGCCTTACACGATCGAGTCTGGCTGTACATTGCACAGCACACTTGCTTGAGGGAGTAAAGATTTGAGTCAAAGGAGTCATATCCCTAAAATTCCCTCTAGTAATCCCCAACCCCCACCACTAGTTGGTGCAACTTACCTTGTCGTGGTGTGGTGGCTTGCGTGCCCTGTCGGGCCAGACTAAAATGTTGCACCCTGGCCCTCCAGGTTGGGGGTTTTGTTTTGGGCTAACAACCCAATCATGTAAAAAACAAAATCTGTTACAGAAATTGCAACAACACTATCCCACCGGGTTCGGTGGCATAGTGTTGTTGCAGCCCTATGCTCCTCGAGGAGTAACAAGGACCAAACAACAACAACAATCCCCAACCCAAGATAATTTCAGTTCTTGGGCAATAAGTTATCTCAAAGGTTACCTGAGTGTACACAGGTGCTCTCACACTGACAACTAATGGTTAAAGGGCTGTCAAAGTGGAGACCAAATATTATGCTTGAGTTTTTAGGAAACTGAGTTTAACTCCATTTTTACACCTACACAACCTTTTTATGTCCAGGGATAGACACAGTGACCAACAGTTGACCCTATGTTCTAAGAGAAAGGCAGTATTTCTAAATAGAATTTTACTAGAATTTTACACTTTGGAAATAGTAACCACATACAATAATATTAAATACATCTTTAAAAATATTAGATATCAATCAATGAATTCCTTTGTCCTAATTTACTTCTATGAGGATAAAAACCATCCCAAAGCCCAGGATACTAGGATTCCTACCTTTTGATTCACTTCACTTAGAATCTCAGACCAAACAAGCGCTCTGTGACTCAGTTTCCTCAACAAAGAGATTGGGAATGAAGCAGTTTGTCACAACAAAAGTGTTTTCCAGATAAGGTTACTTTTGGTAAAGTGCCTATATAGATTGCTGACAGCAAGTGCTGTGTAAGTGCAATGAATTATTTCCTTATGTTTCTCCACTTCCTCCTCTGCAAAGGAGGGAACTTGTCATTCTTCCTTTTATTAGCAAATGCAGCTGGGAGCTAAATACACTGGTGACTCCGACTGACTGATTTGGTAGTGTTTATGCAAGTAAGCAGCAAGAAACACTAAATCAGAGCATAAACAAATCTTAGGCTAAATGTGCAGCTGAAAACCTAACACATACTAAAAACTGTATGTTCCTGAAATTAGTATTCAGTTGGTAAAGAACTCAATTTTATTTTCCGGTTTAATTTTCAAATAATTTCAGTACTAAAGCATAACTGCAGACTGCACAGGGAAAAAATACTGAAATGGTTATTTTCCCCAAATTTAGAAACCATCTGTTTTGAAGTTCTGTTTGGCTAAGCAAATTACAGGAGTCGCAGACCAGCTAAGTAGTTAAACACATACAGAACACCCTTTCTTCAACGCAGGATAAAAATGTCTTTAGCTGAGCTGTTTTGCATGGCACCTCCAATTTACCCCTTCTCAATTCTCCCTGGCATCTGTGCTGCTGGTGCCAGGGTAACAATCACATCAGGGTGCTCCACAAAGGTTAATGCAGACAATAGCCTAGCAGCATTTATGTGTAAGCGAACAGGACTACCATTTCCCTTGCATCTAAACGGTCAACAAACCAGAACCTAATTCACTACTTTTATACAAGCCCAAAGGCAGGCACAGGACAGAAAAGCTAGCAAGTTCACTGTCAGTTCTGCAATGCCATAGGAAATGTAGCAGACAGATTTCAGCACTGCAGGTGAAGTGATGTAAAGGAACAGAGCAGGGAGCAGAGGCTGCTAATGATCTGGGGCTTTTCTTTGGTAATATCCTGCTTATTTTTTCCTTAGTGAATAGAACAATTTACGTAGAATGAAGCCTTAGCCTGTAATTTAATTACCACAGGTTACTTTTTTCATTGTATGATACACAAAGAGCTGATATTAAACTCAAGCTGCTGCAATAAAAATCCATTTAAATTAATCTAACTACCAAATGTTGTTACTGTGATTAATAATTAGCAAATGGCAGGTGACAAATCAAATAGAATTATAGCATCATTCAGATTATATGAACCTCTTATCCCACCCTGCTTTTCTATGGACATCCTTGTTTGTCTCCTTGTTCCCAACAACTCCCAATTATCCAAACATACTTGTTCTGTCCCAAATGGCTCTTACAACAAGGGTGTACAAATTTCATTCCCATGGCTGTCAAATACTGCATTGTAAATGCCTTACGGACCTTAATGATATACAGGGCAGAAGAAATTCACAAAGGTTGAATTTAACTTGAGGAGACAGGACACTGGAAAGTTGAGAAGAAAGGCAGAAGCCGTGAAAAGCAATAGATAAATGAAGAGAAATGGCACCTCCTCTTCTTCTTTTGAGCAGTGGATCAGTGGGTCTTCCCCACCCCAAATCATCATTCAACAGTGTCCAGCACTCCCAAGGTCTCTCCTATTAACCCACATTCCCAGCTGCACTCGTATTCAGTCCCTGAAGGTCGGCTGGAAGATGTTTGGTGCTCAGACCGTTGATATCGCTGGCAAAGTTCACCAGTTACTACAGCTTTGTGGTTATTCCAGCCCACAATATTGGCCCTGTATACTCTTCAAAATATTGCTGTTTGAATTCATATTCAATACATCATCATTTTGCCTACAGGCTCCATCCTTGCTGAGGAAGAAAGTGTTTACAACGGTGTATAATGATAAACATATAAAGCCATCATCAATCATCCATCAGTTACAATTACCATTTGCATCCATTTATCTAATCACAGTCTGCAGTAACTGCTGCACTTAAGGAGTTCAAAACCACTTTAAAGATGGAAATGTTGAGGATAACTACTACATAATTACCTTCACATTTTGTAGCACTCTGCTAACTCATATTTCTGTCCCTTTTAAGGTTTAATGTATATTAAATAAAGAGGAATTATTATTTACATACACCCCCACTCACCTACAGACTCACATGTACTGACTATGACAGTGCAGGTGAGAAATGGCAGAGTCGTCTCATAAACTCTATTTAATGTGCAACTTCAGCTGTCTCAGACACTCAGTCTCCTAGTCTATCTCTGCTGCTACTTTAAATACATTGAATTTCACATCTTACAACAACAACAAAAAAAACCCCCAAAAAACCGAAAAACAAAGACCTCTCTCATTTTTCCCTCCTCCTTCTCCTTTGCAAGATTACCTGCCAGAAAATTATTTCGTATCTGCCCTGGATGTCAGAATTCATTGTCAGCCCTGCCTTCCTGGTTCTCTTTTTCAACCCCACTAATTTGAAGATGCCATACAGTTGGTCCTGAGCTAGTAACAGCTTAAAGGTCAGATAACTTCCAACATTCAAAAGCTAGACAAAAGAGGACAGACAACGGTTTGTTCTGCAGTGACTACAATAACTTACTTTGCTATATTACATAAATAATGGATTCCTGAGAGTGGAAGGAGTGATATTTGCGTGTTCTTTCACCTTTTCTGTCTTTTTAAAAAAATATCATAACATCCAGCTTTTTGCACCAAAATTAACATTTGTCTGAAGAGCTCTCTAAAGATTTTGGGGATTAAATCCAACTCTCCCTGCAACGCCAATGCTGTCTTTCCAACCAGTGAACCACACAAACACACAACTACTACTTAATATTTTCTCTACAGCACATGCTTAGGTAACAACATGAGAGGACACCCTCCCCTTCTCCCTCACATTTAAACTGACTCTTAATGGAGAGAACAGTAGTACAGGGTGCTTTATTATACCTAATAATCACAATATGATCCCAGATGGACTTTTTACTCTCTGGTCCCTTCCTTCCTTCTACTTCTGTGTGCCTGTCAGACTGCTGTAGTAGATCATGCACTTGCTAGGAAAGTTAACTGCAATTGTAGCATTTCTAGAAATAATTGTATTAAAAAACCCAACCAAACAAACCCCGACTATTTAGACTTCTAAGAGAAAGTTAATAATGGGTCTTGTTGATGAAGTCTGGCCACAAACCATGTCCCATTTGGGTATCCTGGGCGACAGAATTGACTTCCCAAGCAGCAGCAGCAGCAGCAGCAGCAGCTGAGAGAGCAGGAACTGCAGTCCAGCACTTCAGCAAGAGCTCAGCCAGGCCTCTGGGCTCTCAAACTTTCATCCTCATCCTCCAGTTCTGCAGGCATCTGCTAAAAACGTCCAATACACACTCCAGCCATGAATGTCAACTGTGCTGTGACAAAAACGAAACGAACCAACAAACCCCCCCATATAATGTGTGAAGTGCAGGCTGCACAACCTATTCTGTAGATGGCACTGTATGTTAAACAATGATTTTCTTCTCTTTCCACCGTACAATTTCTGAAGATAATAACCCAGATGCAGCCTCCAGCACATACAGAATATGCATTTATTTAAAATCAGGAATCATTCCATGGTATTAACTTTCAACTGCAACTCCAGAAGTCAGCTCCCAGTTGCAATTAATTATGTTTATCCCTGTAGTATGTGACTAACAGGCAGGACAGGGTGCACTGTACAGACTCAGCATCGTAGACAGTCCCTGCCCCAAAGGGTTAACAAGACAAGCAGCAGAAAAGAGACAGTATACTAATGAGAGCTAATGATGTTTTCCAGCCCTACTGCTGGATCCCCGGACTGGTGTGCTACCCATTGAGTCACCAACTTGGGCTGTGCCATGATGATGATTAAGTTTTTTGGGGTTTTTTTGTTTGTGGTTTTGTTTGTGGGTTTTGGAGTTTTTCTAAAAGACTGCCTTCATTATTAGCAACTTCTGAAGGATTTGTTGAAAATGGCATCAGAGGAGGTAGACCACAAAATTGGCAGAGAAAGTCAGGAAACACAGGTGCAAAACCAAGATTGACAAACATCTAGGGAATCATTACTCTGGGAACTTAGAGAATGGCATAAACTGGTAAAAGTGAATTTCACAACATTGAGTAAAAATCTTCTGAGTTGATTTCAGCTGGGACACTGAAGTAATTGTGAAGGCATTAAAAGGAACACAAGCTAATCTGAAGATTCACTAACAACAATGCTTGCTTGAGATATTTGGGATATAAAATTAATTACCAGTAGGAGAGCTCCCAAAAATCCAAGACAAGCCTTAAATGGTCCAGGTCTGTTCCAGAACTACGCTAACATGAACATACAGTGTAACAAAAGAGCAGCAAAGAGAAAGTGGCACGCACAAGCTCGGAAGAACCAACCAACCTTCCTACTGTACATTGCAAATGAGCAACATAAATCTCTACAGAAGCTCATGACAGAAAGCTGTCTTTCAGAGTATTGCCAGCATTTGTTGATTTGCACTTGCCAAAAACCAGTTCACAGGTTTTTTGGAATGTTAAAAGGTAAACACAGCAATCCTTCATATTTTAAAATAAAAAGGAACAATACTTAATTATTTTAGTACAACTAAGATTTATGTTGATGTTAGTATCTCATACATTCCAGCCCATAAAGTGATGTGGAAAATTTTCCCTGTTCCCTAGAGAGTGCCTTTTATTGGCTGCATACACAGTTTTAATGTGGATTGAAAATCTTGCTTTACCTATGGCAGACAAAGCCATGAAAGTGTGGCAAATTTTTAGCTCTGTAAAAAAATATCATAATTCAAATCCACTGTGGTTGATTCACACTATCCAGAGTGTTTTGTTCTCTAACAACTATGCAGACATGTACCATATTCTGGTTTTAATGAAAAATTTATGATTGTTTAAAAATTCTGGTAGATATCCAGAACCCTTTTTTTCCAGAATCCTCATATGAAAAATTTAGTTGATGCATGGACCTGACAGCTGTATTGGTAGGAAACCACATCTGCTGAACTACAGGTAAAGAAGCCAGATGCGAGAAATATTTGGGAGTCATTTGTCTTACCATGTCTTCATACTTTGCCCAGATACTCAATAGTAAAATCAGGAGGAATTCATGTAAATTACTACAGCCAACCAGCAATACATAAAAAATGTGCAAAGCTAGAAAAGGGAGCTTTATAGCATTGGTGAGTGAAAAGAGATATTCGAATAGGAACCAGCACTGACAGCTAACCCCGGAGACTGAGATTAAAGTCACTACCACCTTATTTTACATACAGAAAAGCCATTTCAGGCATTTTTGAAGGTTATATCTCCCGCTGCAGAGTTTGACTTGTAGTAAGTACTTCTGTACAACTTTACCCACTGAATCATGCCTTTATATTCCATATAGTCATGTGTATGGAAATACATGGATGCCTACATCTTCTGATGAATCAGGGGCTTAAGTTACCCTAGTTCAGTGAGGAAGGGGCGGAGGCACCTCCAGATTAACATACTAGTATTAAAGTCAGCGTGCAATTCTCCCATCAATTCCACAAGCTGGGTATTAAGCTCTAATGTTTTCAAAAAACATGAATTCTTCAATATACATTGGATATACAGACCAGAGGGTGGCAAGGTGTGTTTAGAAGGGTTTGACAGTGATTACTTGGGGATAAATTTGGAAGAAGTACTTTATTTGTGTGTACCAAAGCTATTCATACATTGTGCAGGTCAAGTGAAGCTCATCTTGCTAAAACCTCTTAAATGATTTAATGAATTGTTTCCCTGCTGGACACACTTGGCCCAGCTCATATGTTTTTTAGACAACATTTTTAAAATTAAAGCTATTCTGTCTATTACAGAACAAAAGGATAAAATATATAGGAAGAAGCCAAGGAATAATTCATTATTCTTTGAGTGGGAGAGAGGGCTGGCTAAATTTATTGAGATGAAAACAAAAATTTGACATGTGAAACAAACGGAGAACTGCTCAGCTTCAACTGACTAGACCCAACAGACTATCTACAATATCAAATCACATAAGTATTATTAAACAATTTGAAATATAACACCTGTTAAAACCCAGAATGCTAACATTTAAGCTATCATCATCCAATTTGAAAATACATGAAGGAAATACTGTGAAGAATACTGACTGATTCATGCCACAGCTTTTAACTTTACATTGAGCTTTTAAATGCATAATCCAGATTAATGGTATCAGAGCTCTCTATAATTGTGTTTTGCCTTTTTTTTTTTCACTGTGCCAATGCTTCATAAAATGGAAAAAAAATGGTATTTGTCTTTATAACTTGCTTTTTTTTTCCTGGTTTGTTTTTATAAGCAAAACAAACCCTATCTTTCTCTCCAACTCCTCTATTTTAAATCAAGAAGCAAGCTCCTGATGAGTGTTCACGCAGCTGATTAGAAAATTGTCTTATAAACAGCATCATTAAGTGGCATGCCAATCAGCGGTGATACAGTGGTATTGCTGGTGCCTGTGTAAATTATAGAGTTATGCCCTACGCTTGGGAAACCTAAATGTACAATTCTGAGATTTCTTATTGGCAATTAGATTATAAATGCTGTGTTCTAATGCTTAACAGCATGAGAATATATTTATCACATACTGTAACTGCAGAACACAGAAAGGAAAAAAAAAAGTTCTAATTAGAGCAGACTTCCTGAAGAAGTTGTTATGAAGGAACCCCCAACACTGAAAGCTTATAAAAGAGGAACCTTTTTTAGGTTTTTCAGGAGTGATGCCATACGAAAGCTGTATGGATTGTAAGATCTGTTGACATCCATCCCACCCTTGTTTATTTGGGTTTACTATTTGTTTTATGACAGGTCTCACCACCCACTTAAAATATACTAAAAATATTTGGACTTTTTGGAAAGGTTTCTTTGGTTTTATCAATATTTTCTTATTAAATACAAGGAAAAGCCTAGAAATATAAATAACTCAGGAAACTCAGCAACCACATACTGACCTAGACCTGTATTGATACAATGTGACATGCTACATACAGTTCCTGTTAATAGTATATGGACCCACATTCACTTGGATATAATACACATGGAAGATGACTCTTAAGAAATGACAAGGCTGCAAAGTCATGGACTTGAGAGCTATGAGATGACAGAATTAAAGTTTGCCTGTGAAATTTTAGTTCAGGTTCTTTAGGTTTCATCCTTTAATTATACAGTCACACTAACTAAGCAGGCCACACTCTTTCAGTAAATAGTATTCTCTTAACTGACGTACTTTGAGCCCTGATTCATCATGGGCTTTATGCCTTATTTACTGCATAGATTTAAACTGCATTGAATGCATGCATACTAAATTCCTCATGGGCTTCTGTGTGTTGCTCATTACAACAGAATTGATAATGCCATTGCACCTGTTAAACTGTTCCAGAGCTAAGGCACAGACACATTAACATCAAACCTGGGTATCTTAAAGATGATACCACAGCTTTCATTTTGGAGCATCCTGTGCTTTACAGGACCAAGGCAGAGCTCTCAGGAATGTCAGGGTGTTGAGAACTCAGCTCGAGTGCTAAGAGAAATGAATGGCTAACTTGCAAGTAGCTAAAGTATTTGTATAGAGTAAAAACTCCAGATAATCAATTGCCTGAACCAAAAGAAAATCCCACGGTTCAGCAGTACTTCACCTTACTCCTCCCAGATGTCTCAGTTTTTGCAGTGGCAGAGGCTGAGGTTGTACACATCTCACCTTCAACTACGGCTACAGAGTCATTCCCAGAGAACACATCTGGGACGCTGAATAATGCCGATGTTCTGAAACTATAAGCATGATTACATCCAAAAACACTACTTAATTTTATTTCTCTGTTTCTGGTTTTCTCTAATTTCAGAATCTTGAATTGGTAGCGGTAAGAGTGCAAGTACAGAGTTTTCCTTCTTGTTTTCAAATTAAATGTCTAATGCCATCTTTTACTGTCGGATCAATACCCAGGCAGATCCTGTGGACAGGCCTACATCACTTGAGCTGACCAGTTTACTGACAGTAGAAGCAGATTATTATGCCTGAACAGCAGTGGAAAATGAAGGAGATTGCTAACAGCAGAGAAATAACAAGACTGAGAAATTTTGGTCTCAATTCAGTGCTTCAAAAGGGAAGATGTCAACTGCCTACTTAAAGCACCTCTGTTCTCATTTTCTCAATCTCTGTATTTGTATCTTCCAACATTTTGATGCTAGCTGCCCTTTCTTCTCTCCAAAACATGTTTCTAATCCCAAATGCACTCTCCTCACATCCTAATTTTGCCACTCTCTCTCTCTTTTTCCTTCCCCTTCCTGCTGTTGCCCTGAGTCCTCCATGTGCATTTACTGCCCCAAAGAAGACACAGGTACTTCTATGGCAAGACATGTATTCATCTATCAGAAATTTGTATTTTCCAACTCACCTGAAAACAACAGATTTGCTTAGTGGTCTGTAATTGGTATGTACATCTGAAATTAATAGTTCCAGAGCACACTCACTACAGTCAGTTGTTAACGGCTTATTAATTACACATCAGGATGCCATAAACAACTTAGAGCCAAAACATAACTTTTTAGAAGCATACAACAAAAGTCAGTGACGACATCCACCAGACTTTTGTCCTCTCCAGAACTTCATATGACAGCAAGGAAAAATCCACCTCTTCTTTTCCACAAACATCTAGAGGCAAAAATTTGGAGAGAGCAGGGCCCGCTCAGATGCAACGTGCAAAATGTTTACAAAAGGAGCAGTGAATGAAGAATTGAGACACTGTAGAGGGAATAGCCAGAACTGTTTGCCATTAAGGTACAGGAATAGATCACTGCAGAGGAAATAATTTCCCTCAGTGTCACATTTCTGGGGAGAAGAGATCAATCACATATACCAATATGTACTAAAAAATAAACAGAACTAAAAGGTCTGTAAACGAATCGGAAAGGAGGAGTCAATACTTAATGGTACTGCCTACCTACTTGAACAATCCCCCAAAAAATCTAAATAGCACACTGTTCCATTAAGTGAGTCACCACGGACAGACTCATCTCATTTTTTAACTCTACAAGACTCTAGCCAGACATGATTGATTTGTCCTCCTACCGGTCCTTGCCCTTTTGTGGTTCTGCAGAGATGCTGGGAACTGGCAATAACTCACCACACGCCTCAGAGAGCTTCCTTGGTTGTGGAGATCTCTCAGTAGTGTGACATTTACATTTATTATGGCTAATTCTGGGCATTTAAATATGAAAACAATTAAAGTATATTTGCAAGGGATATGACAAACGAGCATTTGTACTCTGGCCAATTTTTCACTGACTTTCATTCAAGTACACCATTATGTTTCAGCTTTGCCTCTGACATTGTCTAAATGAGATGATTTCCCAGTATCCATATGGGCAGGCTGACTGATGAGAATCCCTTTAGGGTTAAATGTCTATAGTACAAACTCAATTTCTCTTTCTTGGACAAATCCTGCCCCTGCACCCACTGATGAAAATTCAGAGCTATTGCTGAAATCCACAGAATTGCTTTGGACCTGCACCGATCTAAATTGTAGCTCTTTGTAAATCTCTCTCTTCTTCAGAAAGGTGTTTCATCTTTACAACTCATACCCTTCTGTAGCATCAGGTTGCTTTTGATTTTCATGTGACTTTAGCATTCTCACCAATCTGCCACCACCAGAGAGATGAGGATTATCTGCACCAAAGCTGGGCTGAAGCAGAGCACCTGTTTCCTCATACCTGCAGGTCACATTTCCATTAGTAGAAGGAGGGACTGAAGTAACAGAGAGGATGCAAGGGAAAGAACAGCATTTTGCTCTCTTGACAACCCTCTCACCTCTATGTCAATAATGAAATTAGTTTCCATAGTTGCAATGTGTCATGGCAATGCAGCTAGACGTAAATGTCTCCAGTTTACTTCAGGATGGTATAACTTAGGTTGTGGAGAGCCATCCGCTCCGCGCACAGCTGTGCTGGAGAAGTCTCTCTGAGATTTTTTTATTCTACCCCTTCCTGGCAATTACTGCCTATTACTGCTGTATGGAAGGATCGTATATATATATATACTCCTTATGTTCCGTTAAAGACAGCCATCCAGCTGGGCTAAACTTACTGCTGGAAGTGGTTTGAGCTAGTTCAGAACTAAGGTACTCACATGAATCTTTCCATAAGGGGAGTCCTACAGCAGTAATGTTGCCCCAACAGTGTGATCTAGAAGAGTGTATCTGTTTATCACCTTAAAGTGTCCGTTCCAAACTCAATGCCAGGACCCTGCTATCCTGCTAAAGAAGAGCTGGAACCAAATCTCTCTCCCACTAATTCCAAATGTTCATTAACATATGTGGAAGTGGACTGAACGTGTGTCCTCAAATCCCCATTTCAAGCCCCTTCACAAAGTTTGACTGAGTTTTCAAGCTTCTGTTCAGGAAAAAAGTGCTAATACAGCTTATGGGACCCAGCACAACTGAGCTCTGTGTTCATCAGCCCTTTAATGTATGCCAAATGGTCTTTTTGGTTTGAAATAATTTCATGCAATGCTAAGCAATGCCCTCGTTGCTTTTGCTGACTTGCAGTAAACCAGTGGGATGCCAGGCTGCCACCATCAGAACATCTGCTTTATTAGAAAAATATTTCAGCAGGCCTCGCCTTGTAATAAATGATGTGACCCTGGAAGGCAGACAACCGCACTCCTGCAGGCAAATAGCTCGCAAAAGGTCAAAAATGCCTGAAGCTTTGGGAGCAGCAGCATCATTTCTGTTGCCCTGCCTTATCCTGGGTCTTAGAGCTGTAATAAGAGAAAAAATACATCTCTGAAGCTCTGAAGACAGATCCCAGTTGATGGACTGGGAGTCTTCTACCAAGGAAGAACATGAGAAGGGAGGGAAGGAGAGGAAAGCAGAAGAGAGGGGAATCCAGCTGTGAAGCTTTTCACTCTGCCACTGAAAACCGAGCTATTCTTGGGAGTGCCACCTAGTTTGTCTCAGTCAGAATGAACTGGGGGAGCAAAATGTGCCATATAAACAATTTCAGTTATGAAACAGGTTACAAAGTGCTTATACAAACAGCTTCGCTAGCACACAGATACCTGTCCATCTTAATTTACAACCTTTTCCAGAACAGTCCCTCACCCTCTGATCTTTTTTTAAGAGTTATTAATTTTCTTTTGTATTTTTCACTCTGAATTTCCCCTAAGACCTAAAACCCCAATGCTATTGTAATCTTTTTGTTCCATTCACAACTAAGCATCAATAAAACCCCAATAAAGTAAAACAGTGAAAAAACCAGTGTAAACATTTAATTTTTGCTAACAATGTAAACAGCATCAAAAAGATTTTGGATCCTGTTTATCTACCTGTGAAGTTAGTAGTCAGTGGATGCTCTGTTGCTATAGTTAGAGAAAGGTCTTGCTCCCGTTGTTACTGCTAGTGCCTTTTGAAGTGAAATGACAGTGGTGCTCTTTTGAATGGTAGCATTTTACAGCAATTTGACTTGCTACCTAAAGAAGCAAATTTGCATGAAAATTATCTAGAAAGCACAATCACATACATACACAATTTATATATATATTTATACTGGCATTTTCAGTACAGGTATGACATACAGCATATCAAAGGCTATAGAGATGAAGACTAAATTAGTTGGCAAGATTATTTTCTACAGTAATTTCCTAGAAAAGGAACCATTTCCTAGAAAAGCCTACCATTACCCTCCAACCTCTTCTATGATGAACAGTGCAGCTGATTTCTACCTTCATTCTTATTCACGTTCCACGAAAACACCACTGATGACCTAATGAAGAATGCTGGGTAATTCTGGCATTATTGAATTTTTTGTTATTTATTTATTAGACATGGAGCTGTTATCAGCAAGCAGCCAGGTGAGTCAAATCACATAAAGCATTATCTGATTCCTGTGCTCTAAATCAGATTTTAATAGAGAAAAGATCTGTATCCCTTTGGGAGTGGAAAGAATATGTTTATAATGTCTTCTGAATGTGTGCTGCACAATAGCAAGTATGGATAAAAAATATTTTCTCTAATCAATTTTCCACTTTCTTCTCCAAGTTCTTTCACCCATAAGATGAGAACTAGAATAAATTAAAGTTCTGTTTCATCCACTGTGCCAAGTGCTAGCAAATAGGTAAGATAAGCATGCATTAAAGCATGCATACATGTTGCATCTTCGCACACACAAAAAATAATGAATTCTGCAATATTAAAAACATAATCAAGACAGCACTGTTTCTCTGCTGTCAGAATATTTTACAGATTTCAAGTTTATCTAATTCAGCCATTGAAATGAGACCTTTGGTAGCCTACTTTCAACCCCAATACAGCTTCTGTCTTACATATTTATCCTTGCCTTTTTCTATTCAGAGCTTTTGAAGTCTCTTGACAGGACCTATAGATTAGACACAGATAACATATGACTACCCCTTGAAGGTTTTACAAATTTTAATCAGCACAGTAATCTAGATAGGCTCAGACAGACATCAGTGTTAAACATTAGAAACCTTGATGCAAAGCCAGCTCTTTCTTGTAATGCAATGTTATTTTAATTTTGAGTTGCTGCAAATTATTGTTGGCAAAAATGAGGGCTCTCCTTTCACCTAATGCATATTTTTTGACTGCTCAGACAGAACTAAAATTCTAGAATTAGTTTATTGCCCAGAAACTTAAAAAAAATATTTTGAGTACTCAAAAATTACTTTTTAAAAACAAACTTATTAGGTCATATTAAATTAATTCCATAACAAACTGGAGAAAAGGTCCTTTCATGTCATGTTTGGCTTAAAAATGCCATTTCTTTAATGATTTACACATGAAAATGAATTTATAAGCAAGCATCTAAGCAAGCAATCATCGAGATTTATGAAAGTGTGTGCTCAAAGTGCCATTAACAAATGAACAGGGAAAGTTCTGCCACTGCCAGCCATCAGCAGCAATTCTGACATCCATGCCACACTTCAGTATCTTGTCATTCCCAGGTGAGCCTTTGCTTCTCCATCAAAATTCACAGGAGGACTAACATTTTAAAAAGTAACAGCAAAACTACAGGCAGCACAGAAGTCATGAACACAGTGAAAGCTAGTATCGAACTTAGGTTATCTGAATGTAAGGCTTATTTATTAGAGGAAAAAATCCAACCAAGTCACAGCTAACCACATGCTGTATTTGAGATATTGGTTTCCCTTTTGGGGGATGCAACTACACTTTAAGTTGTTTTATCAGTATCAATAACTTAATAACAATCTGATTTTGGATGACTAAACGTTAGCTCTAGTCACTTGGGTACAAGAGCAGTTTCAGGTTGTAATGACTGTGATGTCTCAGATTAAACATCTCCAAGGACCACCAGATCATTTTTTGTTTTATGTATCTGTGATGATAATGTAGAGAAATAAATGAAGGAACTACGACCCATGAGAAACATGAATACTGAGACTGCAAGTGTAGGCTGTAATGGGGTGCAGTGTACACATCAGTAAGGAAAACACTGTAAAGGTCTGAGGTTTGCTCTTGGAAACAGACAGCAACGAGGACTGGGAAAAGCAGAGATGGTGGTGTCATGTTAACATGAAACAAGTAGAAAACAGTCACTTAAATATTTAGTTGTCCCCCAGGAAAAAAAAAACCACACACATAAAATTAAGTGTAATAAAAATCTAGCTATGCCTCTAAATCCTAGATACAATCTTACCATTTGTTACCATCTCACTTCCCACTGCATTCCCCTCCAGCTGGCACAGCTAGTCTAGTAACACCTTTCTCCTTAGTTTCAAAAGACGAGGCAATCTTAATTTAGTAGTAACAAAGCCATGTAATTTGTGGGAGCAGACAATCTTTAAAATTACCATCTTCCTAATATGCACCTTGCAAATCTGATGAAATTTATGTCATTAAACTAAAAAAAAATCTGACATATCAAAAAAATAACGTTTTTAAAAATTAATAATCAAAACCTCAGGAAAGGACTGTATCCTAACAGCATCTACCACATTTTGATCCATACGGTAGCCTTTTGCAAGATACTTCAGAGATACTCTCTTCATTAATGTGAGGCTGGTTTGAGCTTCTTTCACCTCACGCCGGAGGGTACAACATTTATGAAGAAACAAGTAGTCCCTCAGTGCAACAGGCCACAGGATTCATTGCACAACAGGAAATGAGTAGATAAAGATTCAGTACCTTACTTGTCAACTGTACGTATCAGTACAAATGAAAGTATTTGACCTTTTTTTAAATTAAGAGAACGTCACTTATACAATACATTCAGGTCTTCTAATCCAGTTTAAAAGGATGAAAACATCACTAGCCAGACAGTTCTTCACACAGCAAGTCTCTCACATCTTGAAATTAATGACAAATGTATACCTTTTATCATTAGCAAGCTATTAATGCCTACCATCTCCTTAACTGTATATGCTCAAACCCTCAGTAGAACAATACACTCCCTAGACTAGCACATGTGTTGCTGGCTGGCACAGTGGGTCAACATCAGATTAATTATCAGCCAACGAGGGCACTGCACTGCAAATTGTGAGAACCACGCACCCTTTCTACGTGGGATGGCTCTAATGTCTTAGCCATGTAAATCAGACTGCAAGACCAGAGCCTCTCAATTATTGCTTTGCTTCCCTTAAGTTTTAATGAATCTTTATCTAAAATATCTCGTTATTTTCCTGAGTAAATATATCCTGAATGTCTCAGTGTGGGAGGAGGGAGCAGGAGGATGAAGATTGTTTCAATTTTTTTTGGTCAAGAAACCGCCTTTCTCTACAGATTAATGTCCCTAGTTCTAGATCAAATGCAACTTTTCCCACTTTAAAGTAAGAAAAATAGATATTCATTCAGAGTTGACAAACAGACAATATATGTGAAGCAGTTCAGGGTAAGTGAGGTAGCTTTAATAATCTGTATCTCATTACTATTTGTCTGTTGTAACTTTATGTCTTATAACCAGGAGTTTAGGCACTCGCAGCTTCCCCTCCCTAGAGGGCAATGTATCAAGATGGTAATGTATCATTACCTCAACAAATGTTCCATTTAAACAGCACAATGACTCCCAAATGGGAAACACATTTCTGCCTGCGATATCTCAGGTTTAAATATATTTCTCTCCTTTTTTTAAAAAAAAAAAAACAACCCACCCCTCATTTCTAGAAGAAAATGGCCTGGTAGGGATTCACTGCCACCTTCCACCTTCATACACAAAAGGCCCTTCAGCACTGGTGAGCCTGATGTAAATGCGCGGTCAGGGTAACGTCAAACCTGCTATCCCAGAGGTGTCTGACTTACTGAGGTTCCACTTGAGGCCCGTCGTGGTCACGCTCTCGCAGGAGTTCCCAATGGGGATGAGGCCACACCAGGCGCCTTCCATTCCCGTGTCCACATGCAGCTTGTGCTTGCCCTGGAAGACAGAAGGGCCCGTGGAGTCAGTGCACGCCAGGGACCCAAACAGCATTTGCCAACAGACCTTGCAAATAAACTGGAAAGTACTTAGATGGAGACAAGTCCAGAATGTCCCTCAAAGGCTCAGGAATATTTGGCTGCAGGAAATCAGGTTGTTGACATTTACAGAGGGAGGAGAGAGGTGAGCTTAGGTTCCAGGCCTCAAGGCTTTCAAAAAGTTCGTTTCAGGGCTTTTCTAAACAGAGTCTGGCTTTGCTTAATCTTCCCTGGCATTTTTGAAGAGGCACTTCTGTCAAAGCTAGGCTCTTTATTCCTGTGAAATGAAGGCAATCTGACCCATTCATTCATTTTTTGCCTCATCTAAACAGCTGTGTTTCACTTTCTAAACAATGCTAGTCAAAGCACCACTGAAAGTCCTTCATTATTTTGACAACATCTGTAAAATTTCATGTACTTCTCCAGGCATGTACTCTTCCAAGAAGGAAGAAGACGTGCTGAAACTTAACTAGGTGCTAGAGAAATTAACCTAAATAGAGAAACATGCTTGCACAATGTAAGAAAAACAAAGTGAAATTAAAACACATGTTTTTGCACATCTAAGATAAATTAATTCATCTCCTAACTATCAAGTTCAATGGTTGCAGGAGAAGCAGCAGCTATTAATAATGATGAATTTGTGACCAAGCTCTTAATTATTACTTATAGACCCTGTGTGAACATCTTGCCAGAAAGAATAGATAGTGGAAACCTTTTACAGAATGAAAAGAAAAAAAAGGTGAATTTAGAGTTCTGGCAAGAACAATTTGTGTTCTTAGAAACTAAGAAACTGATTATGAAAAATGGCTACAAGAAACCAGAAAATACAAACCAGTGACAAGATCAGTGGAGAAATCATCCTCTGATCTCTTCTACACAGGTAATATATTCTTTCAAACAAATATGGGCTTCATCCGGGGGAAGGTTAGGATTCTTTGAAATAGAGGTTTGTTTGGGGTTTTATTTTATTCTCTTGTGGATGCACAGGCAAGTTAAACCCTTGAGCACGTCTTTTACACACAAATTCTTCATCACCATAAATAAAATCAGATATGCCTATTTATTAATCTACCAGAATAAAAGAACTAACTCTCTGAAACCCAATGAGTATTCCGCAAATACTTGTTAAGCAGGAAACTGCTTATACCAAAAGAAAAAAAGAACAGTTCAACCATAAAACTCAAGTAAATGTCCCAAGCAGCAAAAATACTTCCTCACAAATTTTCCTTTGGGGAATGCATTTAAGCTTCTTTCTTACGTTCTCTGCTCTCATACGCTCATTCCAAATACCCTTGCAAATATAAAGTCACTAGTTAGAAAGTCAAAACTGGAGGTGAAGTATCTTATTGCTGAGATGTTGATGTCTGAGGCATTCGACAGCTTCTCCTGTTAATGCCAAATGCATTATGAAGAAACAACTTCAATACATGTCATGCTCTCAGTTAACAAATGAACCTTGGAAAAGCTGCCAATTAGGGAGTATCAGATTGCATAGCTTAAGCCTGTTTGATTGTTTGCAGAGCAACGAGAAAACCAATCTCCAATATCCTCTATCTTCTCAGGGTGTCCAGCTTCATGTGGTGATGAGCTATGTATTTCTACAGTGGTTGTGAATGCTTGCCTGCCAAATTCAGAGGTGTAACAAATTCAGGTTTGATAACCTCTTAGCTATGCAATATGCCATGTTACTTCTCTCTCACAGCACAGAGGGAGGAGGAAAGGGAGAGGAGAGGTACAAATACAAGCTCTCTCATTATGTGATTGCAGATAGTGTCTATAATGAAGTGGATGATGTAGGAGAGAACAAAGGGGTGGGACTGTCTGTTCCCAATGAATGTACATGTTGCTGCCCAGAGCTACTTGAGGAGAGGAGCAAACTCACTACATTTATCAATTAGCAAAAGACTATGAAAAAAAGAGGTAAAAGTAACTGGCCCGACAGAGAACCCGATTAAGTCCTATATTCTCAAAAACTGTATCTACCTACTATTAGGTTTTCATTTCCTATTTTGTGATGTTCTGGCCCAGCTAACTGATAGGGATTCAAGAGAACTTTATGCAGAAAGTTGTCTTTCTGTGCCCACGAAATAAATCTTTAAAACAAAAGTTGCCATTACCAGATTCTTGCCAATATCCAGGATTTTATCAGGAGTCTTTCAACATCTAATACTTCCCTAAAATCCCAGTTCACATGTCCCAGTGATTATGTGAGAACTTTCTTCCCTAAAAGAACATTTTCTAGCCCTCAGGCGTTAAGAGAAATTTCAAACTAGGAGCCCAAAGGGCTAAACCCAAGGGATCAAGTAAACAGAAACTGAAATATTAAAATGCAAATCATTTTTTAAAAATCTCTCAACTGTTAAGCCAAACTCATGGCTTAGCGATTGGTTCACTGATATTACACAAGACAGTTTTTAAGACTTTTCTTTAAATAAATCAGTAAAAGATCTTAATATTATTGGGGGCACTCGGGACAGAAAAGGGAAATGATCTTTGGGAAAAAACAAACAAACAAAAAATCCCAAATAACCCACTCATTTTTGCCAAAAAAGATTAGTCAGTCAATGCATTTGTACACTAAGGCTCTAAATTCAAAGCACTGTGAGTCTGCCAGGGGGAAATTAGGTGCCCAAGCTTATCTTCATATTTTCAAGTATAGCTCTTTCAACCAAGCAAGATGGAACTGCTATTTGCAGGAGGAAGGGAGGATCAGAGCTTGTAATTTGCAAATACAAGTAACAATTTGTTCCATTTAAGTCTCGGTGATTAAAGGAACAATTATATACTGGCACTTAAAATATGAAACTGTTTTCAGTTTCTGCAGAACTCAAAGTTCCAAAATTAGGATTAAAATGAAAATCAAAGTTTGACTAAATAAATCACTTCTTCTTAAGTTTTTTTGCCTCTGTAGGAAGTAACTGAAAAAATTTCACATTTAACTTAAGTATCAAATATTACCATGTTTGAATGATACTGGTGATAAAATAATGGCAAATAATACAGCTGTATTGATTTTTATCTTATTAAGTCAGTTTTGAAAAACATTGATCAATCTTCAGCATTGATTTCTTTTTTTTTTCATTTTTGTCTCTGATGCTGGGAAATAAGATCAATTTCTAAGTTGAGCAATAAGAAGAAAATGTCAGAAGATATTTTCAAGAATGCTTCATCCATATAGGTTAAACTTTTTCTTTTGATTCTGATGTCTTGTGTTGTAAGAAAGCATTTAAGCAGTAATGGTTAAATATACCCCTGTTCCAACACCGTTTTTGCTGAGTAAAGAGCTAAAGACATAGTTGTTCTCTGTCACATCTCCTAACTCAAATGAATAGAAGTCTAATTTCCAGGAATTCATATACCTAACCCTATCTGAGATTGTAAGCTGCTAAAATCCTTAGTCAAAAATTTGCAAGCTGACACAGATACGAACACTATCAAGATAAAAGCTGATAGCTCTATGCGTGCAGAGATACCCCATGGGCACTTCATGAAAGCATAGAGAAAATTACTTCTCCAAGTGCTTTCTAGACCAACCTGAATAAATGTATTACAATAAATATATACTCTAAAATAGATACCAAGCGACAAAATGTTATGAAAGACAGAGAGAATGGAGACTGATCTTCAGCACTGCCTTCTGAAGGGACCTGGAGGAAGGAAACCTGGAGCCTGGCAGGTTGAAGCAGGACACAGAGGAGAGGCATGAAGCCAGTTAACAAGATGCTGGGGAAGAATAAGGAATTAAAATTAAGCTTTAAAAATAAATGAAAAAAGATCTAATAAACAGGTCTTGGAAACTGCTGAAGGACTAGGACATGTGAAAGGTAAGGGGAAAGGAAAAGGAACAAGTTACAGGATTAGAGGGCAAAGCAACCCTTACTCAGGGGACAAAGCAACCCTTATTCTAATTTTCAGACTGCCCTGATAGTTTGCCCAAAATAAATAAATCTACTGAATACCTTAACTCATACAAGTCACTGATTCTCTAAACAGTATACTGACACCTCTGCTTGCTGTGAGATCTGGGACTACAGAGAAACAAGATTTCTTGAGATCTGGCCAACTGCCCTATGATACCTCCTCCACTAGGTAGATCTTGTTTTCCGTAATCTTTTGATAAAACCTCTTTTTATATCAGCTTTATTTCAATGACTACTCCATAGATGGCAGCACACACTTGAAAACAACAGCAGCAAAAAGCCTAAATACAGATGTCATAGTGTTACCCAGGGAAAAGGCAAAAACCACAATCTGTTTGAGTACATAAACATCTGGGTGCAGAAAATGGTATGTAGATAAAAACTCAGAGAATGAGTGGAAATCAACATGATCGCCAAAGACTGCAGCAGAGAGGAGGAGGAGGAAAGAAACAAGGATGAAACTAAGCTGAGAACATTTATGTTAAAATCAAATATCAGGATTGGCAATAAAGTACAACAAAGTTCCAGAAATATTGCTACTCATCATTAGTTGTGTAAGAGCTTGACTTAAAAATGATAAAAGCTCTTAGGCTGAGATTCTGAGCATGACAAATACAGCCAATTTTCTTCTAAAAGGATGTATTTAAGAAGAGCTATTTTGTTATAAGCCTAAAATATCATCAATTGTCTTTTCAAACAAATATACATAGTGCCAAGTTGCTATTACATGAATGTTATTCACAGAATGTTATTTGAGCCAACCACGCTTTTTGTGGCTGCTGAAAATAAAAGTATCCACAGTTCCAGTGAAAACTCAGAAGTCTAAAAGCTCTTGTATATCATATCAATGACTACTTGAACTCATATGGAAAAAAACAGCAAATTTATTGTACTTCAAAACAATATTAAAAAATGTTGGACCCAGTCCTGTTGAGCCTTAATTGTTAGTAGGGCTTCTGTACTGAAATGGATAGACTTCAGCATATCAGTTATTTGTAAGACAGAGCCCCACCAAGCCTACTTTTTAAGAGGAGCACTTCATAAAATGACAACGCTATAGTGAATAAAATCCCAGGCAGTAGAGAGAGAATAAATTATAATCATTATTAGACCCAATTAATGAACACATCTGCTTCAAACCAATTTGTGACAAGGGTAAAGAAAGAAGTCCCTGTGGAGGTAAGTGCCACTAAAATGAAAAGATTTACTATACCCTGAGGTTATACGTTTAAGTGGTTGCTACTGTGTATCTAATGTACAAATTATCCACAGAGAGCAAATGATCCCAGAGTTTCACACATTCACACATGAACTTTTTCGATAGGCCTAGTAAAACCACCCTGAGAGTACACCTCATGTAATATCGATGACGTGTTTTCCTGAGCGCAGTAGGTGCATCCCTTATTTGCCCATCACCTGTTGCAGCACGAACAAGTAAAACGGCTCTCTATCTTCTGCAGGCAAGCCTATATGACTGACAAGAAAACAGCAATGATAGGTGCAAAAAATGCGAAAGTATATTTCCCTGGAGACCGCAAGCAGTTAAAACTGCCAGCAGCGTAGACACTGCTAACATGCACACAAATGAAGCGATGAAAACACTTTATCAAGCAAATAAGATATCTGGGAATACAAAAGCTACTTTAAAAGGGAGTTTGGGTGGTTTAATTTCTTTTCACAGACATATCTTAAAGATTGACAAATGCCATAAATTCTAATTCTTGTTCTATTCCGAATATTACCCTACAGAAAAACTCATTCTGTTGAAACTTCCCACTCACAAATGAAATTCCACCACATTTTGTTCAGTCTACCATAAATCAACGCAAAACACACCACAAATCCAGCATGAAACTATAATAATCAGAACTGGCTGGTTCTTCTCTAAATTCAAGCAAGCCTTACATTAGCCCAGTGTGACATTTTATCCTTGAGCTTGTGCATTTGATGCCTCATCCTCAGCAGACCCATCATTATAGGTTTAATTAGCATTTTAAGTGATGCCTTAAAAAAATCAGAACGATTTTCTTTATATCCATTTATGAGACTACAGAGTATAATAGATTGCACGTAAGAGTGAAAAGTAGACAAGCTGCCGAAGATTTCATATTGCCTGTATAATTATTATGCAATGTTGCAGTTAAATTGTCAATCTAGAGGGGCCTTTACTAAGGGCACTAATATTCTATAATTCCTAAGTGATGAGAATTACAGCATAATCTTTCTCACCATCCACCAGTTCATAACACATTTAGTGTCACTGCTCATTCTTTTTTGTGCATTTCTACAGGGGAACAGTCCAGAGGATCTCTTCTACCTAGACTACATTCCCTTATTTTCCTTGGTATTAGAGAAGCATAGGAGTTAATTTTAAAGACAGGATATTGTTCACCTAACTAGTGGCAAGAAACAATTTCAAGTTCATAGCACTGAATTACTAACTATCGCTGGAAGACACCTTTATGCTATGTAAGAATACACAGAATTTTTTGTGTGAGTATATAGCGCTAGGTTTTTGTTTTATTTTGTTTTGTTTTGTTTTGTTTTGTTTTGAGAGTGCTTAGGCTCTGTTGCTATACAAGAAAAAAAGTACAGTTACCAAGCCTAATGCGTATCAGTGTTTACTAACATATACTATATAACAACATTTGATACATTTTTTTTTTTCTTGTCTGGGTTGCTCTGATCAGGTTGCTTTCTCTATGCATCTTGCTTTCTCATCCCTAATACAGCTAATCTGTCTTCCCTTTTGCATAGTTCATCACAGTCCATCCTGTGATGGAGCTTATCACGTCCTATTTAGTGGGAAGAAATTAATGGATTAATTGTTCCTTTCATCAACTACTGACCACCTGAATCTTGGCTGGCTGTAGCAGGTGCCCTTGTGACTTCCTCTGAGATTCAAATCTGTTTATCTGTTCTCAGAAGTCTTCCCAGACATAATGGCAAATCTCTGCAGCTCTCCTCCTCCAAAATTTCACTTGGAAATCTTCGCTACTATGTAAGCAAGAAGAATGATCAACAGGCTGCTGGTCAACGTCTTCTTATAGTTTCTTGTACTCCTCAATCTAAACCCATGTGATGCCCTCACTTTTCTATGTGTTATATGATGCCACAAATCATGAGCCCACAAATCCTCTTATATACCACCATCCTTTCAGTAGATCTGGCTTCATATTCAGGGGCTTCCTGTCAGGGGGGCTTCATGTTCAGGTTAGGGGCTTCATAAAAGCCTGAACTCTATAATTTCATCAGTGCAAACAAACTGATGGACAGAGTTCTTTGCAATGAGTGGGGGAATCTCACAAATGCTCTTTTCTCCCTTTCGTTTCTGACTTACTGTCACATACCTCTAGGTAAAAAACATACCTCTAGGTAAAAAAGAGAATTGAAGTAGTGAAGAATGAACTTTTGAGACAATTTCCAGCACCTCTTCTTGATCTCTGTTACAGGAAGGAATAATTTGCTGTTATTATATTCATTGACCTAGCATAAGAAACCACATCTATTTTCAGTAGACAGGGAAGTAGTTTCTGCTTTATAACAACAGGCTTTGAAGAAGTGTTATGCCCCAGATCTTGTGCTAGCAATGACTGACTGCCTCTCTCTACACCTGTGAAATTCATAACCTGTTACTCAGGTCAGGAAGAACAAAAATAAATTTCAAGCTGGCTATTCAAACATATAATTTTTTCTCCTCTTTTTTCCACCTACTCCCCATTTTCTTCTATACCTAAGTAGTCAGTTGGAAATCACAGTCCACACAAAAATCCCTTCTTTTCTTGAAGTACGTAGTGGAGAAACAGAACACTGTACTACTCTGAACTCCATTTTCCTCCTTTATGAATCACACTTGGATAGGGGCGTGAAGTTTATTTGCAACGGCCTTTTTATAATGGGTATAGCTTCAGTTGCCTTGCATTTCAGTGGGAACTGCACCCACATCACCGGTGTCATCAGTGACAGATTTGGTCCTCAGAATACAGAAGAATATTCCCAAGCACACTAAAATCATTCAAAGTAGACAAACCTGAGTCCCAAATCTTTGACAGCCATCTCTTACTATAAATAAATACAGTCAGCCTGGCATCTGTTCTCACAAGACTTTGAAGCTCTGAAAGCCGAATGCATCTTTCCAGCACCCCATTTGTCATCACAGTTGTAATTCTGAGGGAGCATCCCAAAAGAATTATACTAGTATATTTAAAATATCACCAAAAGGCAGAAGTAATTGTATTGCATAGCAGACAATGAAAGAGTAAAATCCCCATGTAGTATTTACCTTCTGCCTTCCTTAGACCTATGTTGAGGACTTCTTACATCCCCCAAAGGAGTATTCAAAAGGATCAAAAAGCTGATAGTACACTCAGTCTTAGCATGACATGGTTGAGTTTAAAATTTTTGGTGTAATGAGAAAAATGTTCAGCAGAGTTGCTACCCTGGATTTCAAGGGAGCAAACTTTAAGCTGCTCAGGGATCTACTTAGCAGTGCCTCTTGGGAATCTGCTCATGAGGGCTTAGGAGTCCACGAGTGTTGGTCAGTTTTTAAGAACCACCTTTTAAAAAGGACAGGAGCAGGCAATCCTGTTGTGTTGGAAGTCAAGGAAGCGGGGCAGAAGATTGGTTTGGCTGAACAGGGAACTCCTCTTGGAACCCAGGAGGAAAAAGAAATTGTATGATCTCTGGAAATGAGGTCAGGCTTAGAAAAAACTTACAGAGCTGTGGTTCACATGTGCAGGGAGAAGACACAAAGAGCCAAAGCTCAACCAGAGTTGAAACTGGCCAGTGTTGTGTCGGACAACAACAAAAGCTTTTTCAAGTATGTTAATAGCAGAGGAGGTCTAAGAAAAACATTGGACCGATACTTGCTGAAAATGATCACCTGACAAATAGGGATGAAGAAAAAGCAGAGGTATTCAATGCATTTTTGCCTCAGTTTTTAATAATACTGATAGATCTTGGGCTGCCTGGTCCTCTCAGTTGGAGAACCACAACTACAGGAACATTTTTCCATTTCTGTAGACAATGAGAATGTAAGGCACCAGTTGTATCAGCTGAATGTTCATAAATCTACGCAGCCAGATGGGAAAAGCTCCAGGAAACTACAGACTTGTTAGTTTAACCTCAGTACTTGGAAGAAATATGGAGATCATCATACTGGGTGCTATTGAAAGATATTTAAAAGACAAGGCAATCATCAGGCCCAGCCAACATGGGTTAAGAAAGTCCTGTCTAATTTTATATCCTTCTATGATAAGGTCATCTGCCAGACATGCAGTTTTTCTGGATTTTAGTAAGGCTTTTGATACTGTCCCTCCCAGAATCATTCTGGACAATGTCCAGCTGTGAGATGAGCAGGTACATTGTGAGCTGGATGAAGAACTGGCTGAGCGGACCGGCTCAAAGGGTTGCAGTAAATGGGGCTACATCTGGCT